>CAJQUW010001516.1:0-310950 GCA_907163375.1 Prostheceraeus crozeri | reverse complement strand
TCCCAGCTTACAGTATTTGTGAGAATCGATGAATCATCATTAATTTGCAACTCATTTTAGTACAGTCAATCTATAAATTAAGGGCAATATGCTAAAATGAAAATGATACGTGTATATGCCAGCAATTAAATCAAGATGAAATTTTCTCATCCTTGAATTCTTGAATCTTTCATGTTTTGTCGTAGGCTAACTCCAACTTCTTGCCCAAGTATTTTCAGCGGCCTCTGATGTAAACAAGAAATCGAGTCATCAGCGAGAGTAATGGTAAATCAATGAAAGAAGAATGGTTTTAGGATATTTATAATACATGTATTTAGAATATAAGAAATTTTTCGATTCTTATATTTCAAAAATCATCACATGGAAAGCATGTGTACTCAGGCTGTCAGATAGTCTATTTTGTCACCGCTCAACTAGAAATTATTTTTGTTTAGTTTCTTTTCCCAAATATTCTGATATTTTCTGTTTCAATTCTTCCCCATCGGATTTCTCTTCTTCAAATGAATGCAGACCGTTTCAAAATTATTGCACAAAGAGGTTAACCTATTTTCGAGCGTAATTTTCGTATGGACGATGTGGTTCCTTATGAAAACTCACGTTCCGTAAATTATTTTGGCACACTGTTAAATTTCACAGGTGGGCAGTTGTGATCAGTAGGCCCTAAAAAAGAAAATTAAAAGGTTTCTTTGACGCAAGATTTCCTCATAAAGACGACTGAATTTTATAGTGACTGATCTGTCAATCACTTACCTCATAAAAAATGGAGTTTAAGATTGTGTGAATGTATAAAAATATAAGCCACGAATATTATTCATCATGGAATTTTTGTTCAAAAAGATAAGACGCGTCTTATTCATTGAAAGAGAAGCTCAATTTTAATGAACTTTATACCATCTGAATTGCTGTGTTTCATGTGCTCATTTGGCACACTCTTCATAGCATGTCCGGTCAGTTGTGGTAAACAAATCTAAATTTTTGTAATTTCATTCACTTAAGTCACCAGAAAGTACTGTGCAAGACAAAGAACTGAGATTTTAACCAATGAATAAAGCTTTCAGACAACACAATTTTTTGAAAAAAATTAAAGCTGAATTTGCGAATTGAAAACTCAATGATTTTTCCTCGTTTTCCATGGCCACGCTTGTTCTCTGAGTGGTTTACAACGAGAATGCAATGCGGATGTGTTGCAGGCATTGAAACATGAAATGAGCGAAGTTAAATGCGTCATACTTAACTGTAGTGGATTCTTTCACATACAGATGAAATAATATCCACGGGGGATGAGTTACCACTTCGTCATATTTGTCTTTAAAATTGCACCAACAGCTAAATTATTTATTAAAAATTAAAGCATTTTCATTCAAGCTATTACTTGGATTAAACGGGAGTTCGAAATCTGCAGAACAGTTACACGCACGCATACGCGCATCTGCACAACGAAGAGGTTTATTTTTGCGAAGCCGACTGCCTATCGTCAATCATTCTCCGATATATGGTAGATATAATGATTGTCAGTCACGAAGACCGAAAGGTAGCACAATTTGTAGCTAATAAACCTGTCATTACATGCAAACGGATTAAATGATTATCAATTATTTTTATTATTAAATAGTGATGCCATTGGTTTTTCAACTGAATGTCAGCAGACTAACAAAATATATTTCCGATGTCCATTTATCATAATCATATTTGATGCGATATGAAATGATTGAATAAAAATCATTTTTTTCTTATGCAATACATTATGATGCGGCCTGTATCGTTCATGTGAAGCTGTCATGTCTCAAGACCCCTCTCACAGAATGCTATGAGAAAATGGAAGTAGCAATTTTATTCGTGTGCCTTTCCCACTCTCTTGAACAGTGCCAAGCCATTAGTAAACAAAATAGATGATCTTGCAACTGAAGTTTGTGATCATTGGGTACATCATTGCTACATGTATTCCCGAAACTTGGTTATCTCTACCTTATTTGAAGCGTTTCCTTTATGTTGCATTATTCCTAATTTTGATGTCTTAATAGCGGTGTTGCATCCCCGTATTAAAGTGACTTTGACTGCTGCATGCCTTGAGTTCACTTGCCTTGTCCCTCCAATCTTGTACTTGTCTTCGGTTGACATTATGTACTTTTGCTGTGGCTGAGACATTCCCACCATTGTTCTCCAAAGTGGCCAGTACTTCGTTTTTAAATGAAATCGTGTATGACCTGCGTCTACTCATCTCGCACCAAGCTTTCAGACTGAAATATGATCACAAGCAACTTTATTGATAGGAGAATTGCCATTGGCACGGAGTCACTACCACTCCGAATAGTTGCTAGCAAGACGCTGCTTTTAATTAGCGAAGAAAGTTATTGGTATCTAAGGAGCGGAGCCCATCCCTTGTAGCAGTAGCGCCTTGAGTTGTGTAAATTATGTTGTCAAAGGAGGTCGGAAGAGGTCGATTGAGCGGAGCGGAGCCATTGACGGAGATTTTCAACCTCATTTGTAAGCTGATGGAACAGGAATCAGAGTTCAACATGTGAAGTGAAAATACATGTTTCGCGCATAATAATTAGCTAATGTTCATTATATTGATGTACCTGGAGTTCTCTTAATCATGTGGGCTACAAAGAGAGACGAAAAATCACATTGACTAGGGTGTGCCTATATCCGGATATTAGCACATGTGCTTATAAGCGAACAAAATGCACATCTGCATCACAGTAAAAACAAGCTTTTTTCGCTTATAAGCACATGTACCTAAAAGCGCGATAATACGGTACATGTGTATCCGACGATTTAAGACTGCATGAAGCCTTTTTCTATGATAATAAGTTTCAGTATTAAATCACTATATGATCTTGCAGTACATGATCACTTCACAAAGAGAACATCAATTTATAAAGTCCAATCATTTTTCTATTGGTGCTGCATCGAGAGGGTTCAACACGGTTTAACAAAAGAAGGATATCGTGAGACTGAGGGTGAAGATGATTCTTTCACAGCATTTTCGAATTCAAATATTTCATATGAATTGTTGTTTCCAAATGCAAATTAATCATGTAAACCTGACATCAAAGTAATCCTGACACTTCCATAGTACAGGATAATGAAGAAATCGATAGAATTCTGCGGATAGTCATTTAAGTATACAGTACATGTACAATGCACTACATTTGAAGTAGACTGTGAATGTGTCAGCTTCAGCCTCGTCTCTTGAAAGAAAATTATAGGCCTATCTGGTCACTGAAATATGATATTGAATAACTTCAGTGTGAATTTGGTTCGAAGCGTGGATGTTTTCGACGAAAATCAGTCACAAATGTGTCCAAATTAATATTCTCAGCTTTCCTCTTTTCAAATGCAAGAGGAACTAAATTTCGTTGACGGATGTGAATCATTGATTGTCGTTTATATAGATAGAATTAGATTTAAGTTATATTAGATAGAATTTGGATAGAATGTAATTTAATTTTTCTTTCAGAATGTCTTGTTAAAATCTGGACATTTCCGACGTAAACAGCAAAGATGAGACGCACTGCGATGTAACCGTTCAACACTCACTAGATAGTTGTTTCTCTCCTACAATTGATCTGTGTCGACAAAGAATTCCGTTCTCGCCGGCCGTAAATCAATGTCATCCTCCAATTTGTTCTCACTTCTGACGATTTGATTGATTCGTTTTATTAATTGTATATTGATCATATAGATAACTATTTTAGCAGAGGGGTCACAAAAATTCCCATAGGCCTGCAGCATATCGAATGGATATCATCATCCCGATCAAATTGACTGCACTGAGTAGGAGGTAGTTATGCTTTTTTGGAAGTTTCAAGCCTGTCATACATAATATCAAATCGTTTATTTCTCAATCGATATACATGCATATCAGCTGAACAATAGCTACCGAAAAAAGACAAGCGATGGTATGACTTGAAGAGGCCTCTGAGGATAGGCGTTAAGCGCTAATGGTCACATCATATTGTGTCAAGTATGGCTATTGGTTATCTGCGTACGTATGTATTTTAATGATATCTGTGTGAAATGTCTTGTATCCAAAAGTTCGGTGAGGGCCTATGGCTTCAGTCATTTCGAGAGGGGGCGTGGAGGGAGCTGAAGGTGGGGTGTTGGGGGTGGCGCTGGCGGGGGGCAGGAGGGCGGTGTGGGGGGGCAGGGCGGTGGTGCGCTGAGGGGGGGGGGGGGGGGGGGGGGGGGGGGGGGGGGGGGGGGGGGGGGGGTGGGGGGGGGGGGGGGGGGGGGGGGGGGGGGGGGGGGGGGGGGGGGGGGGGGGGGGGGGGGGGGGGGGGGGGGGGGGGGGGGGGGGGGGGGGGGGGGGGGGGGGGGGGGGGGGTGGGGGGGGGGGGGGGGGGGGGGGGGGGGGGGGGGGGGGGGTGGGGGGGGGGGGGGGGGGGGGGGGGGGGGTGGGGGGGGGGGGGGGGGGGGGGGGGGGGGGGGGGGGGGGGGGGGGGGGGGGGGGGGGGGGGGGGGGGGGGGGGGGGGGGGGGGGGTGGGGGGGGGGGGGTGGGGGGGGGGGGGTGGGGGGGGGGGGGGGGGGGGGGGGGGTGGGGGGGGGGGGGGGGGGGGGGGGGGGGGGGGGGGGGGGGGGGGGGGGGGGGGGGGGGGGGGGGGGGGGGGGGGGGGTGGGGGGCGGGGGGGCGGGTAGGTTGTGGGGTTAGGGGGGGGGGTTTGTAGTCCGTTATTTAATTTGGGGTGTAATAATGTGATTTGTTTTGTTTGGGTTTGGGGGGTTTTTTGTTTTTTCGCACTTGATTTTTGTTTCTTTTATTTGTTTTGTTTTTTTTTTTTTTTTTTGTTTTTGTTGTATTTTTTAGGTTGTTTGTTTTTTTTTTTTAGTTTTTTTTCTTCTTTTTTTTTTTTTTTGCTTTGTATTGTAGTTTTTTCTTCTTTGTTTTTTTGTTTTTTTTTTGATTTTTTTGTTTTTTGTTCTTTTTTATTTTTTTTTTTTTTTTTTTTGTTCTGTTTTTTTTTGGTTTTTTGTTTATTTCTTAGTTTTTTTTTTTTTTTTTTTTTATTATTTTTTTTTATTTGTTTGTTTATTGTTTTATTGGGGTTTTTATTTTTTTTTTTTTTTTTTTTTTTTGATTTTTTTTGTTTTGATGTTTCTTTCTGTTTTTTTTTAGTTTATTTTTGTTTTTTATTATCTTATTTTTTTGAGTGTTTTTTGTTTTTAGCTTTCTTTTTGATTTAAGTTTTATACACTAGAATTACAAATATGCCTACAATATACAGTTGATTAGGCCAACAGTATCTAGGGTACGAAAAAAGGCTAAAAATATTTAGATTATAGTACAGTCAAGACTTCAAAATCATCAAGACAGTGTTATGAATGAGTTGTTTGACAATTTGTGTGACAGACAGACTGACAGACAATAGCCTGTTGCTTTTCACTACATGAATCAACCAGTGTGGAAGGACATGGGTAGAGCAAACGAAAGAGACTAAATTTGCTTCAATGCAAAATGCGAAGAATCTATGATCATTTTTCCTCAATAAAACAGGAACTGATCAACGCTTTCTTAAATGTATGGGCAAGATATCCTGTAGTTTCTGAGATTTGCAAAAAAGGTGCTTGAGTTAATGACTTCTCGAGTTGAAGCAATTATTGTTAACAAAGGTGGTACCACTAAATTTTAATGAATATTTGTGAATCATCTTGTTGTTTTCATCATTAATGATCTTTAAACACCTGATGGAAGTAAATCTCTTCCAGAATTCTTTTGTCAGGAGCCTGGAAATAAAGTGTTTTTCTTCAAACAACTTAGTATGGGGCGTACATTTTGTCGTCGAGTGTATATATAGGAAGCATGTGCAGATTATGCTCTTTCATATGCTTGCTCGGTTTTATTTAGAAAACATATATATTTTTATACTGGTAGAGCATTAACATGTCTAATGACAGCACAAAATTTTCACAGAAATTTCAGCAAAAATTTTACAATTTCGGGTAAGATGTCCGTACTATGCACTTCGTTCATTTGATTCGAAGGAGCATACATATGAAAGAGTCTGATCTGTATTAGTGGTGTGCTTCTGTAATTTATCATTTTGTAAATTATTATTTATATATCTAATTTATAAATTTGCTTCTGTTTTGTTGACTTCCTTTATATATTTCATAAATGCTCAAGTATGCGAATCTTATCACTATGCACTTTATACATGTACATATCATGGAATGTTGAATGTATAACCTCAATCTCATATCTATTACCAGCGGTATATACACGTATATCTTGTTTTCATCCAACTACAAATTTAATTAAACTGCATACAGAATTCCTTTTCTGAACGTTTGTGGATTTTCCGTTTCAATCGATATTCAAAAAGTTCAAGCATGCATGTTTTGAAATGAAGTTTTAATCAATGAATATGTTCTAACAATGTGTGATATTCACACATCACATGGATAAAGATGCTAGCAGCAACTACAACAATTAAAAAATGTGCTGATATACAGATAGCCATCGTGAAAAAGAGCGATTTTCTATTCATTTAATTCCTTTCACAAAATTAATTAAATCAATTAAATTGTATTTACAACCAATATGTCACAATTCTTCCTTTGGAAGTAGGTGTGCATTGGGATTGTCAATCCAGTCTATCAATGAACGACGATCGATCTGATCCGACAGACGTAAAGTTTAGTAGTCAAGAGGTGTAGCCTACAATGCATGTCAATGTTTCAGCTGCGACCCATGTTCCCTGCTCAACTACGTGCTAGCTCCCGGACTATACTTCAGTATTATCATTCAAGAGAAATGCAACCACCTGGAAGAGACATAATCATGGATTAAGTAAAAAATAATCAATGGATTTTCGAGTTTTGCGTTTTTAAATCCGAAGAGACGTTCTTGGGACTTAAGTACTTACAACCCAGAAAGCCACAGATTATTAATTTTAATAAATGTATAAATATGAAAATAAAAACATGGATAATCAATATATAATTTTTGTGACAACTATCTTTTATAAACAGTTAAAATAAAATCATGCTGTCAGAAAGCATGGATGGTCGATCGCGGTGTTCATTCATTCACTAAAGTCTACATTAATTAATTTGATTTATTGATTTAATGTCATTGAAATTTATTCTCTCCTACACGTAGTAGTCAATTTGTTCAATGTATCCCTTCTGTTCAATTCATTTTTGATGAGTTTTTATCATAGATTTTAGCAGTTTTTGTTATTGAAAAGCTACGGTTCTTCTGCTATTTTGTTATGATCCATCTTTTATTTTCAGACTCCTCTATGGCACTATTCAAATATTCCAAACCTGATCTCACACACAAGCATATTGAGGTTCAAATAGCCAGATTTTTCAATAATGCTCGAGATCGATGTGGTGGCAGATCGACGAGAGAGAGACATTATTCTGCTGATTCTGTCCATCAAAAAAGGAGAAGAGGATTGGTCCACAGTGACACAGACACTGAATAATTTCCGTAAGTCATAATCAAACTAACCAATCTAGACAATTCTAAGCACCCCTTAGATCCTCTTGATCAATCAGTTATGTCAACTGTCTCAATCACACTTTCTCATATCTGAATGATAGCGAATGTAGAAGCATAATTTCCAGCTGTGCACTATTGCATTGCCACTTTGGACCTCACTAATAAATTCGTCACAAAATTTGACGACCTCGTATTTAAATTTCACTTCATTATTGCAGACAAAGAAAAATCAGATACTTTTCAAAAGTTTCATTTTAAGCTATAACTTCTTTTTCTTCAATCTATTCTTTTGTGTTCGTTATGGGAATCCACCAGGCAACAATTAAATTAGAGGAATGTAGGACGAAGACATAATGATCCATCAACTGTCATCCGTTCATTGTTTCATGACTATGTGTAAGCTGTAAACTACAAACCATTTTCCGCAATGTGTGGGTATCTCTTCTCCGAGATCCATCTAATTTCAAGTAATTAATATTTCCAAATACCAATCTGTGGATTCAAATTTTTATTACATGCGAGCTTCGAAAAATTCGAATTTCTAGATTGGTTTTTGGAAATCCTAATTACTTGACATTTTTCCGCAAATTAGAAACCCTAATGGAAATCCACTGCTCATGACCTCATCCGTTAGAGGGTCTTTTGCTGGCGTGGCAAAATTCTGCTGATACCTTTTCCTGTTTAGTAGGCCTAGCTGTGATTGAAATTATAGAAGGGAATCCCAGATTTGCGGATAATTGCTTGTTCTTTCTGGCTATGGCCTAATGTAGGCTTTGGAATGATATTCCATTCAGACCTTGATGAATAATTGCAATTGAATTTTTGGTAAGAGCGAATTCGTGTTGATTTTCGGTAATTCACAATTCAAGGACCGTGTCTATGCATGGACTATGAATTCGCTACATCTCCGCCTCAGCTTTTGGCCATATAGAACAGCACGAAAACGTGATAGATTGTAGTTGAGCTGCGTGCAATATTTGCTGCTTGTGCGCCTTCGACTTCAGAACTTCTTCTCAGCAAGACAACATTTTGTTAAAATCGAAAACTTACACGTGAATTTAGATTGCGGCATTTGATTTGTGTTTCTTACATTCTTATCGACACTTTCCAACATATTGGACCGCCTAGATTACGTTAATAAATTGACTTGACATGCTTGCATTAATGAGCTGAGATTTATTATTGAGTTCCAGATTATGGTGATGAATTTACAAGTTGCATTTATTGGAACTTATAGGGTGGAAAACAAGGATCACTTTTGCCCAGACATTCAAGGCTTCAAAATACTACAAGTACAAGTACTAAAATACAAGTAGGTAATAGACCTACAGCAGGAGTTATGTCTGACATATACTAAATTCAATACTGTAAGATTAATCCCCAATCAAAACCAGGTCAACATATGCATGTACATGGGGAATATTTCATCGCCTTCTGGAGAAAGAGTCGAGATGTTCATGAAACCATTCAACAGCGAGTCGGTGACTGTATCTGTTTGGTCTGCATGTAAACTTGTGTGAAGGAATAATCTTCACATCAGAATTATAAGCTCGTGCACATAAGAAATTGTAACTCAGAATCCTTATCAACTTTGAACGTAAGCATAGAGTAGTCCATCATGGACGATATGATATCAGGATAAACACAGGCGATGGGCAATCCTTACCCAAGCTCATTAGAAATTGAGCTCCAAGCTCATACAGCGGCTCATCAGTATAGAAATGTCGGTCATCTATGGAATCAAATCTATCTATGCCGACTCAATTCGACATCAACCTCTCCGTCATAAACACACATGCAGATTAGGGCTCAGACATAGATCGCACGGTTTCGTTAAAATTAATCAAATTATTTTTCTATTGGTGATAAAGGTCTGGGTTCATGCTACTGATTCTACGTTATCATGCTACATCATTCATCTGAACAATATATTCAAGAGTAATTTGTCAATCAAAGTTACTATACTGTAGTAGAACGCAGACAATAGACAGTGCAATCCCGCTGTAGCGTGCGTGTAAATGGGTTGTAACGAACATTGCATGTACAGTTTTAGGCCGTGCAAATATTAAACTCCCTATCCCATGTCTTTTACATAAAATTCCGGTGTGACTTATCTTCTCCGCCCGAAAATACATCGCACGCTCTCGTTAAATCCGTCAGATTCTTTTCCTGTTAATGAAAAGTGCTGTCATTTTATACTACTGATTTCACGTTATCATTCTAAACTACATATCTGAACATAATTCAAGATCGTTTTGTCGAAGATGTTACACATATCGCTTTGATGCAACATGTAGTTCAGATAATGTGCAGCAAAATCCCTCTGGGAAATGCCGTATCATGGCTTACACCGCAGACATAAAAGCATCCTTTCATATGTTTCGTGTACAAAATAATCCTTGATATATGGCGTAAATTTATTTGGTCCCTTGAGTGTACATTGCAACGAGACTTAATAGAAATACTGAATATATCAAAGTGTGGTTTCTCAGAGCGACAATTGTGCTACATATTCATTAGTAAACAAGTGTGATAGCAATATTAAAACCAGTTGATTTTATGAGTGCATTGTGTACTCAAATGACGAATTCTATATAAAATTATAGTTTCAAGTGTTCTTAAGTCACACAGATTCTTCATCATTCTTAGTCCATTCTCGGACTGTTTTTCTTAAAAATCTACCAACTGAAATTCAAGACTGGACATTCGCCTACATTATGGATGAAGTGAATACGTGCGTTTGTCGGTTGATATGAATTCATTATAGCTCATTCTTTCTTCAACTGCTTTAAAATTCCATTGACCATGATGCCGGTAAGCCCCGTCGAATTTTTGATATAACTTCTAACTTTCGAGACCAAACTTTCGTTTTCGCGAGAGTTTGTTAAAATGACTTATATTCAAAATAATATAGTAATCGAATAATGACTACATACAGGCCTACAGAGTACCGTATGTAATTTAAGTCAATGCTATATTTCCAAGCGTATATTCACCTCCTCGATCGGAATATGGAATGCAACATCTTATCTACACAAATTTCTAAACATTGTGCTTCAAAATAAATTCATTACAAGCATATTTAGCTCTCCAAATATTATATGCTTATTGACAAAAAAGAACTAAAAACATCTTCATTCATTGTTGGAGTATGACGTTTTATGAGCCGAAATCTCCGATAACCAACAAAATGTGCTATGATCATGTCATTTATATGCCTTCAGAGCGTGATGACTTGCCAATTTTTTGCTTCCCATAGGGCCTATCTCGAAAAATATTTTCTTGCACATCATGGTAAATAAATATTAGATATAAAAAATAATTACATTTATGAATGCGTCAATATAATTATTGATTATATTTATTTATTTTATACACATTTATTATTATTTATCATTATATATTTATTATATCATTTAATACATTATGATATTTTATTGATAGCAATTGTTAATAATATTAATATGAAATTTATTTTCTCAAAAATTCAGCATCATGGTAGCCACTGTACATCATGAAAGTTTCTCCCAGTTTGTAATTGGAGTTTCACTTCTTTTAATAAATTTCCTGACAAAGATCGAGACACTTCTTTGACTTTCAATTGGAACCGGTTGAAGGTATTTTTGCATAGCATCGTATAGGCCTACCTGTCCGTACGGGAGGTCAGTCATGATAAATTCAAAAGAAAATTCTCTCCGAATTTTACGACTGCTAATTTTATTGTAAAATACTCGTAAATGCATCCGACGCGTCTCGCACATGTCAAAAGTTACAAATTGTTGCTGTACAGGTGGGTACAAGTTTGTCAATGAAAGCAGCTCATCTGTTCAGCTCATGTCGTATGTTTATTTTGGCATGTTAATCGCAATTAAGCGAGATTCAGCCACCCTAGTAGTAATTTCTGTTTGATGTTTATCAATCATTTTGCAGTCGAAATTGTTAATAGTCATCACTTTATCACTGTGGGCTATCATCGCATGTTCACTTATTCGATCACATATACTTAAATATATTTGAGGAGACGCTTTTTCAAACTTAATTGAAATACCGTTGACAGTTTTGTAAATACTACAATTTATTGAATCGCTAGTTGTAATTCATCAGAAACAATTTATTAATGCTAAAGATGCGGAGTCGTAAAAAACTCCGACTCGGGTGAATAAGTTGGTACTAGGTGACATGCCACGCTCAATCACGCGTAATTACACATGACCCCAAACATCCGTGGCTATGCGGGATTTTGCTGCAATATAAGTTATACTGTATAAGTTAATAAAGTTGGCAGTCCTGTTACATAGACTTTGCGTCTCATGTGTCCTGCATGTATCAGAGGCTAAACAATGTGATAGGACCTCAATTTCATGCTCAGGGAAGACAGAACATGCTTAGCGGTTCATCCGTGGTTCAAGCGGCAGCGCAGACAACCGCGGACGACACGCAAACTATAAACGCTCTCCCGCGCGTATTCATAAACATTTCCTATGTTTTAACAGCATCAGATCAAGTGATTTCTGACTCTCAGTGCAGCGCGTATGTACGCGGATAGAAGAATAGAATGTCCTTAACCACGGATGTTTGGGGGTGTTCCGTAATTACGCGTGAATCACGCGTGGCATATCACCTAGTGGTATGCCGACTGCGTTGGCGCATCCCTATTAATGCATTGGTCTAATCAGGTATACTTCATGTTAACGTAGATAATTCTCTCAATCTCAGAAAATATAATGAACATGTAATATAAAAATGGGATGCTTCGGATCCTAACTCCTCATCAATCCATTCGTCGCGAAGCTATTCCCACAATGAACTGTCTGAATATAGATATATATGTCTGGCAAATATAGCCAAAGCGTTTTCTGAGCATTATGGTGAAATTTTATTGAATATATATGGCCTATCAATATATTTTCGTATCTTTCATTCATCCGAGAGATGCCAATTACAGCTATGACACTAGTGATAACTCCTGTTGGTTTCCCGTCATTTGTTTATTGTTATAAATAACGTTTTAGTGTCACTTATAGTGTGTAAGAGATTGAATGCATTGTCCTGCGTTTCACTTATAACAATATTTAATTCTGTTAAATTTGTCTCGCATATTTCGTTGGTTCTCATAATAGTATAGGCATATAGCTGACCATAGCTGTGATTCTAATATTTAACTTTATTTTTCAGCAATGAAGCTACATCGACGTCAAGCCATCTCTATTCGATCGTGAAGATATGAAATGATGACATTTGTGTTGCATGTTTGCCATTTTCTCAATGTATCAAGCTACAACAGCTTTTCCGACTTCAGAAATAGAGGCTTATGTGAACAGCACGTCAATTTTCCTTTTCCGATTGAAGAATAATTGATTCTTTGATCATGTGGAAATTAAATAATCCAACTACATGTATATGAAGACAGTGTCAAATTCTGTTAGAGCGGGTTGTATTGTGAAACGCAAAGAAATTAAGAATAGATTTCATACTACTTACAAATAGAGTACCAGTTAAATAAGTAGTACATTGTAATAAGGAATAATAATTTTGAGAGCAGAATTTATTCTTTCATAGGTTAGGGCTACACCGCCAGGGCCCCTGAACTAAACACGCGGAACTCGCACTTAGGGGGCCCTGACGAATATCCCTTAAGGGGCCCTGATGTGATTTTGCACCGGGCCCTTGACCTATCTGGCATACTTCTACTGATTCAATTTAAATGAAATAACACATGCAGATTCACTGTCAGAAATAATGATTTTGTATGGGCTTGAGTGGTTGATATATCGTCAGCGTAAAAATTGAAATAGAAAAATGTGGCTCCGGGGTCCACTGGACTCCCCCTCAGGTCTCTGAGGGTTAATTTGGCAAATTGTTCTCAGATCTTTGTTCATTGCGAACGCAGATTGAGAAGGAACTATAAAAACGCATAGATGTTTCGCTATTCACTAATATATAGACAAGCTGGATGCTTCCATGTGTATATGCACATCTACATTGAACATATTATATAGGCTTAAGAATACTGGCACTACATGACGCATATATTGTAGGAGAAAGTTAACTTGTTTGCTAAAAACACTATCCAGCATGCATACGTGTGCATACTGTAATAGGCCTACATCTGAAGTTTTTCTACATAAATGAAATGAACGTTGTTTATACTCGGAAGCGCATTAGGCACGGAGCCTTTCTTCCATGTGGCCGAGTTGTCATTTACCACTCTCATTCTTTTTCGTGCTGAGTGTTTAACAAGAATGCAGAGTGCACCTATTTTAAAAGTCTTAGGTTTGACCCGACCAAGATTTGAACCAAGGTCTCCCGGACGCAGAGCGAACACTCTACCACAAGGCCACAGCGCCGGTGAATAGCTGTGCCGGTAGTTGTACCGGTAGTATAATCGTGTCGTTTTACAAAATGTCTACATACACTGCCTAATGCAGTGTATCATCGCATGTAAGTACCTTTGGTATTGCACAGTTTACAGTGTAGCCAAACGTTTTCCTGCAAATAACGGCCACCTGTCTATAACGACTTTATTTGCTTGGCAGAGAGGTGGTCATTATAGACTGGGACTACTGTATATCTAAATACATTTTCATCTTACGAGCTGATTACTTCAAGCAGGAATCATTTGAAATTTAGGAATGATTATCATTAAAGCAAATGATTATTATAATAGCCTGCTGCACAGGAGAACTGCGCTTTTATGTGCCATCGTGCAGCAACGTTCTGATCAAATTATCGTCAAATGCTAATTTTGACCGATAGATAACCTTCGATGGGATTCAGAGGGAGGAAAACCTCCACTTCAAACCTCCTGCTACCTTAAAGGCTACCTTAAGGCAGAAGTGATGGCTCTACCGATAAGCGATTCAGCAGAAGAATGACGACCGACAGTCTTAACTTAGCCTTGAAACCACATGGAAATGTCTGATATAATGAATGAAGATGGCTACCGCGTACGGGGCAACCGACACGCCACAGGGTCGACCACAGTTCGGCGGTGCAAAATATGCAATGTGGTCCGTAAAAAGAGTTACATCTCTAGCCACAGCTAATGTTCGTGCATGGTGGGCAATCGATCCTCGCTACTTGCTACTCGCTACTATTCTGATGAGTAATATATTCATTGACTATAATTGCTATGGCAACTGATGTGTGGTGGACCGTTTGATCCTGCCAATTGACACAGTCGCACAAGTGGCTCGTAGCTCAGCTGGAAGAGCGCAGGTCTAGTTAACCTTGGTCGTAGACTCGAATCCTACCAGCCGCACATCTCTTGCATGGCAATTTGATCTAACGTTTATCACTGTTGTTAATGGTATGCACCAGGACAGCTGGCTTGTGCAGTCAGAGAGAGAGATCAATAGATACAAATGGGACGTCCTAGGTGTAGCGGAGACGCATCCTAGGTGTGGGAGACCTGATGACATCGGATGGAGTGAGAGTGTTGTCCTCTGATTGTGATGATGGCACTCATCAGGATGGTGTCGCAATTCCTTTGAATAAGAAAGCCCAGAAGGCTTATCTGGAACACAGACAGGTGTCTCCAAGAATAATATCGGTGACTCTGACGGGCCATGCAAGTGTGCACTCCAGACTCAAGCCACGAAGGTGAAGAAGTCGTGCTTTTCTACGAGTCATTATCGGAAGAGGTGAACAGAACTAGATCGAAGGATCTCCTTTACATAATCGGAGACTTCAACACTAAGGTTGACAGAGTCGACCACGGCTACAAAGACGTTTGGGGCATTTTAGAATCGAAGACCATGACAAGAGAGGAGATAGGATGTTGGAATTCTGTAAAGAAAAGGGTCTTTATGTGATGAATACTTTCTTTAGCCACGCAGAAAGGCACAGATTCACCTGGAATCACCCTGATGGGGGGGCACAGAAGTTGCATCGATTACGTCCGAACTCAGAAAAGATGGGCCTCTGCAATGAACGACGTGACGATGAAGGGAGGTGCCGATTTCAAGAGTGATCACCAGCTTATTCTTGCTAATGTGAAAATAAAATGCAGGTACCAGCGGAAAGGGGAAGTTGAGATTCAACACAGGTAAACTGAGTGACCCGAACGTGAAGCGAGCTTTCGAGACGAAGTTGGAAAGCAAATTCCAAGAGATTCAATAGCAGAACCTCAGTACAGAGGAGGTCTGAACCCAAGGAAAAGACATTTTGGTGAAAACTTCGGAGGAAGTCCTCGGTCAGAGAGGACACATGCGGCAGTCGTGGATGTATCACAAGCGTGGAGAGAACACTTCGTAGATCAATTAAGAATACGACGAAGATTTATGTTTGGACAACTTCACACAACTCACAGGAGTATTAAATGAAGAAAATGCACCACCTATAATAGTTGATTAAGTAAAAAAAAGCATTCAACAGATGTCAACAAACAAAGCCCCGGGAAAGATGCGGTTGCAGTGGAGATGCTTCAAGCGGGAGGAGAGGCGGTTGAGAAGTGGCTGTTAAGATTGTACAATGATGCGCTACAGAAGCTCATTGCCCAGCGACTAGACTGCTGCAGAAATTGTTTGCCATTGTTCAAGAAAGGCGACGAATTGACAGAACGCAACAACTATAGGCCAATAAGTCTCCTATCTCATTCGTACAAAGTTATAATGCAAATGGTACAGAAGAAAATTGAAGCAAAGGATTGGACGATCCTCAATGAAGATCAGGTTGGTTTTAGAGCCGGTAGAGGCACGACAGACCAAATCTTCTCTTTCTCACAATTGACTGAGAGAATGTGGGAGAAGGACAGAGACGCGTTCTGCCTGTTCATTGATTTTGAGGTCTTCGATTCGGAATGGAGACCCGCGATGCCGATGCAAGCTATGCTAGAATGGTACGGCTTTGAAAGAAACATCATTGAAGTCATCCGAATGCTGAACAATCAGAAACGAGCGACAGTCAGGAAGTGGAAGATATCCACGGACGATTTTCCAACAAGAAGAGGAGTTCTATAAGGATGCCCCCTTTTACCGCATCTCTTTAACATTTTTTGGAATATGTGATGAAAGGGAGCTCAATACAAATTCTAGCTCAACCTTCAAAATTCAAAATTCAAGGGTTTTATTTTTCTGTCGAAAAAATACCCAGAGAAGAATTACAAATATATAAAGTACATATCCGAAACAATTTTAAGAACAAAGTTCTTAGTATAACCATTGCATTCAAAAATTTTCAGAATTTTCTCAATTTCATCATGAAATATATTCCAATTGCTGGCTACCGTATATGCTCTACTCGGCATTCCAATAACCAGACCCCGGTGCCACGCTCTTGGACAGTTTGATTCAAAATTTAATAGCACATTTGTGAACGTTTCTTTTCTAAAGATGCTAGTTTCCAAATTATTCGTAATATTTATTTTAACATCCAAGAATGCTATACTATTGCCTCCAATATCTACAGTAAATTTTAAATTTTTGTGTTGTCTATTTAAAAATTGGTGAAACCGTTCTACTTTCTTTATATCATCAAAAACGCAAATGCAATCATCTACATATCTTGCGTAATAAAGTGAACTGCATTCTTCATTCATCCAATTTTGTTCCATATGTGACAAAAATAGATTTGCGAGTGTAGGACACAGATTTAGAGAGGAACAGATGAACTGCTTTCCGCAATTTACGCTGACGGCGTTGAAGCCCGCCGATCGGTGTTTACTTTGATGACAATTTGCGATAGACAGGCAAGAAATGTGTTGACCAGATGGGATGGTTATCGCGTTGAGGCGATAACATCTCATGTTTTTGACAATTTGATGATTATGCTCATGTGTACTAAGTGTGTGCTCATGTGTGCTAAGTCCATTTTGAGATAAATTGATGTCGACATCATTCAACAGCAATTCTGTAGGACTGCTTAACAAGAATTTTGATTTAATTAAATGATAAGTCGTCACAGGTGTATACTTCATATCGTAATAAGTGGGCTGTTCTTAAACTGACCTGTTACTTTTTCATGATAATTCCGGAGCAATGGTGACTTCATGTTGTGTTCCTCAATGTACGTACAGAGTATCGAAATATTCAAATATTTCTTTTCACGAGTTTCCTCACAGCAATCCTCAATTGCTTGAGCAGTGGTTACGGAGGATCAAGCGAAAGAATTTTAAGCCAGCTCGACATGTTTCATTCGTGTGTAGTGAGCATTTCTTGGAGAGCGACTTTAAAGCTGATTTGACTTCACGAAAGAAAAAAGAAGACAAAGATCGCCGCACAAGAAAGCGTAGAATACTAAAAAAGACGCTGCACCCACAGTTTTTAAAGGTTACCCATCTTACCTGAACACTCCCGCAAAGCTACGTCGCCGATCACCTTTGGATCGATCATTTGATCTCTCATTTAATATGCTTTAAGTTCACATAGTACATTTCCCATACGCAAAGTTTTTTTGTGGGAAGCAGCGAGGTGATCTGATGTCACCTAGTTTTGGTGTATTTACTATAATTAAAGTGGCTGAAGTTGCTTTCAGATCATTGTTTCCTGGAGTATGGAATGCCTCCACTCTCCCTACAGGATGCAGTTTGGACATTAAAGTGGAGCATTTTGTCCTGAACAAGATCAACGTTGATACTGTATTCCCAGAGCTGACAGACCATTATTTTGATAATGATGCCTTAAGAAACAATCACCTAACGTCCCTTGAAAGAATAATTGCTTTCCGATTAATTCGACTTCGATTGTTAAAGTGTGAAAAAATGTATTTTGAAAGAAACATGTTTTCAACGGATGTCCAGTCGAGGCAGCAGGCTACCAAGTTGATGCTCTTCGGGGGTAAGTCCCCTATCAATGGTGCAGGTAAGTCCCCTATTGTAAGTCCCCTATCGTAAGTCCTTGGTGCACATCATCAGGTAAGTCCCCTATCATTGGTGCATGTAAGTCCCCTATTGTTTTTGGTGCACATCATCATGTACATTATCACAGGAAAACGTTGGTAAGTTTGAATTATCTATATCCCATAAATGCACTACGGAAAGACGTTTTGCTTGATACAGAATTCACTTTCATAGCGATTCATCATGATAATAGCAATTTATTATTGATCACTGATTTTAACTTGGTATTCTCATTTTAAAAATTTTTATTCTGCGATGAATGGGAATTAAACTTGAATCTGAATGATTTTCAGAATTTTTTCAATTTCATCATGAAATATATTCCAATTGCTGGCTACCGTATATGCTCTACTCAGCATTCCAATAACCAGACCCCGGTGCCACGCTCTTGGACAGTTTGATTCAAAATTTAATAGCACATTTGTGAACGTTTCTTTTCTAAAGATGCTAGTTTCCAAATTATTCGTAATATTTATTTTAACATCCAAGAATGCTATACTATTGCCTCCAATATCTACAGTAAATTTTAAATTTTTGTGTTGTCTATTTAAAAATTGGTGAAACCGTTCTACTTTCTTTATATCATCAAAAACGCAAATGCAATCATCTACATATCTTGCGTAATAAAGTGAACTGCATTCTTCATTCATCCAATTTTGTTCCATATGTGACAAAAATAGATTTGCGAGTGTAGGAGCAAGGGGGGAACCCATACTTACACCATCTATCTGCTTAAACATTTGGTCATTAAATAAAAATTGACCACTCGTGGCAAATAGGCACAGTTTTTTAAATACATGCCTGCCAAACAAAGGCTTATTAGTTGAATTCTTATAATAGACTAAATTAGCCGCCAGCTCAATTGTTTCATTTACAGGTATGTTCGTGAACAGTGATTCAACATCATAACTAATTAAAATATGTTTGTCATGAAAAAGTTCTTGATTTTTATTAATTTCTTCTATCAAGTGAGAGGTAGAATTCAACATATGTTTAGAATTTATATGTGGTTTTATTAGATTATCTAAAAATTTTGCCAAATTGTAACTTGCAGAGCCAATAGTACTTATTATTGGTCTCATAGGTTTGTTATCTTTGTGCACTTTCACAGTACCATAGAGCCTACCGGGCTCATTGCCAGAAGGACTAATAAACTTGTACGTTTTCTCATCAATATATCTACGCAAATACTTATAAATGTAACGATACAATCTGCCTTCCTCGGTTACTGTCGGGTGTTTGCGAATTGTCATCCTCATCATATTCAATTTTTTGGAATTTAGTTACGTCTTTTAAAATATCACTCATTTTTTTGTTGTACTCAAATGAGTTGACTATCACCAATCCATTCCCCTTATCAAAGGAACACACTTTTATATCCTTGCGTTTCGCCAACTTTTCCAGTACTTTGTGGGTTTCACGATTGTATTTATCATTACATATATTTTTTCCAGCTTTAAAGAAGTGAGTTGCAGCTTCCTGAATTTCACGTTTTACCACTGGTGTTAAATTTAATTCATTTTCATTTTTAATGTTAACAGCAATAGCTTTTTCTAATTGGTATTTAATCTTATCATTACAAATATTTTTAGGGATCACACTATGTTTAAGGCCAAACCTTAGTACTTCACGCTCTTTTAGGGTTAATTCATAGTTACTTAGATTAACAAGGCAATCCGGAGATTTGATCCGATTATTTAACCATAACCGTTTTAGTTTATCATTATGTTTATTTTCAACCTCCTTCAACTTAGGTTGAATACTACGTATCACTATCAGTTTCAAGACCACAAGTCTAAACCAGGACAATTGATCCTTAATTTTGCAAGTAATGTCATCAATTTGTTTGGTGTTATGTTTAATCATTTTTTGTACATATATAATCTGAGCTTCAACCATTAGTCTATCACAATTATCAGCAATCTGCGACAGCGATTTAAGCTTCGGAACTTTGATCGTTAAGAACTTTGGTACAACTTTTAGGAAAATACAT
This sequence comes from Prostheceraeus crozeri, assembly GCA_907163375.1. NCBI lineage: Eukaryota > Metazoa > Platyhelminthes > Polycladida > Euryleptidae > Prostheceraeus > Prostheceraeus crozeri. The sequence goes on along the minus strand of CAJQUW010001516.1, from coordinate 290,666 downwards.
TTCTCAAAGTACGCAAGGTTAAGTTGCAATTTTAGCTTTTTCTCAGTCAACTTTTCAAATTTTCGAAAATAACTCACAGGAATACCATACAAGCTCTCCAAACAATGAAAGTACGTGGCTGTTTTTACACTTTTATATAGCCATAGTAGCATACAGATCAGTATGTTAGAAAACATCGTCACAGTGTTATGTCTTTATTGCAGTAAAACTAATCTCGCTAAAAGACCTCAACGAGTTTCGACATTAACAAAATGTCCTTCTCAAGAGTTCATTACTCATTTAAAATTCACAAAATACACTGGACTATGCACAAGAGACTTACATGACAAATAAAAACTTCTGCACTTTAGGCTCCGGCTTGAAAGTGTAGTCCACACAAATACTGAACAGGAAATGACAGCGCGGAACGCCAAACACTTAGAAAATGAATCGTCTTCACACGGAGTGATCACAGTCTGCAATGATAGAACATGATTGGATCGAAAGTTGCTATTCATCAACAATCAATACATCAGGCCATCCAACGCAATTACCCACTGTCAAACACCCGTAGCATAAAAGAAAATTCATTACGTTTGTCTCTTTTGTTTATTTTAGGTTGCTGACGTTTAATTCTTAGACTCTCGACAATCATTAATTCAAAATCAGTGCGACCATTGTAAATAATATTAAAGTTATCATCAACGTTACTATTACAGCTAGAGCAATAACTCAAATGTTCATTAACAGCGCTATCCATATTTTTATGTTCTTCAATTCTTTGATGTAGTCTACGTTTCGATTTCCCAATATACTGGGTGCTAGGATCAACCTTGCATGTGTATTTATAGATAACACGAGACTTCATCACTTTCCTAACTTTACTTTTTAATGAGAAATATGATTTTATTTTGAAAGTATTAAATACTATTTTAGAGTTAATATCGTATCTGCGGTAAATCTCATTGAGTTTACATTTAAATTCATTGGTGGCTTTACAAACATAAGGCATTATCTTATAATTAAGCGACCCCCCTTCCTCTTGTTTTCCATTTCCCACGGTACCATTGACTTTTCTGCTAACAAAATCCGAAACAATTTTAAGAACAAAGTTCTTAGTATAACCATTGCATTCAAAAATTTTCAGAATTTTCTCAATTTCATCATGAAATATATTCCAATTGCTGGCTACCGTATATGCTCTACTCAGCATTCCAATAACCAGACCCCGGTGCCACGCTCTTGGACAGTTTGATTCAAAATTTAATAGCACATTTGTGAACGTTTCTTTTCTAAAGATGCTAGTTTCCAAATTATTCGTAATATTTATTTTAACATCCAAGAATGCTATACTATTGCCTCCAATATCTACAGTAAATTTTAAATTTTTGTGTTGTCTATTTAAAAATTGGTGAAACCGTTCTACTTTCTTTATATCATCAAAAACGCAAATGCAATCATCTACATATCTTGCATAATAAAGTGGACTGCATTCTTCATTCATCCAATTTTGTTCCATATGTGACAAAAATAGATTTGCGAGTGTAGGAGCAAGGGGGGAACCCATACTTACACCATCTATCTGCTTAAACATTTGGTCATTAAATAAAAATTGACCACTCGTGGCAAATAGGCACAGTTTTTTAAATACATGCCTGCCAAACAAAGGCTTATTAGTTGAATTCTTATCATAGACTAAATTAGCCGCCAGCTCAATTGTTTCACTTACAGGTATGTTCGTGAACAGTGATTCAACATCATAACTAATTAAAATATGTTTGTCATGAAAAAGTTCTTGATTTTTATTAATTTCTTCTATCAAGTGAGAGGTAGAATTCAACATATGTTTAGAATTTATATGTGGTTTTATTAGATTATCTAAAAATTTTGCCAAATTGTAACTTGCAGAGCCAATAGTACTTATTATTGGTCTCATAGGTTTGTTATCTATGTGCACTTTCACAGTACCATAGAGCCTACCGGGCTCACTGCCAGAAGGACTAATAAACTTGTACGTTTTCTCATCAATATATCTACGCAAATACTTATAAATGTAACGATACAATCTGCCTTCCTCGGTTACTGTCGGGTGTTTGCGAATTGTCATCCTCATCATATTCAATTTTTTGGAATTTAGTTACGTCTTTTAAAATATCACTCATTTTTTTGTTGTACTCAAATGAGTTGACTATCACCAATCCATTCCCCTTATCAAAGGAACACAGTTTTATATCCTTGCGTTTCGCCAACTTTTCCAGTACTTTGTGGGTTTCACGATTGTATTTATCATTACATATCTTTTTTCCAGCTTTAAAGAAGTGAGTTGCAGCTTCCTGAATTTCACGTTTTACCACTGGTGTTAAATTTAATTCATTTTCATTTTTATAATGTTAACAGCAATAGCTTTTTCTAATTGGTATTTAATCTTATCATTACAAATATTTTTAGGGATCACACTATGTTTAAGGCCAAACCTTAGTACTTCACGCTCTTTTAGGGTTAATTCATAGTTACTTAGATTAACAAGGCAATCCGGAGATTTGATCCGATTGTTTAACCATAACCGTTTTAGTTTATCATTATGTTTATTTTCAACCTCCTTCAACTTAGGTTGAATACTACGTATCACTATCAGTTTCAAGACCACAAGTCTAAACCAGGACAATTGATCCTTAATTTTGCAAGTAATGTCATCAATTTGTTTGGTGTTATGTTTAATCATTTTTTGTACATATATAATCTGAGCTTCAACCATTAGTCTATCACAATTATCAGCAATCTGCGACAGCGATTTAAGCTTCGGAACTTTGATCGTTAAGAACTTTGGTACAACTTTTAGGAAAATACATTTCTCAAAGTACGCAAGGTTAAGTTGCAATTTTAGCTTTTTCTCAGTCAACTTTTCAAATTTTCGAAAATAACTCACAGGAATACCATACAAGCTCTCCAAACAATGAAAGTACGTGGCTGTTTTTACACTTTTATATAGCCATAGTAGCATACAGATCAGTATGTTAGAAAACATCGTCACAGTGTTATGTCTTTATTGCAGTAAAACTAATCTCGCTAAAAGACCTCAACGAGTTTCGACATTAACAAAATGTCCTTCTCAAGAGTTCATTACTCATTAAAATTCACAAAATACACTGGACTATGCACAAGAGACTTACATGACAAATAAAAACTTCTGCACTTTAGGCTCCGGCTTGAAAGTGTAGTCCACACAAATACTGAACAGGAAATGACAGCGCGGAACGCCAAACACTTAGAAAATGAATCGTCTTCACACGGAGTGATCACAGTCTGCAATGATAGAAACATGATTGGATCGAAAGTTGCTATTCATCAACAATCAATACATCAGGCCATCCAACGCAATTACCCACTGTCAAACACCCGTAGCATAAAAGAAAATTCATTACGTTTGTCTCTTTTGTTTATTTTAGGTTGCTGACGTTTAATTCTTAGACTCTCGACAATCATTAATTCAAAATCAGTGCGACCATTGTAAATAATATTAAAGTTATCATCAACGTTACTATTACAGCTAGAGCAATAACTCAAATGTTCATTAACAGCGCTATCCATATTTTTATGTTCTTCAATTCTTTGATGTAGTCTACGTTTCGATTTCCCAATATACTGGGTGCTAGGATCAACCTTGCATGTGTATTTATAGATAACACGAGACTTCATCACTTTCCTAACTTTACTTTTTAATGAGAAATATGATTTTATTTTGAAAGTATTAAATACTATTTTAGAGTTAATATCGTATCTGCGGTAAATCTCATTGAGTTTACATTTAAATTCATAGGAAGCTTTACCAACATAAGGCAGTATCGTATAATTAAGCGACCCCCCTTCCTCTTGTTTTCCATTTCCCACGGTACCATTGACTTTTCTGCTAACAAAATCCGAAACAATTTTAAGAACAAAGTTCTTAGTATAACCATTGCATTCAAAAATTTTCAGAATTTTCTCAATTTCATCATGAAATATATTCCAATTGCTGGCTACCGTATATGCTCTACTCAGCATTCCAATAACCAGACCCCGGTGCCACGCTCTTGGACAGTTTGATTCAAAATTTAATAGCACATTTGTGAACGTTTCTTTTCTAAAGATGCTAGTTTCCAAATTATTCGTAATATTTATTTTAACATCAAAGAATGCTATACTATTGCCTCCAATATCTACAGTAAATTTTAAATTTTTGTGTTGTCTATTTAAAAATTGGTGAAACCGTTCTACTTTCTTTATATCATCAAAAACGCAAATGCAATCATCTACATATCTTGCATAATAAAGTGGACTGCATTCTTCATTCATCCAATTTTGTTCCATATCTGACAAAAATAGATTTGCAAGTGTAGGAGCAAGGGGGGAACCCATACTTACACCATCTATCTGCTTAAACATTTGGTCATTAAATAAAAATTGACCACTCGTGGCAAATAGGCACCGTTTTTTAAATACATGCCTGCCAAACAAAGGCTTATTAGTTGAATTCTTATCATAGACTAAATTAGCCGCCAGCTCAATTGTTTCATTTACAGGTATGTTCGTGAACAGTGATTCAACATCATAACTAATTAAAATATGTTTGTCATGAAAAAGTTCTTGATTTTTATTAATTTCTTCTATCAAGTGAGAGGTAGAATTCAACATATGTTTAGAATTTATATGTGGTTTTATTAGATTATCTAAAAATTTTGCCAAATTGTAACTTGCAGAGCCAATAGTACTTATTATTGGTCTCATAGGTTTGTTATCTTTGTGCACTTTCACAGTACCATAGAGCCTACCGGGCTCACTGCCAGAAGGACTAATAAACTTGTACGTTTTCTCATCAATACATCTACGCAAATACTTATAAATGTAACGATACAATATGCCTTCCTCGGTTACTGTCGGGTGTTTGCGAATTGTCATCCTCATCATATTCAATTTTTTGGAATTTAGTTACGTCTTTTAAAATATCACTCATTTTTTTGTTGTACTCAAATGAGTTGACTATCACCAATCCATTCCCCTTATCAAAGGAACACACTTTTATATCCTTGCGTTTCGCCAACTTTTCCAGTACTTTGTGGGTTTCACGATTGTATTTATCATTACATATCTTTTTTCCAGCTTTAAAGAAGTGAGTTGCAGCTTCCTGAATTTCACGTTTTACCACTGGTGTTAAATTTAATTCAAATAACTTTTTATTAAATTATTTTAACACCAGTGGTAAAACGTGAAATTCAGGAAGCTGCAACTCACTTCTTTAAAGCTGGAAAAAATATATGTAATGATAAATACAATCGTGAAACCCACAAAGTACTGGAAAAGTTGGCGAAACGCAAGGATATAAAAGTGTGTTCCTTTGATAAGGGGAATGGATTGGTGATAGTCAACTCATTTGAGTACAACAAAAAAATGAGTGATATTTTAAAAGACGTAACTAAATTCCAAAAAATTGAATATGATGAGGATGACATTCGCAAACATCCGACAGTAACCGAGGAAGGCATATTGTATCGTTACATTTATAAGTATTTGCGTAGATGTATTGATGAGAAAACGTACAAGTTTATTAGTCCTTCTGGCAATGAGCCTGGTAGGCTCTATGGTACTGTGAAAGTGCACAAAGATAACAAACCTATGAGACCAATAATAAGTACTATTGGCTCTGCAAGTTACAATTTGGCAAAATTTTTAGATAATCTAATAAAACCACATATAAATTCTAAACATATGTTGAATTCTACCTCTCACTTGATAGAAGAAATTAATAAAAATCAAGAACTTTTTCATGACAAACATATTTTAATTAGTTATGATGTTGAATCACTGTTCACGAACATACCTGTAAATGAAACAATTGAGCTGGCGGCTAATTTAGTCTATGATAAGAATTCAACTAATAAGCCTTAGTTTGGCAGGCATGTATTTAAAAAACTGTGCCTATTTGCCACGAGTGGTCAATTTTTATTTAATGACCAAATGTTTAAGCAGATAGATGGTGTAAGTATGGGTTCCCCCCTTGCTCCTACACTCGCAAATCTATTTTTGTCACATATGGAACAAAATTGGATGAATGAAGAATGCAGTCCACTTTATTATGCAAGATATGTAGATGATTGCATTTGCGTTTTTGATGATATAAAGAAAGTAGAACGGTTTCACCAATTTTTAAATAGACAACACAAAAATTTAAAATTTACTGTAGATATTGGAGGCAATAGTATAGCATTCTTTGATGTTAAAATAAATATTACGAATAATTTGGAAACTAGCATCTTTAGAAAAGAAACGTTCACAAACGTGCTATTAAATTTTGAATCAAACTGTCCAAGAGCGTGGCACCGGGGTCTGGTTATTGGAATGCTGAGTAGAGCATATACGGTAGCCAGCAATTGGAATATATTTCATGATGAAATTGAGAAAATTCTGAAAATTTTTGAATACAAAACTGTCTACATCAACCCTGACAGAACACCAATTGAAGAAACAATACATAGAGCACTGAGGAATGATCTAATCAGAAGAAGACAGAATGGTCAGGATGTGATTCTTCATAAAGGGAAAATTGTCGAAAAGGAGTACATTCAGCATATGCATTTTCAAAACCGCTCTTAGATGGTAACCGTCACCTTGAGAATTTACCGTCCGTGTTTTTATCAAATGTGCGAGCCATGACAAACAAAATCGATGAAATTCGTGCAATCGATCGACAGTAACACCCCACCTGATCGTAATTGTTGAATCTTGGGTAACAAACATGATAAGTGATTCACAAATCCATATACCTGGCTATCAAAGGCCTTTTCGAGATGATAGGCAAGATGAAAGAATGGGCGGTGGTGTTTGTTGTTTCGTCAGTCAAACAATTTCATGCATCCAACTTACATTTGATAATGATTTCTGCCAATCTCTCCAAGAAGTAACCGATTACTTAATTTCCCGGTTCGACATGGCCACAAAAACCAATGTTGAGGATAGATTGATCTTACTTGATGATCTAAACAAGCTTCCAACCCAAAATCTGGAAAACTATCTTTCTTTGTGCCAAGTTGTTAATTTTCCAATGAGAAAGAACGCCACCCTGGATAAGATTCTTATTCAAGAGAACATGACAAGTAATTACTTGGATCCTATTCCCTGCCCAAATGTCGGATCCTCAGACCATCAATCAATTCTCTTGAAGTCTTCTAGCACCGATGCGCCAACATCGAGATTTGTTAAGCTGATGGATTTCAGACAGAGTAGTATCGACAGATTTGCGTCCTATCTCGGTTCTTTACCTTGGCATCAATTCTATCGATTAGATTCAGGCATTCAACAAAAGACGGACTTGTTCGATGAGTAGGTTTATGATGCGCTCCAACTTATTCCCTTCGTATTTGTTGAACTCAGAAGTACTGATAAAAGGTGGATGACACCTCTCGTAAAACACATCAATTGCAAGCACTCAGCTTTTCGATCAGGAAATTTTCAACTTTAAGATCATTTGAAGGGTAAATTGAAAAATGAGATTCCGAAAGCTGGAATGTCTTGGAAGAAGAAATTAAAGCATAAGAAAAACGAACTATGGGCACTAGCGAATGACTTTAAAGGTGTGACAGTCGAACGATCTGCCGTAAGCTCGATCATTTCACAATTCGATAGTCCATTTGAAGCTGTTGAGGCAATCAATGAAAGCTTTTGCAAAGTATTTTCGCCTTCTCCAAACTGGGACGACATCCTAGAGTTGAATATTCAAGAAAATAACTCTCCGTGGCGAATGGACATTTCCGTCGAGATGACTTTCAATGACTTATCTAAACTCAATTCAAAGAAAGCTTGTGGTAGCGACAATATACCAACCAAGCTTATCAAAGAATGTGCGGACATATTTGCAGGGCCTATTACTCATCTATTTGCATTATCGCTGGAGTCTGGGGAAGTGCCATCACAGTGGAAGATAGCAAGTGTAGTTCCTATACCCAAAAAAAGCAAGTGTCAATCAATAATATACGTCCTATCTCACTCTTACCTATCTTTGCAAAGACCTTGGAACGAATTATTGTCCATTCCTTGAAGAAAGCGTTTCTCAAAACTTACGATGAAAATCAGTATGGTTTCAGACCGAACTCTTCAACTATATTGGCTCATATTGATCTTATGGACCATCTAACATCAATGCTCGAAAATGATTCTAATCAGAGTGCTTGTATAATTGCATTTGATCTAAGTCGCGCTTTCGACCGTCTTGGCCATGAAACATATTTTCAACAATTTGAAAGAAGCAAAGCATCCGATGGTGCATGAACTACTTGAAAGGGCGTTATCAGTTTGTTTCCGTTGATGGCTGGAATAGCTCGCTCATGCGGGCAACGTCAGGCGTTCCGCAAGGCTCATGTCTGTCTCCTTATCTTTTCTGTTCGCAAATCGGTTCATTGAAATGCCACGGTCCAAAATCTAAGATGTGTGAGTATGTCGACGACATCATTGTGGTTCTTCCCGTTGACACAACAAACAACCTAAGCAACGAAATAGATAAGGAAATTATGAATGTTAGCCAATGGTGTGATTCTAAAGGTCTCCTTGTCAATCGAAAGAAAACCAATGTTATGGTTGTAAAGAAATGGTCCACACCAAGTTCGGTAGATATTGGAATTTTAGCTGCCCCTGTTTCTATGATGAGAATTTCGAGTATCCAGTTTCAGGATAATTTAAAATGGGGTGCTCACGTTGCTAACATATGCAAAACATCATCGAGAAATATCTATATTTTGAAGCAATTAAAGAAAATGAGTACATCTAAAGCCGAACTTATTCAAGTATACAATGCAATCGTTCGAAGTGTACTTGAATATAACAGTCCATTCTTCGTCGGAATGTCTACGACAAACTCCAACAAAATTGAAAAGGTTAGGAAGCGTCGGCATCACATCATCTGCGACTACCACTGCACATGTGATCTCCTTACCCCTCTTCACCTTCGCCGAGAGACTGCTGCTCTTAAGCTTTGCAGGAAGATGCTTGATCCTGATCATCTGTTACACCACCTTGTACCGCCATTTCTGCCCTCCTCCAGACGAATAGAAGTACCTCTATGCCTCACGCAACGCCGTAAAAGGACCTTCATCCCTGTCGCTGCTAGACTATTTAACGAGGGAACGTAGGAAGTGGATTCTTTTTGTGGATTTCTTTGATTTTCTGTAACATGACTTGATACTTCACTCTACCTCACCAAAAGAAATGTTCAATTTTCATTATTTCAATATAAACACATATATAATTTCATAATCCTACGCATCGGCAGAATGTGCCAGTCTGTACTGGCGACTTAAAGCAGATACATAACTAAGAATATAAAATCAAAATGTGAGTTAAAGTTGCCATCATAACATAATATTGTTAGAACTCTGACTTGTCCTTGATCATAGGTACTTCAGTTCCTCAGATCTTCTTATATTCTTGTGAAATGGATCGTTGGATAACTATCTATACCTGATACATGACCATTGATAATGCAGCACACGACATTTCTATCACTCAATCTCACTCCTCGTTTAGCGTTCCTGAGTTCCCTGACGGAGTCGGACGGTTCATGGCTCGTCTCCAGCTGTCTCTGCCAAGGCAAGATCTTAATTGATTTCGAGCTTCTTGAGATCTTTGATGCAGCTCCTCCATGACTTCTTGTTTCCTCCTGGTCGGCAACCGCCTACTTCTATCTCTTCAACTTCTTTCACGATATTGTCAGGTCTCTTCACATGTCCAAACCAGCGGAGTCTATTTTTACGGATCGCCACTTCTAAGTCCCTCAGACCACACCGTTTTAATACTTCTTCATTTGGAATCCTGTCTCTTCACCGACACACTGGTGATATTCGGCTGAAGAATTATTTAAAGCTCTAAATTTTGAAGGTACTATTTCTTTGAAGGTACTTACCGGTTATCTCATCACTAAATTATCTATTATCTAAATTCAGCAAAAATACATCAATCGTCCCAAACCTTAGTTTCACGTACTTGACTATATTTTCTGCCCAAATGCATATCGGACAAGTACTTCTTGTTTTATAGACAATAACGTGAAGTGCAGCGATGTCAGCAGCTTCATCCAACTTCGTCTGTTCGACGCAATATTGTCACTCGTGTGAGTATTGTTCTCTATTCCTCCTCGTCTCATCCACTGATATTTGAAATCTTCCCACGACCACTGCCCTGTTACCAGTGTTGTATGCGATCACGATTTTTTTTGCCACGATCACGGTCATTCGCAAAAAAGTAACCGCGATCAGGATCACGGTCATGAACGCAGAATTTTTCAAAAATGAGCGCGATCACGGTCACGGTCATTATAAAATAAACACATGAATTAACCGGTCAACTGAGAGAGAAAAGTTTTGGAGATTCGACAGGTTATTTGTATTTGACTTTCCTAAATCTGCTTATAAACAATTTATTTAGTGAAACAGAAAAAAGTGAATAAATAGGCCTAGAGGATGAGAGCAACATCATTACGGGCTAAAATGCAATAAAATTTTCATTGCTAGCCTATAGAAGTTATAAACTTGTAAAATTTGAGTATCGTAAAATGGGGTGACTTGGGACAATTTTAACACTTTTTTTGAAATTTCGAGAAAACGATTGAATTTTTAAAACTCCTGAATAGCCACATTTATGCGAATGGCTAAGAGGAATAAATTTGTAGGTGTAGCGGATTCCATCGTCATGTTCTTGTACATGTATTTTCGAAAACATGTGCTGTCCCAAGTCACCCCGTGGTGGGGGGACTTGGGACACCTTGCAAACTGAGTGGCATTCGCTTCCCACGTGTGCAGATACCTTCGCTATCTTAAAACTCTTGAAATGAACCCCAAATTATTTATAGTCAAGACAAAACAATTTCAGTGGTCGACCCAAATCAACCCATGAAGGGTCAATATGGAACAATAAAATCTATTGTAAATGTTCTATGAAATGGAATTAAAAAACGCGTGCATGCTAAAAACAATGTTGTAGTACGGCATAATAAAAAATGTCACTATGCGATCTAGTCAGTCAAGCCTAGCTGTTCCCAACGGTTGTACACCTATTAGTTTCACTACATTCAAACAATCCCCGGCGTGTGGTACGTGGCTCGCACAAGCTCTGTAGAATTTCTGAGCACAGCACATCCGATTCATCAGGCCTGCTTGGGCACTCAAAGTATGTGCTGACATATGCGTAGGTTCACAAAAATGTCATTCTGACCGACGACCTTTCCGATGAACTTCTTTTTGTTCCCCGATGCCGTCTGTAGCGCAACCAGAAGCCACATGCCTTTTTATTGATGTCTTTCAATTCATGTGAAATTTTTATTGTTGGTTCATCACGGTTCATCAGGTTCCGATAAGTGTTAACTAGTCTTTCTGGATCATCAACCTCAGTGTCACTAGTGTCGACATCTTCGCCTGAGCTTTCTTCACTGTCTGAAAAATTCGATGTGACACTCCTCCGACTTAACTTGCAACTTGGATCTCTTCTGCACCTGACGATTGTTTCCACCGCGGTATCGTATGTCTTGAAGAAATTCAACATCGCAAGACTGTCTGACAGATCAATGCTGCTGAATTCATCATTCGCTTCGGGTGGTAGCATGTCGAGGACTTTTTGTTTAGTGGATATATTCCGGTCGTTCCGAACCCCGTCTATCTGCAAATTAGCTGAGCCTCGGCCATCAAATTCAATAACTTAGAGTTTCATGTACTTCTCTCAGTTACATGTACTTCATTTGAGTCGTCATTAAGAGAAGCCAGCATAGTGGATGAAGGCTGGCTATAACCACAACGTGCAAGGTTCGAATCCCGGGAAATTCATGCATTTTGTTCCACGTCCGTTTAGTACAGTAGGCCTATTATTCCTATTAATGTAATTTGAAATAGTCATTTAGATCACTTTGTCAAGAATAATTCAGCTATAGAAGAATTCCTGTTATCAGTTTTGAGTCGATGTGACACACAATTCCTGACAAATGTTACGAAGTTTTATAAATAGTTGAACGGTTTGGGGTGACTTGGGACACTCAGGATCGGAGCATCGCAGTAAAATGAAGTTTTGAGAGGGAAAAAGCTTTCATAGAGCCATGAAAAATGAGTTCTAAGACTATCATGCTTATACTAGCACAATTCTATGGAGAATTAGAGATGACTTTGCTAACTTACTATAGATCCAGACAAAAGTTAAAAAATTTTTTCAACAGAGATTTTTTTGCATGTTATGAAACTGAGATTTTTAGAAGCATGAAATTAAGCAAAAGTTTCTAAACTATTATTTTGTGGCAAGGAATACAGCAAGCTTTCTGATGCATTTTCGTAAATTATTGTAAGCGGAAGAATGTCTTCAAAAAATCAGTTTGAAGTGACTTATTTAGTTTTGTCCCAAGTCACCCCACTGTCCCAGGTCACCCCATATTACGGTACGAGTAATTGTTCAAGCAACTGTAGGCTATATTTACAGTGAAAACTCTGCTTCCGCTTTGCATATTCACATCTAGACTACATAGAAAGACCGTACTTGCACATGATTTTAATGACATGAGTGAAAAAGAAAAATTTTAGGCAGATTTATAGACAGAATTTATTCAAAATTAATTCAATGTTTTGTAATTTGACAACTAGCCCAAAGTGTCTAAAGTAGATTGATTCCATTTATTTATTGCAGAATCAATTTATACCATTTATTTTTGGTTATTATCTGAAAGGTAGGAAAAAAGCATGAGATCAAACTTGTCCTGTTTGAAATTCTAAAATTCCTAGCAAGTGTGATGAGCAAATCGCAATTAATTTGATCTTAAGATAGGGCCCACTATAATTCTACATCTGAATTTTCATATACAACAGGAATAAATGAAATCGGAGAGTCCTAACGGAATCTACAGCGACCCGTGTCCTTTTTCTGGTCTAATTTTCCATGTACAATGTAAGTACAAGAGAGCATGTATGGAGCAGGAATGTAATGCTTTTTATGTAATTATAACCATCATCGGCTGCAAAAAGGAATGCATTTTCACATAATGTTTAATTTGATCATTTTATCACATGACCGTTAAAATGACCGCAGAAGATTGGCGCTCACGGTCATAAATTTTGAAAAAGGTCGCGTTCATGGCCGCGGTCACAAAAAATGACCGCAGTCATTATCGCGGTCATACAACACTGCCTGTTACACCTTTTTTTAGTTAAATATATTAATAGACCTGGTCTTCAACACTTCACGAGATGTCAGAAAATGACTTTGCTGACCATAAGTGCTTTCAGCTTGGACGAAGAGGTCAGAGGAAGTAAGATGATGCAGTTGACATCGCTACACTTCACGTTATCGTCTCCAATGCAAAAGTACTTGTCTGACTGCATTAAGTTTTGCATGTGAGTAGCAAATATGCTCAAGTACGTAAATCTGAAGTTTGATCATTCTTTTTCGATGAGCAGCACTGAATTAGACACCTGGGAAGACATGTTAGTACGACTGGAGCAGCTCTACACCAGACTTGATAAAAGACGGAATTCCATAGTCCCCACTAAGCTGTGCATGGAAATCCTAGTCGGGACTAGCAATGAACAATTCACAATCCTATCTGCGCCATATAAAACTGTCCGAAAACTAGAACCATCGCGAGTTGGAAGCACCTACAGTGGTCGTGGTGCGGATTTTCAGCAATTTCACGTGTGGTGATGAAGCGTGTTCGTGTAAGTATATAATAATGCGTAATATGAGCTTTATGGCTGTAATGTAGTTGCTGGAAAAGCAGGATGTTCACCAGACGCTTTAGGAGTAAGTGCTTGTGAGCATCTGAGCGAGAACATCTGTGATATAATGTGATGGATTACTGACACTGCATCAGCTTCAAAGTAAGGTAATCTGCAACTATAATTAGAGTTTTTGAGATACTGCAGTCACTGCCGAAATACTCTCGCATATCCATTATGAAAACAAAACCTCGAGAAATCAAGGAAAGGCAGCAAACATTCTACAATTCCAACATGTATTTTATGTTCGCAAGTCCGATTTGCATGAATATCGAAGTGCATACATGGGCATAGTGTTGTCATGGGAGTCAAGATGTGTTTAAGATGTAGTTACTGAGGTGTAGTCAACGATGTCTAGGATGAGAAATCTAGTAGATAGTAGAGGCATCTTCCATATAGTGGACTTAGATTTAGGGCCGAAGTTAGGGAAAGTTGCATGTCTGAGACCATGACTGGCCTATTGATGATGCGTGAAGTTGATGAAGGTGCACCATATGAAATGCTGTGTCTCCAGACCTGAAACTCGACTGAGGTGAACTAAGGGCATGCAGCTTCAGTAATCTACTTGATAGTGCGATAATCTTCAGGATAGTTAACTTAAATCTTAAGTTAACTTTACACTTGCCTGACAGTTGGCCTATAGTTGGTGTGTGAGAGAAATTTCATTCAGAGACTGATTATGGATAAAACAGAGAGTTTGCAGGGCTTCTAGTCGACTGGGATGTACTTCAGGGTATGCAGTTTCAGAAATCTACTTGAAAGTTGGACAATCTTCGGGATAGTTAATCGAAAACTTATGTTTAATTTGTAAGAGAGTTGGCCTATAGTTGGTGTGTGAGAGAAATTTCATTCAGAGACTGATTGTAGATAACATAGAGAGTTTGCAGGGCTTCTAGTCGACTGGGATGTACTTCAGGGTATGCAGTTTCAGAAATCTACTTGAAAGTTGGACAATCTTCGGGATAGTTAATCGAAAACTTATGTTTAATTTGGAGGAGAGTTGGCCTATAGTTGGTGTGTGAGAGAAATTTCATTCAGAGACTGATTGTAGATAACATAGAGGGTTTTCAGTGCTTCCAATCGACTGGGATGTACTTCAGGGTATTGTTACAAACAGTGAGCCTGGGTTATTCATTGTAATTTGAGGCGGAATCCCAGTAAGGCTGATAGTAGCCAAGAAAACCAAAACGTCGTTTTTCTAATTAAAAGTGCTTAGATCTTTCGACCGGCACTGCCGGCCATCATCAGAGGAACTGACTGTAGAGCCAGTCACAGATGACAGTTGTTCACATTACACAATTAGATTCTATGACTCCGCTGCTGTGAAAAACACAAGACACAGAGATAAAAATGCCTAAGTAAGAACACTACTGATTACAAGTGAAAAGTAACACCATAAAATACGAAAATTAGGTGAATGAAGAAAAGTCAAGTCAACACAAGCAGTGCCAAGATTCACTGAGGGCATGCTTCACTTTGTTCTGCGAATCCATCTTCTTGGTCCAGAACGCCTCCTTTACCACTCGCTTACTCCAAACACTCTCTCTCTGTCTAGCACTTCAGCTTTCTCCACGTTGATTCGATGACCAGTCAACGCCACATGCTTAACCATGTGCCAACATACTTAGTATATGTCAGACTGCAATTCATTTATTAAAAATTCCTCGGATTTTATCCGAAGATTCAAGGGTGAAGCCGGTTTCGCGGATTCAATGGTTTCTTTGGACGTGGATTCTTTATTTACCAATGTTCCAGTGGCCGAAACTCTTGAGGTTTTCAGCAATCTTTTAAGTGAAGACGTGGAACTGCACAAGAGAACCAAGTTTTCTGTACCAGAACTGATGGAGTTGCTGAGATTGGCTTTTACTTCGTGCTATTTTAGGCACTACAGCGGTTTGTTTGTGCAAACCGATGGTGTAGCCATGGGGACCTGCTTGGGTCCAGTTGCTGCCCATCTATTCATGGTGCATTTTGAGAGTTTGGCCAGAAGAGCAGCAATATCAAGTGAGAGGCATTTTCCTACCGCATGGTTACGCTATGTTGACGACGTGTTCCTGATGTGGGAGAAAGATAATCCCCGGGACGAGCAAACCGAATAATTTTGTTAGAAACTTGCTAGCTGTTTGCTAATTTTGTGAAAAATAGAAAATTTGATAAATTCCTACTATGTTTGCTAATTTTGTTAGAGGCCTACCAGTTTCTAAGCAAAATAATAAAATTATAAAAAACTTTTTAATTTTGTTAAATATTTATGAAATATTAGTCAAATTATCCTAAATATCAGAACAAAACATTAACTAAATACATGTTTTCAGATAAGATCTGATATGCCATCCAAAACGTAGTGTGTTGTCAGGAGCATTAAACTTTTGATTGACAAGAATCGATGAGAAATTGTCACAAAAGGCATTGATTCACTAATATCTCTCATTGAAGACCTGTGATTCGATGCTTGGTCAAATGGTCAATTGGTAAAAAATAAGTTTCAGCACGAATGTAGCAATCAGATCTTGTGTTCGAAATTGTATGTTTTACTTCCATATTGCTTGTATGAATCTTGTGTATTATCTTTGTGAAAACTACTCGATACGTCATGATATGAGCCTTAAATCGAAGAAACAGTTTAAGTCGTGTGAAATTTCACCGACTCTGAGATCCTATCGAACTGTAGTAATCGCTTCGAACTTGCTCTAATCGTTCTCAGGAAACGATAGGAATTCCCGTGACGAGAATCCTATATTGGGTGCTATATTTAGAAGTCTGTATAAGGCGCTCAGAGAGTTGCTATCATTTCCCGATGTTTCACGAGTGTGTCACGAGCATGTTGCACGAGTAATCAGTTTTCATGATTATTTCTAAAGCATTACTTTATTCTAATGCATCCCAACCTCTGCAATTATCTAATTTATATTTCTGACCTATTCTGAGAGGGGATTATCATGTCTTCAAGATGGCGAGCCTCCCGACTTCGAACATTGCAAAGCATTTCTTCTCCGCGCTCTACGTCTACCAGTCAGTTCACGGATTCCTCATGTAGTGTGTGGGTGTGATTCCGCTCGTCGAAGTGAAGACTGATGGCGCTGTTTTCTCTATTCATTGAAGATAATATGCATGTTGCCATCCTTTGTTTAAGATCATTAGCGTCGATTGTCCAGATGGAGTGTATATGGTGCGTCACTATTATTCAGACATGTGAGTAGCAAATGTATTTGTAAATCAGGTGTAAAACCAGATGACTTGAAAAAACATTCTAAGCCAACCATTCAAATTATAATGTCCTTCAATTACCAAATAAAATGTACATTCAGTTAAAGAATTAATCGTGTGATTCATCATGATAGGAGATGGAGACTTCGATCCTTGATGATGAGGCATATTTCCCAAAAATAGAGGTGGTAAATATACATTAATTTCCTCCATTTAAAAAAAATTGCAAGCGTTCTCCGGATTCTCTATTAGAATCCGCAGCTGCGGCTGTCTTTCAGTGGGTGTTTCATTTGGGAGCTGGTCGGTACGATGATGATAGTGTGGTCCCTCATCAAATCGTATCAAATCATAAGAAAGATAACTCTCTGAAATTCATCAACATCGAGTATAGAGAGAGAATCCATATTCTATGGACAATCCTCACCATGACAGCGCGCACCGCTTAGCAATGTGCACAGCAGTCGTCCCATGCGTCATTGAATCTACTGAAAATCTATTCTTGAGAGAGAAAGGGATAACTAAAAAGTAGTCCACCAATGTGGCATTGAAACTGTCTAAGATACATGACTGAAGTGAAGTGGTCGTGCTAAAAATCAGGATCACAGGGCTTCTTTGGGACCACACTATTGTCACTGCACCAGCTGGTCGTATGGAAAAAGATTGAATCTTCTTTTAATTCGCTGATTGATACTGTCGATAATGTAGCTTGTGTGCACATCTAAACCGTCGTTTGTCAGGCCTACATGCAAGGTTGGCATATTTTTTAAATACGAATTTTTGTGGTTTCATGGTCAAATGCTTCACTGTATAATTTGGATTTGTGCAAGACATTTGAGGGTACGTTATTGTTACTGATTTCAGTTAATGGGGAAATCATTTGACATCAAATATCAAATCGGATTTTCTGCTTAACCGGCATATGTTGTCCACCGTGCGAAAATGTGTTACGGATTAATTCGTGCTGTTGTAAATTATTGGGATGATAAAAGATACTAAGATAGTTAAAAATATCACCTGATTGATTCTTATAATAGAAGCTCAATCAAAAAACCTGTGTCATCTTACTATTTTTCAATTATGTTATATTCTGTATGCCCTATTCCTTCTCTTATGTGCGTCAAACACATTCAATACTTTTTGCAGCAAAAACTCTATTGTGCATTTCAGACCGCAATATCATTGTCTATCAAAGAGATATCATAAATGGGAACTGATTGAAACTGACCAAACCAGTACAATTGATGGTAGAGGAACAATTACGACAGTTCTGTAGGCTGACATCTGCTGATGAGGTGAGTCTTTAAATTATGTGATTCTTTGCCACTGCCTCCGAATGTTTTGGTTTTAGCAGCAGTTTTTCTGTTTTTCAGTTTTTCAGTTTTTCTGCTGTTAATCCTTGGAGCATTTCGTAGCAGGATGACTTCGATCAACAGTTATAATGTATAAATATGTAGGGCTATTCTTGTCACTGCCTCCGAATGTTTTGGCTTTAGCAGCATTAAGTTTTTCTGCTGTTAATCCTTGGAGCATTTCGTAGCAGGATGACTTCGATCAACAGTTATAATGTATAAATATGTAGGGCTATTCTTGTCACTGCCTCCGAATGTTTTGGTTTTAGCAGCATTGAGTTTTTCTGCTGTTAATCCTTGGAGCATTTCGCAGCAGGATGACTTCGATCAACAATATATTCAATTATATATATTATTCAATATCAACGGTAAATTTCATCAATGTTTTGCTACGGCGTAGGTTAACTGTAGTTTTATCAATAGAATGTGAGCGGTCTGCGAACCCACTTTATGCGTCAAGATCAATACCCACAAGTTTTATGATGTGTAAATTATACATGTTATAATTATAATGCAATATATTTACACATCGTTAGACTTAGTTTCATCTTGACTCATTAAGTGGATTCTCAGGATGCTCATATTTTATTGATAAAACTACAGTTCATCTACGATATATGCTGTGACAAAATATTGGTGCATGTCTAGAAAACATACTAAAAATGTTTCAAGATAACATTTTCATAATATTCTCATGTATTGTCATTTGAACATATAACATTTTTTGGAATGTTTTTATAGCAAATTCACGACATTTTCTGAACAGTTTTAGAATGTTTTTTGTTGGGAATTCACGTAAGAGTTGTGTAAGATAATATCAGAGAGAAATTTGAGACATTTTATTAGAATTTTACCAAATAATTTGCTATTTGCTAAAAATTGGCAAATCATCAGCTATGTTAGATAAATATTTGATAAAATTTTAGTAGAAGTTTAGTAAAATGTTGTCAAGTATTTGCCAAATATTTAACAAAAGCATCTGGTGTGTTCGTCCCGGGTCAACAGCTCGACTTGTTCGTGGATTGGTTGAACTCTCTTCGCCCGTCGATTAACTTCAAGGTGGAGAAGGAGGAGAATGGTTCTCTCGCTTTCTTAGACGTGGCCGTAAGAAGGAGTGAAGAAGAATGGACATTTTCAGTGTACAGGAAGACCACTCATACAGACAGGTACCTGCAGCGAAGCTCGTTTCATCCTCCTCATGTTTTCAAGGGTGTGGTACGTTCATTATCAATGCGCGCACATGCAGTGTGTTCCAAACGTGAGCTCCCAGCTGAGAGAGAACACGTGGTAGCCGCACTATGTAACAACGGCTATGATGAAGGAGAAGTTCGGAGCTGGTGGAGACCCCGGACGAAGGAGGAGAGAGATGATGCTGACGAAGAAGATAGGATACGATGCTCAATCCCTTACGTCGGAAAGGATTCAAGCAAGTTGGCCTCTGTCCTTCGAGAGGTGAATGTCGAGGTGTCGATGAAGCCTAGGACAACACTTCGATCCCTGCTGGTGAGGAAGAGACCTGCCCCGGCTACTCAGTTGGGCGTAGTGTATGGGATCACATGCCAGGACGGATGCTCGTGGAGTTATGTGGGTGAAACAGCTAGAACCAAGGAGGTGAGAGGCAAGGAGCATGCTCGCGCGATACGAGAACTCGACGTGGACCGGTCCGAGCTGGCTAAGCATGTGGCGTTGACTGGTCATCGAATCAACGTGGAGGAAGCTGAAGTGCTAGACAGAGAGAGTGTTTGGAGTAAGCGAGTGGTAAAGGAGGCGTTCTGGACCAAGAAGATGGATTCGCAGAACAAAGTGAAGCATGCCCTCAGTGAATCTTGGCACTGCTTGTGTTGACTTGACTTTTCTTCATTCACCTAATTTTCGTATTTTATGGTGTTACTTTTCACTTGTAATCAGTAGTGTTCTTACTTAGGCATTTTTATCTTTGTGTCTTGTGTTTTTCACAGCAGCGGAGTCATAGAATCTAATTGTGTAACATGAACTGTCTTCTGTGGCTGGTTCTACAGTCAGTTCCTCTGATGATGGCCGGCAGTGCCGGTCGAAAGATCTAAGCACTTTTAATTAGAAAAACGACGTTTTGGTTTTCTTGGCTACTATCAGCCTTACTGGGATTCCGCCTCAAATTACAACTTCAGGGTATGTAGTTTCAGAAATCGACTTGATTTAATTGGAATTCCAGAGAAATTTCATTCAGAGACTGATTGCAGATAATGTGAAGGGTTTGTAGGGCTTCTAATCGACTTGGATGTACTTCAGGGTGTGTTTAAGTGAAAAATATAGGAGTGCCAGAGCTAATGTCATGCTGTTAATCTCTGGAAAGCTTGGAACAGCTGGGGAACAGCTGGCTAAGAAGCATTGAAAAAGTTCATGCATTTAATTGCGGTTAATAATTCAAACTATCTTTTTAATAACACGCTTGGTTTTCTTATAGACCGGGAGCCCAGTAGGGTTTTAATTAGCAATTCGCGCCCGAAAGGTTTGAGGTGCAGAATTCATGTGACGTGGCGTGCTATTGCCGGAAAGTCGATTCTTAAGTTCCAGCTATCCTGGAACAATCGGTGGGGATCCCCCGAAGGACCCCCAAAACCGACTCTAATTAGAAATTTGAGTCCATCCAAAAATTCCACAGATTTTGATAGCTGTGGTTGGATGTCCCTATTACAAAAATGCAACTCAAGAAAATTTTATCTACTGGAATGGTCACTTAAAAAGGTCATTAATTAACCCTAATTAGTGACTTTAATTAGCAATTTGAGCCCATCGATGAAACCAGTGCCAAATCATTGTATTCACATTCTGTGATCATAATTTCGTGCTGAAGAAAGCAATATCAAATGGATTCATTGCTTAAGAAGAGGGGATCCCCCGAAGAGCCCCCACAAAACGACTTTAATTAGCAATTTGAGCCCATTCAAAAATACCACAGATTTTGATAGCTATGGATGTCCCTATTACAAAAATGCAACTCAAGAAAATTTTATCTCCTGGAATGGTCACTTAAGAAGGTCATTAATTTGCCCTGATTAACTACTTAAATTAGCAATTTCAGGCCATCGATGAAACTAGTGCCAAATCATTGTATTCACATTCCGTCATCATAATTTCATGCTTAAGAAAGCAATATCAAATGGATTCATTGCTTAAGAGTATTTGCATGTATATTATTGCATATGTGCAGTTGAGGATGACAGTTTGTGTACTTTTCGTTCATTGTCGCTGAATTTGATCAAGTTTCACTTAGCCATGTCTCAGCAGTGCCGAATCGTGAATCGTGATCCTGTATGAGTGTGCGCACACTCACATCAATGCTTCATCGAAAAGTTAGCTTTGAAGAATTTCTTTTGTCTTCAGCGTGTAGGTACAAGTTTACCTCAAAATGGCAAGTTCATTCGGAGGATTGGTGCCTGATGGCTCCTATTTGTTCTCCGACTATTGATAGAATTGAAGGGAGCGGATATTCTCACTGACTGTCATTTCTTTCGTCGTGTAGCTTGTACGTGGCAGTCGGCATCTTATAGTGTTTATCTATTGATTTTCAAATAGATTTAGTGCTTTTATCTTAGCCTATATCGTCGAACATCTATCCATCTTTATTTTGAAATGCGAAAACGTTATCAGTGCGATAACGTTCTAGTAATATATTATACTACGTGTACAAGGTGGACATATGTATACGTGAACAACTATTCCTTTATCGCATCGAAGGTAGCTTTGGCTCGCTGTCGTCTGTTTCCTTCTCTCCTACTATCATTAAGTAGTTGTTGGCGAAAGTGTAACAATCGATGGAAGAACATAATTCGTCTATCGGCAGTATCAAAGGTAGACGAGTAATAACCGATGTTATATTGAGTTAAATATTCACAGTATGATCGAGAAGGAATAGTGATCTTTAATCTTTATTATTAGAGATCATTTGTGAGTGTCATGTCTACATGTCCGCCTCTCCATGTAATTATAGACTACATGTATGTTTAGTAGATACATTAAATAACTACATGTATGCATGTTACAAACACTATTATTGTGGCCCATTAGTTCAGAATTGAATTAAAAATGCATGTATGAATATTTGTATTCAGTGAAAAATAGCTCCTAACTCTCAATGCAAATAGAATGTACCATAATTCAATCGAGACGTACACGTAGGTTATCTTTATCATTATATGTATCAAGGTATATGTATCAGGGTTCAAAGCTTTTTCAGATTAATCCTATTTCAGTGTGTCAGAATATAGAAAAAAACACTGGCATATTTTCATAGGCTCCAGAAAAATGTATCCCATGTACAGTTATGTAAGTGCAATGCACATTGCGCAATTCACAGTGTTGCGAGATCCGTGTAACGCTGTAGACAATGAACGCACATGATACAAGATGAACAGTGAAAATTTCATGCTAGTATGCAACACAAAGACTAGGCTCTTGCGCTCTTGCATCGAGTAAAAATATTAAATTTCTGAATAATGGAACTAAAATCATTTTGAAGTCTGCAAAAATAGAGAGTTCAGCAGCGGGATTCGAACCCGCTAATTTTACTTGTGCTGTGTCGGTGTTATCCACTACACCACTGGAACACGCATGTAACTGATTGAGCACGCGGTTTATATTACGGCTTATCAGTTACTTATCAGTGTCTCAAGTAGTAGGAATTTTACATAAAATCGGATTTAGTACAAAATTTACATTTCATGAAGATCCATGTATTGTTTGGTCAGACCTACTGATTTTTTATAGTTACTGTTTCTAAACATACTCGCATACAGTGCTATAAGCGTGCATGTGTAGCCTGCATACAATGCATATTAGAGAATAAACATTATGCTTTTTTTCAGGAATGTCAAGGGCGAATGTGAGAGTCGTTCATTCAAGGAGGGGAGCTGCTCAAGCTGCAATTGCCCTGCTATATGCTGACAATAGTGACGAGGAAATTGAACCATTAGACGATGAAGACGAATCTTTCATCACTGATGACCAGACAGTCGAGGCTGATGAAACAATTATTGGCAATGAAGAAAGTGAAGACGAAGATGAACTAGAAGGCGAAACAACGAACACCACAAGCTTGAATTGGACTCAAATATATAAGATGAAATCAGTTGAAGTAACGAATCCTATTTCTTTCGGCAGCGTAAAAATCGATTCTGAGCTAAGTGAAGCTGCAACACCTTACGAAGTGTTTGAGAAAACGTTTCAGGTTCAAAAATTGATAGAAGAAGTAATCCTACCCCAGTCCGTTTTATATGCCAACAGAAAAGGAGTTGACCTGAATACCAATACTGAAGAAATGAAGGCGCTACTTGGCCTCCATATACTGATGGGATATAATAAATTGCCTGAGTTGAGAGACTATTGGAAGCAAGATGACGATCTTCATGTCAGCAAAGTTTCCCAAACCATGACCAGCAGAAGATTTGAGATCCTGAGAGCTCATTTGCACTTCAATGACAATGAAGCAGAACATTCTGGAAGGTCCTGGAAAATTCAGCCAGTCCTGGATCATGCCAACATGGTTTTTCAAGATGCTTATGAATACGAAGAAGAGCTTTCGATAGATGAGCATATGGTGAAATTCAAGGGAAACAATTCCAACAAACAATACATGAGAGGAAAACCGACTCCATGGGGTTTCAAAGAGTGGATTCTGGCGGCAGCTAAATCTGGTTATGCTTATCAGATACATCTGTATACTGGAAAGGATACAGGAAACTCCAATCTTGGCTTGGGAGAACAGGTCGTTACGAAGCTGAGCCAGTGTGTGGAAGGAACTGGATGTGTGATTGGAATGGATAACTTTTTCACTTCCATCAATCTTCTTGAAGACCTCCATGCAAAAGGAATCAAAGCTATTGGAACAATTCGTTCTCATCGGAAGGGCCTGCCTCCAAAAGCAAAAGAAGTAAAGAAGATGAAAGAAGGAGAAACTCACTCTTTTGTCTCGCAGAATGAAAAGGTTTCCGTGTGCCTATGGATGGACAAGCGACCAGTCCTAATCGCGTCTAACTTCGTTGATCCCTCACAGACAACAGTTGTTGAAAGAAGGAGACGAGGGCAACCTGGAAAGCAGCCGAAGACCATCCCATCTGTTGTCGTGCAATACAATTCAGCGATGCAGGGTGTTGATTTGTGCGATCAAAAGAAAGTTTCGTACGAGATCGGCCACAGATCCCCAAAGAAGTACTACCTTCGTCTATTCTTCGATCTTTTGGACATGGCTATCAACAATGCATATGTTGTCTACTGCTCTAGGAAACTGGGAAAGATGTCATCGTACGAATTTCGACGATCAGTGGCAAACAGCATGATTCGTGGATTCTCAAGTAGAGAAAGAGAGCCAAGATGTGCACCTCCTGCCAAGAGATTACGTGTTCGAAGTTCAAATACACCTCTACATCTCCCAAGAGTTGCCGCGGACAGAAAACGTTGCAAACATTGCAGCTCCCGATTGGTGGACAACAGGAGTAACATTCAGTGCACAGATTGTGATGTTGCGCTCTGTCTGAATAGTTCTCGAAATTGCTTTCGGGACTATCATTCATGACGTTACAAATCTAAGGAGATCTTTCGTAACTCAATTTTATGCTTCTCCATGTGAACGATGAGCTCTGTTTATCGTGAATAAAGTCATTCGGAATAGCGGATGTTTTACTCAATTTCATGTCTAAATTCAATAAGTCTTATTTCAAAGTGTAATCCGTTTTGTGGTACATTTTTGTACCACATCAAAAAATCAATATGTCAACGCTTTATATTAGATATTTTCTAATATATTCACTAATTTACCATATTTAAGCAAGATAACATTGATTTATTTATGCTTCTTAGGTTAGTTACCTTATAAACCTCAAAGGGTTAAAAATGTCTAATTCATGCAGACCTAATTAAGTAAAGCCAATTGAATCTGATCCAATTCAAGTGGAACAATTGAATTTAATTCAATTGAAGTAATTTAATGAATGATTTAATGTATACAATGCATGCTATACGCATGATAATGAAATAATGAATAATCCTATCATAGTTTTCTTGAGTCCATGACACATAGTGATGGAAATTTGAAATCTCCAATTAAATGCCTGATATTTTCAAAGCAATTGATCGACCATTCTCATTTTGAAAATCTCTAATGAAAGACCTGTCCATCTGAGCCACACAATGAATTACCTCATGATGTTTTTTTATTTCAGGATGTGATCCACAATCCTAGTTGTATTATGATATACAGTAAGTCCCCGAATAACGAACGGGATGCGTTCCAGGACCTTATTCGTTATTGGAATTTGTTCGTTATTCGAGACGTGCATGCCAAACTGTCAATATCAATTATCAGTGCCAGAACAGACCAGTTTCATGGACATTGAACACTTGCTCAGGAGAGTAATTTTCTTCTTCGATGAGAGCAGCAAACTTAGATGGGAAAGTTCGGACTCCTTCTTGGTCAGCACCGGCTGCCTCACCGACGGCTTCGACATTATGCATGTTTGCTCGATTCTTAAATCGAGAGAACCACCCATGACTTGCCGTAAACATATGTGGCTCATCCGTCGACGTAGACAACACTCCAAGGCAATCCTTCAGGTCTGAGAAGAGACTCATTGACTTCTCTTGTATCAGCAGCAGTGATAGCGGAGCACGGCGCTGATGTTGGTCTTCAATCCAAACCGCCATGAGCTTCTCCATTTCTTCTAGAACAAGACCACGTCGCTTCGTCATCTTGTTTTCCTTGAGTGGACCGGCAGGCAGCACAAACTCTTTTATCTTGTCTTTTTGGTTCACAATTGTTGCAATAGTACTACGGTTCATTCCGCACGTAGTCGCGATAGAGGAGAGAG
Organism: Prostheceraeus crozeri; assembly: GCA_907163375.1. NCBI lineage: Eukaryota > Metazoa > Platyhelminthes > Polycladida > Euryleptidae > Prostheceraeus > Prostheceraeus crozeri. Next base: position 264,524 of record CAJQUW010001516.1, on the reverse strand, counting down.
TTTCGCCAGCTTCATATCTTCGAATAAAGTCTCGAGGTTTCTAAAGAAATCACATTCCGCTTCTCATTGGCACCACCACTATCATTGCCAGAGCATGTATGACCGAAATTTTCAACACAGCGACGAGGATGTACCGTATGTAGGACGATGAATAGCGCAGACAGTTCGAGTAACAACGCACCGAGGAGAAAAGAGAATGAGAGCTGCAACAGTTGACCTGAATTGATGCTTTACAATTATCATCCTTCAGCCAATAAGACGCGAGACAACACATCCAATTTACTTGGCAATCGATGAAGAGATACCTCAAAAAACTCCACAGCGAATAGTTTCCGTAGACCTCACAGGCGCCATGCTGCAAGGCAGCCAATAGACACACTTGTGCTACCCTGAAATAGCAGCAGCAGCGAGCGGGTGGCGCAATGGTTGCAATGTCTGGACGTGCTTGGGTTCGAGCCTCGCCCAGATATCAAATAATTTCGGCTGGGTACGGTGTGTGGCTAGCATCTGTAATCCAGCCACATGAAGGCCGCCCGTGACGATTGACAATACTAACTAGCATTTGAAACCAGCGAAGTGAAGAGCAGGAAAAAAACCGAATCAGAGAAATGAAGACTTTCAGAATAGTTGTTCGTTATTCGAGGACTTAGGCCTACTGTACATAATTACTCACTGATAATGAATGACACTATCACACTGATGACATAATGCATTTGAATTGCTAGTAATCAGAAGTATGTTCACAATCAAATCTGTTCTATATGTCTATTTACCTATCAAATGTGTTCTACTGTTCATGACGGAAATTTTCTGCAGAGTTCTTGATTTCATTTAATCTCCAGTTTCAATGCAGTCGTTTTATCTGTGAAACTCACTGTTGATTGCGCTTTGTTGACGTCAGCATCAGAAGGTAAATTCTGTGTGATCGGAAATAAGTTGTATACGGGTAATTTTATCATCAACAAATTTGACCTTGATAAAATAGTTCGTGTGATTAAGGTAGATTTGCGGAAGGTCTAATCCCCATCCGGCAGAGTCGACTGCGGGACCGACACCACCCATTTATTAGACAATCGGGAAAAGGTTGAGAAAATCGACATTCCATGATGATAACCATACACATACAATTTCCATTCTGAGACTTTCTATGACATTGTCAATTTCTATGATATTTAATAATGTTTTAGAAGTCTATGATCCTGCAGTGTCGATTTCTCTATTACTGCCATACTATTCCACTGCTAATGCTGACATTTGTATTTCAAGTTCTTCTATTTCTCAGACAACTTCATTCGATATCATTCCTTCTGCCTCCAATGTGTTTTGTGAATAATTTGTTTACGAAGTTGTCATTTGGATAAAAGAGGAGGAAATTGTATCAACAAATGAGAAAGTTATTTAAATGAGAAAATGAATTGGAAACTTGTCAAATCGACGGCCATTTATTTGCAAAATGAAAATGAACAGAAATCAAAATTTATTTCATTTCAATTAAAAAAGAAAAATTTGCAGGAAAATTTATTAGAAAATAAAAAAGTTTCAAATTTCATCGATTTGGAGGAGAAGAGTCTTTCTGGGAACAACAACAAAGACTTCATCATCGTCATTCAGGAGTTTTCGTGTCCTCTCCTTCACTTCATGGAATTTGAATTCATTTCCATCGACATCTGTGTATCCTACTCCGAACCATCCTGCCGTCCTGAACAAACGTCTTCCACCTCCTGAAACGGCGATCTCCTGCCATATTCGCGTCCTCTGCGGACTTCTTCCAATTTCCTCTCCGACAACAATTCGAAGATCTCCAACTGTTGTCGGAGTTGGGAGTTGGGAGGTGCAGCGATGATAATCGTTCTTCCACCACAGATAGAACGTCGCTGCAAAGAAGAGAAAATGTTTTGAAAGAATTTGTTTTGGAAGTTCTTCTCTTCTGTTAATTGAATCATTTTTCACATTTTATAATTGGAAAATTAACAGAACTGCTGATTGTCCTGCAGAAGTATTTTCTATTCATTTCTTCTTTTATTTCAACAACTTTCTTCTTCTCAAATGAAAAATAAAAGTTTTTCTATTTCATGAAAATGTTTTCTTTTTTATTCAAATTCCAAAATTAAATTAAACAAATTCAAAGCGTCGACTGTTGTTGAATATTCATGAAAATTCCGAAAATCAAAGAATAAACAAGAGAAGTCGACGTAAAACTAATTTCCAAAGTTGTTGAATAATTTTCAATCATTTTATTGCAGAAACAGAATATAAATTCATCAAAATAAAATTCTAATAACAAAGAATCAGCGGAAAATAATAATCCTTGAAAATTAAAGATAAAATAGAAGAACGATTGAAACGCTTTTAAAAAGTTCAAAAATTGGGAAAAAATTAAGGAAATTTGTCGATAGATTTTTTCAATTCGACATCGGGATTCGATTCAACCTTGGATCTGAATGTGTTAAACTCAAGACACCGGATGATGTGAAGTCTCTGAGATGCCGTCTAAATAGCAGCGGCAATTTCATATTGCAATCAAAAACAAATCTACGGATTTTGCAAGAGTCTGCGATTTGAAACCTCATTGACATCAGAAGGAATATCAAGTGATCGTTGAACGCAGAATTGATAACATTTTTGTAGATTGACAGACAACCCAACAGTTTCGAAAACAGCTTTACACCTATCAATATGCACCACTTGTGATCCTGCGTGAGTGGCCCAATTCCCTCATGAATTCAAAGTGGAGCTGAAGAAGGTGTCGTCAATGCGGTCACTGTACGAGTTTCTGAAGGAATCGAAATTGTTGACCCTGATGCCTGAAACTGCTACAGCGATGTCATTGTTTCCAACTCAGTAACAGTTGCTAGTGCGGAACGTTCTTTCTCAAAGTTGAAGATAATTAAGAACTATTTACGCTCATCAGAAGTCTCAAAAGTCTATTACAGCGTTTCTCAATCTTTACTTATCGCGGACTAAGCGCTCACCTCAAGTGAACTACGTGGACTTTCAAGTTTCGAAATTAACTGCTAATTGATTGGTTTAACTCTTGGGATTATAATGAATCGAAGTTTTAAGAAAATAGTGGACCGGGTGCTATAAACTGCTAAGCCACTGGAAGCAAAATGTTAAAAATTCATTCAAGTAGACACCAACTGTTTCCGATAGATAGCAGGTTTTAACATCCAACCGACGAAATATCTGTCAATTTCCAATAAACATTTCTTGTCATTTATTGGAAAAATGAAAATAGATAAAACATTGAAAATAGTGCTAAAAATAACGCCGCTTTAAAGACAGAATTAAGAAAATCAAAGTGGTCATTTCAAGTCCTAGAAACACTTCTTCACAACTCAACACTGTTTACTAGAATTTCAGCGATAATTTCAACTTACCTTCAACCATAGGTCGTTGTTGAGGAGCAGGACGCCGACCCGCCGACGATGAAGCTTCCATTGGAGTACCTGTCAAAATAAAAACAAATTCATTAATCTATTGAACCAAAGAAATTTTAGAGTCATGATATCATGTAACACCAAAATGTCAACAGAAATATACTAATAGTCACACTGCCAGAACGAGTTTCTGCATGAAAAGAAACCGTAGATGAGACTTTTACATTATGTTCTACACCCTGTGACTCCTACAAAAATGTGCGCCCACCGAGTTCTACAGAGTTCTTTTTATCTAAGGACAAGATCAAAGCAAAAGGCATGTTAATTGAAGTTTTCGACCAAAATGTCAGGTTGGTGTTTTTACGAGGACAATGCGACTTCTTTTAGCTCTAGCGCCATAATTTTAGGCATGATATTTCTTCATATCGTCTTCTAGCACGCTCTATCAAATGCTAAAAACAACTTTCGATGTGCGATATTTGAATGTGGTCAATAAAGTTGATCAAAATGTCATTTTTACTTTACTAAGATGCTTGCTGAATCCTAATGTGTTTATTTTTTTTGAAGACATATGGTTACATGACTTCATGCACTGAAGACATATCATGTCTAAAATTATGCCTATAGTTAATAGGTCTTGCATAGTCGGAGTAAACACCAAACTGACATTTTGGTTGAAAATTTTCCTTCAACAGATTTTGTTGCCACAGGAGAATGAATTGTCACTCTTTCAAACATGATCGGTCTGCAGTCACAACGGTGGCCACCTGCTTGAGAATACGCTCGCTGTCTGCATTGTCACGTGGTTGCAAGATCAGCTAGGCACTGATACTTTTCACCAGTACGTAGATTTATCCAAAACTTCACCAAATCCATGGAATCTCCGATCGTTATGGCCTTCCCTATCAATTGAAAATCTGCGAGTTTCTTCGTTCAACGATTGAACGTTGTCTTCTGACAAAACTCTTTTGGACCGTTCAGAACGCGCGCTACAAAAACAGCATCATTCACAAGTCTGGGATGTATTTCGCGAATGTAATTCGTCGACTGAAAAACAGGCAGCTGCAACGCGACCACTGCTATGTTTATAATTTTAATAAGTGATTTTTAACAAATTTAGCGCAGTAATGCCAGGATTAGCGCAGCTGCGGGAGCCCTGCTAATTAATCAGTCGATAAGTAGACGCAAAGGAACAAATCTATGATCATCTATGATTCTTACAGACATAATTATTGCTTTGAATTTCTATGCAGTGGTCGTGGCGCGAATTTTCACCAATTTCGCGTATTCGCGTTATTAGTAATAATAATTATCATAACAACGTGTAATATGAGCTTTATGCAGGGTGGCGGCCAGATTTCAAGCTTCAAATTCCCGGGCTATTTCATTGAATTTCCACGCCATTTTTTTATAATGACCAGATATTTTATTACACCGCTCAAAAATTGTCCGGACACTGCTTTAAACTACATTCAAAACACTAATGTACGTGGTCTCCGTGGCATAATGGTTAAATGCGTGGCCTGGCGCTCATTCGATCTAGAGGTCGAGCCCCGAAAGTGTCATTGGAAGTCGTCAGGAAGGGCATCCGGACTATAATATCACAACGCTCCAGATCAAAGTCTGACTATGTGAGCACCGTCCAAGCCCCCAAGTAAGGGGAGCAGTGACATTAAAAAATCATTTCTTGCTTTAAACTGCCTTTATCATGCCTTCCGGTTAGAATTTTGCTATCAAATTATGACGTGAACGATATTTGACTCTGTCGCAGCACTCAGTTTTCAAAATGTTTGATTTTTGTGAGCGATGGTTCTTAAGATTATAAACATCTACTTTTCCTCAATGGCCTGCAGCCAGTGAGCTACTTCTGGAATCTAAATGATTTCATATCGATGGAAAAGTTCGCGTCCTGAAAGTGCTTCATTTTCATCATCTGATTCATAAAAATCTATGAAGTTGTACTTAGCCGATATTTCAGACTTCAATTTCCAAACATGTAAAGTTGAAGCAACAAATCGTATTTTGAAACGCATTTTGAAACTTTCATGTCAGGAGAGCCTAATGAAGTTTTATTACTTCATTAGCCTAATGAATATCAGTACTTATGAAGTTTTACACCTCTTTAGTTTGCCCACATCTAGAATATGTCGTCAATCCTTATACATAGACATTGCTCTGATCGAACGTGTCCAACGGCGCCTGACTCGGAATATTCATGACTTAACTTCCATTCCATACGAACAACGACTAAGAAATTTAAATCTGCCCTCCCTCCTATGTCGACATGTAATGGACCTGGCGGAAGTAGTCAAAATCATGAATCACCGTGCGCCCTGTGATCTGAATACTTTTTTCATCCGAAATGCGTCAACCACTCGTGGTCACTTTCTGAAACTCTACAGTCCTTTCGCTATTCAGGCTCTAAAAATGACTTGATCGAAAATTTTGATAAGGAGGAACTAAAATTGTTTATGGAGTTCTTATTCTGTCAGGATATTTAGCAGTGCCTGCAAAGACTTCACTGGGAAGATGCTCGCAAAGATAATTGCTGTTTTGAGAAAAAATTATCGGCACTAATGAGTTAAATTTGAATGAAACTGATGTGTCTTGCCAAAATTTTTGAGAATCGTTGTTTCTGACTTCGTGGTTGAAACAGACAAAACTTTCGTTCCATATTATGATTTTTTTATTTTTTTTACTTGAGTGAAGATATCATTCCGGGCAAATCTGAAAAATGGTCAAAATTCCCGGGCGATTCCCGGGCGCGGCCGCCACCCTGTTTATGGCTATAATATAGTTGCTGGAAAAGCAGGGTGTTCACCAGACGCTTTAGGAGTAAGTGCTTGTGAGCGTCTGAGGGAGAACGTCTCTGAATGTGATGGATTCCGCGGACTTCAGTTCTTCACATCGCTGCTTTTCTTCATGTAATTCTATGAGGAGCTGTTCTTGGAGTTGGAGAGTTCTTTTCTTGGTTTTGCAGCCACGTTCGGTAAGATGCATGTGATGCATTGTACATGTCCAGAAGCTCTTTATCATTCTTACATTTGAGCTATCAATTTTCTTACTTCTCAAAGCGGAATTGTTCTCTCTAATTGATCTGTGTGAATTCCACTTCAAGTCATTTGAAAGGTTATTCAAATTCTGTGATTTCTTGGCAGCTCGACTAGCACGAAAAGGACTGTGTCCTGAACATCGTCTATATATTACTTATGATAAAGCTCCTCTGAGATTCTCTGCCCGCAATGGAAACTCTTACAGAAAGTTCAAAGCCAAAACAAAGCGTTTCCAATCTTCTAACGTGTATGCATAATTTGCTCGTTCTTGTTTCTTTATCTTTGTAGTTTTATTATCTTGGATTCTCATGTCTCTGCATTTGTAAATCGCAAGGGCTCTCACGGTTTCAGGTATGAGCGAGCGCCTTTCTTTTGTCCATACGTCGGATAGGTTTGAATATCCCCTTCACCTCTGCATTCCCGTGTGGCAGAACAAAACTATCTTCGCGACTTTAAGCGAAGCTGACACTTTTCCGCCAACTTCGACCTTGTTCCAAAATGTAGACGCATGATCTTGAGAGGATCCTGACAGACTCCTTCGATGAAGTCGGATTTCAACTTTCTATTGAAATTTGTTGCTCTTACAAAGCACGGACAGTATCGACTTGTAGAACCCATTTTTCGAAATTTTCGTGGTCTTGCAATCGAGGGCTAACAAGACGACAAGACTTAAAGAAATTGTTCCCGAAAGGGAGATAGTCTTTCACATTTTCTGCTAGTTACGAAAAATGCTTTGATACACTCCTGAGCAAGGGCTTGTTTTGATAATGACATCGTGACATCATGACAATGACATCAACCTTTGAAACTATGAAATGATAAATTTCTCGCAATGTCATCATTTTCCTCTTAAATTCGCGTATTCGCGTTTCGTTCTCGTAATACGAGGTTTTCGCGCCGCCACGTTTCTACCGTGATGGAGGTCGGTGATAGGCAATAAATCCGAAGGTGCCGTACCGTCCGAGGCATCATTGTCAGATACAGACCAACATCTAGGTTGATATTGCTGTTGTCACCCACTAGCATCACACCCTCACTTCGCTATGGCCATCGGTCCGTAATGTGAATAGTTTCAAAAACTCACTGGGCGCTGTACTTATCAACGATCCGTAATGATATTACAGGCCTGGAAAAACAGATATCTGTAATTCTGTAAACGTACATAGCTTCAAATAACAGACAGTTCGTTCGATTATGGTGGGTGCACTGTAAGCTATACGGTAATAAACATCTTATTGATAGTGTAGAAATGGAATATGTCAAAGAAGACGTTTAGTGATCTTTAATTCCTGATCCACAATACGTGGATGATCTGCAAATTATTATACTACAAAGATATCTACCAGGCTTGCCGTGGGAATTGATTTTGAATTCCCATTCCCACAGAATTCATTTCCCAATAATTCCAATTAGAATTCCCATAGCTTATTAATTTTCATAAATATATGGTCCTCTTCTTTGGGCCTTAGATGTCTATTAGGACCTAATACTGTAAGTACTTGGGCCTAGTAATCGCAGTGGTTAAGTGTATCTTTGCTAGTTATCATAGGCTATTTGTAGGGTTAGATCAAGTAAACATAAGTCTTCTAATAAAGAAATGATTATTGTGAATTCTTATTTAGGCCCTACGTGCACAGTTCATGAGTAAATGTTGGTCTAATCAAGATTTTTGTCTGTATCGAAAAACTTGCGACATCGCCGCGGAGGAGCCAGTACCACAGACGGGATTGAAGTAACAGACGTTAACGTAAATTATAATATATTACTCCATACATTGAGTGTTGTCATAATGAGTCAGCGTCAGGCGCCAATCAGGGGGGAAAGAATACTTTGCAAGCGAAGCACGGAAACACAACAGCAGGTTTTTCAGTATGAATATGAGAACATGAAATGTGCATGACATTTCCAGCTAGTCTGCACTTGCATCGGCCTCTAACCATCAAGCAAGAGGTCTCCAACTGCAACCAATCAAACCGAAAATGAGGTGATCAACTTTGACTGACTGCTGCCGTGAGAGACGAAACTACTTTAATAAAGAACTTCACTGCCTAAACAGATCCAAGATGGACCACATTAAACCAATAATATTCATTATTTTCTATGGGAATTCCCATGGACTGAAACCCGAATCCCATCCCATCGGAATTCCCATTCCCACGGCAAACTTGATATCTACACATAGGGTTGGTAACAATATAGTGCAATATATACAGCAGATGCAGTCCTATAGAAGACGGCGATAATGCCGTATGACCCGAGGGCTGGCATTATCGCCCGAAGTCTATGGGCGGCTGTATCGATACTATTACCCACTCTCCGATATGTTCAATGCACGATACACCATTGCATTTTTAATGGTAGAATAGAAACGGAAAGGGTGCAAAAACAAATCTACCATTGTTTTTTGGTCCACACTATGATCTTCAGTTATTATACTACCAATATATCTACACATAGGGTGGATAACAATCATGGACTTCTAAATATCTAGGAGTCCATGGTAACAATGTAGTGCAATGTACGCGAACCAGCCTCGGATTTCTATGATTTTCTTGCCCGCCTTGATTCATAGAATACCTTCTTTTCTTGTATTTCTCTTACGATGATGAAAATCATCCCAGCAATCATTTATGATAGAATATGATTCTTATTAATTTGAATGATTAATTGAAGTATTCAACAAATGCAATGCTGTTGTAACCACTGAAGCATGTACTGTAGAGACGTCTTACTTCTACGGATTCGGTGGAGCAAATTACAGTCTGTCTACTAGAAAAACATTGGAATGGGCTGAGATAATTATCAGTATTTGAAATCAACATTTTGATCGTAGAAATGACAATACCATAAATCTTCTCAGCTTAAGCGTAATAACGTTAGATTGAAACGTATACGCTACCCAAATTATATTTTATCATTATAAACAGTTATCTAGGTTTCAAGAGGAACCTCGCGAGCGTCGCGACATAAGCTGTGATAAATTTCAAATCCTATCGTGAGTTTTTTCAAGATGCCTAAAAGTATAATTGAACATTTCGATCCGAAATGAGTAACAGCACTACATCGCACGTAAATTCTAAATTTTGGAACTTATTTTAAAGTACACTGCGGCATATAGAGTAGGCTGGCATCAATCTTTCGGACAAGATGAATAGTTCAATTAAATCACGGAACAGCTAAAAAAATTCGAAGATTCCAGGAAACGGAAAGGCCTAAAATACAAGCATATATCTACATGTTTAATGCAGGTACTCTAAAATTAATGCTTCTACGCTTCAATTGCTTGCCATTCTTCATAAGGGAGTCAATATTTATAAAGTCCCAACGCAACAACACTACACGAATTGGTATGAAAATCGAGTAGCGGTCACGTATGTGAAAAAGTCTGCAAATTGAAATATTTGATTGAGGGTGGAATGCCACAAAATCGAAGTTGAAAGTCAACTCAGTATCCTAGAAGCTGTTGAAACTAAATTTGCGGATTGCAGTACCAGTGACAGTTGAAGTCACGGTGTCGGGTCAAAGTAGTCATTCTATGAGTTGGTTCTGATGAAACTCTCTCAGGGAAAGTCTCGAGATGAAATGTAAACAACAACAACATTCTCAGCAGCATCTAAGACCTATGTTTCTGTTAAATTTTAAGCGGAAAATGAATGACTTCTGAGCTTGAAAACAGGTCTAAGTGAGCAGGCCTGTGATCATGAAAGCCTCGTGTCCGTAGTGTCTCTGTAGTGTTCGTACAAATTTATTCATAGAAATGTGAATTATGTAAACTGGTTTTATTTGTGACATAGTGTAATTCACAGGAAATTATTAACAAGTGAAATATGCAAGGATGGACGTAAACATGTCAGCAGATAATATGACCATTATGATATCTGTGGAACATGCCATGTTGTCTGTCAAGGCAATATCTTGGTTACAGTTCTCAACTTTGCTGAACTAAATGTGTCTACAAGAACTTATGAAATCAATTTAAAAAAAAGAGGAAAATTTACGCGTGCTCATCTAGTATTTCATAAGACAATATTTTCAAAATAATTGTAGACAGAAAAACAACTTCATCACTACTACCAGCGGCGATTATTGTCTCTCACTCCCACGTGAACACCTTAACTTATTAAACTTAGAATCAATAGGCAAACAGCAGGTCCAACTATTATGTAATTGTTCGCCATTTATCGTTTTAAAATGCATGCGAGTATATACAGCATCCGTACATATCCTTCTAAATGAAGTAAAAACAGAACATTCCAATTCAACATTCATCTTATCTTTATCGATAGAATAAAACAAATCATTAGGAGATGAGACAGATATATAGCATTCCCAACGTAACACTGGGTAATGTTTGAGAAGAGTCTTTGTCCTGATGTCTGCCGACTCGAGATATTGCTGGATAACGTTTATCAACAAACGATGTTTCCATGCCAATACATAATCTCCTTCATACTGAAACTTCTTTCACCATGTAGATTTCACCACTTTATGATGTATTGATAATAAGCTTGAAATATAGTAGTACATATGTTAATAATTACGTGTAATAAGAATTAAATTTCTAAAATTTACTTTTGGAACGAATTGCTCTCATTAACAATAATATGGTAAAAGTTGGTTAAACATGATAATTTGACAATAAACACTTTATCTGAGAAATCTCCTCTGACTACTACCCTAACCCACTTTTGTCAGTAGTACGACAGAAACATCTCACCATGCACTTGAAAACCTCAAACAGCCATAGGAGGACCTTCAAGTGTAGTATTAAGGCTAACTATTGTTGAAGCCGAAATAATTTTCACCTCAGCCAAATACAAATCCTGATTTCGTACGTGCAACGTTATTACGATTCATTCTTTAAGATCACCGCTACAGTAATGCGCGAATTCAATTCCAATAACTTCAATGATGATCTCCACCTTGAATGTTGTGGTATCAAAGTCTCGATCAAGCTGTTCAATTCGCAGACTTTTTCACATAAGTAACCACTACTAGATTTTCATGTCAATTCGTGTAATGTTGACCATAATTAAGTATTGTGTAACAAAGGAAGAATGGCAAAACAAATGAAGCATATAGGCATTTCTATTAACCATTTTGTCCGGGAAGCCGATGCCAACCTGCTACTATCTTCTACAAAACTGTTACTGAAATGTGGGAAATGCGTGCGATGTAATCACGCATGGAATTACTCATTCATATAGTAAAGATGTGAGCTCGGCATGAAGCATGACGAGAAGTTAATCAAAATGATAAATGGAGATAACCACGAAACTGAAGAAATCTAAAATAAGATCGCTATGTGCGGAGTCATCAGGGAGGAACCATGAAGCTGCATGCAACACTGTCACCAATAGGAACAAATCCTCCATCCCAGCACTCCGTCATGCCGAAGTCAGTACTTCTATGGCGACAACCTCAGCAGACAAAGCCGAGCTTCTTTGCAAAGAGTTTGCGAGAATTCATCATTGAACGACGGAGGTCGAATTCTACCTCCAATTCCCACGCGCACTGATGAAACAATTAGACCCCTTTCAGTCACAGTCCGAAAAGTCAGAGAGATCATCGCAGGTCTCGATAGCTCTAGGTCTAGTGGACCAGATGGTATCCCGGTCTCGGTCTTCAAACATCTCTCACATCAGCTTTCTCCACTTTTATCCAAACTTTTCAGGAGATGTGCATCCACCCGTGAGTTCCCCTTTTGTAGGAAAATAGCTTCCGTGGTTCCAGTTCCAGAGGAAGGTTCCGACTCTACTATCGTCCTTACTCATAGGGCCCAGAGTGTACAAGGGGCGACAATTGAGGTGTTGGGCGACATCTATCTGCGAGGGACGCTTATGAGACTGCATAGGGCCCAGAGTGTACTAAGGGGCGACAATTGAAGTGTTGGGCGACATCTATCTGCGAGGGACGCTTATGAGACTCCATAAGGCCCAGAGTTAAACATGGGGTGACAATTATTGGACTAATTCTTGATTGAGATGATGTTTGGACTAAAGTCAAGCAAAGATTAAGCAACCGAACTGTTTTATGATGGGACGAGGATGGCACTGTCTTCATGAGAAGACATAGTGCACCGTTATGTTGGTGTTGAGAATGTTGAGTTCTATGGAAAACTATAATGCTATGTTTGCGGTAGTTAGGTGTGGAAGTGTATGAAATCTATGTCATAATGAGATTGTACAGGTATGTATGTAGCTGTGATATGAACATTCAAATGTTTGTAATGATCTGCTGAACGACGGACTGGACATGAAAATTGTAGAAAACAGACACAACGCAATATATTGTTGATTTTCTAGAACAAAGTGGTGTATTCAATATAAAATTGGTGCCGTGACCAGGATTCTGAATAATTGCTGGTGACTAACAATTGATTTCATTGTGAGGAACTATGTTTTGCATTAAGAAAATGGAACAGATATTTGAGATTGGTGTGAGATTGGGACTCGAAGGTGAAGAATTGAGATTATTCATTAACGAACAACAGAGTATTGAACGGGAGAACCGTGCTAGAGAGCGCGAAGAGAAACAAAAAGAATTCGAAGAGAAAGAAAAGGAGCGCGAAGAGAAAGAAAAAGAGCGCGAAGAGAAGCAAAAAGAGCGTGATCATGAGATAGAAATGAAGAGACTTGAACTGATGGTGAGAGAATCAAACTCTAGTAATGCTTCTTCTGATGTTGTAATTACTAAAAGCAACTCTCCCAAACTGCCCACGTTTGTTGATCACAAAGACGATCTTGACAGTTATTTGAACCGATTTGCACACTGTAACAATTGGGAAAAATCCAAGTGGTCCACATCACTGAGTGCTTTATTAACTGGCAGAGCTTTGGATGTATATTCGAGATTATCTGAAGAAGTGGCTTCTAATTATGATCGTCTGAAAGAAGCGCTATTGAAGCGATATGAGTTGACCGAATCAGGTTTCAGACATCGATTCAGAAACAGCAAACCAGAACAGGGAGAAAGTTCGGAACAATTTATAACACGCCTTCGTAACTACTTGAGTCGTTGGATTGACCTTTCGAATACAAGTCATGACTTTTCAGCTGTTTGTGACTTATTTACCCTAGAGCAATTCATTTCATCCTGCTCTCCTAGTTTAGCTGTATTTTTGAAGGAAAGATTTCCTTCAGGTTTGGATGAGGTAGCAAAATTAGCTGATCAGTACTTGCTTGCACATAATCGAAGCTTGACTTCAGGTGATGACGTGAAGAAGACAAACAATTTCAGAGATGACTACAGACGAACTTTCCAACCAAGACATCAGCAGCAGTCCTTCAAAGAAATGGATCGAAAATTTACTGCGAACTTCTATACATCAAATGAAGATTACAAAGTCAAATGTACTTTCTGTTCCCTTCTTCACAAATCCGAAAATTGTTACAGGTTGTCTTCGATGAATATCAAGCAAAGAAGAGATTCAGTGAGAACATCAAATGCATGTTATTTATGTTTGCGACGTGGCCATATTTCTAAGGACTGCAACATTGGTAAGAAGTGTGAAAGATGCGGTGCAAGACATCATGTTCTATTATGTGAAACTCTAGCTGCTACTCCTGACACAGTAACAACGTCTTCATCAATGTCATCGCGTACATGTTCTCCGAAAGTTCTATTGCAGACGGCTTCAGTGTATATTGAAGGGATTTCGTCAAAACGTATTCAAGCTCGACTTTTAATTGATGGTGGAAGTCAACGATCTTATATTCGCACATCTCTAGCAAATTCGATCAAAGCCAGAAAGATTGGTTGCGAGTCATTGCAAATAGAAGGTTTTGGTGAGAATTCCACGACGTGCAATCTTGATCTTGTAACTGTGAATCTCATCTCAAGAACCGATGATTATATGAGTTCTTTCAAATTACTTTCTACTCCTCAACTGTGTTCTCCTTTGGAAATGATTCCCAATGGTCCATGGATTGATGAATTGGAAGAGAGAGGCTTTATTTTGGCAGATGACATTCAGACTTCGCTGCATAGTGACAAAAAACCAATTGATATTGTTCTTGGTGCAGACCAGAAGTGGAAGATTTTCACTTCGAATATGTTTTCCACTTCACATGGGCTTGTGGCCTCAGAAACGAAGTTCGGATGGGTTCTCCAAGGTCCCATTTCAAATCGCGAACTATCAAATTCGTTATCTTCGTTATCAACGACGAGGGTTTTATTCACGGTTGACGTTTCGAAATTCTGGGAATTGGAAACATTGAGCATGAATCAGAATGAAATTGACACTTCCCCATGTCTTGAAACATTCCACGACAACATTGAGCGACATGAAGATGGTAGATATGTGGTACCTTTGATGTGGAAAAATACTGAAATTACTCTTGATTCTAACCTTGACATTGCCAAATGTAGATTAAAATGTTTGAAAAAGCGACTTGAGAAAAATCCAAATTTGATGAAAGACTATACTAAGGTTTTCGAAGAATACAGAGAAATGGACATTATTGAGAAGGTTCCAGAAACTGAACTCATGAAAGAAGGCAGTGTATTTTATCTTCCTCATCATGCTGTCATAAAGAAAAATAATGAATCAACTAAAGTAAGACCTGTATTTGATGGAAGTGTTAAGGACAGAAATAATGTCTCCTTGAATGACTTGCTTGATGCTGGTCCTTCACTGTTGCCTCAACTGATTCAATTGCTACTCCGATTTAGATTCTATGCGATACCTTACACGGGAGATATCACGAAAGCATTTCTTCAGCTATTATTGAACGAAAACGAGCGAGATTATCTCAGATTCTTATGGAATGATGATACATACAGGTTTAAGCGAGTGTGTTTTGGAATTACTTGTGCACCGTTTTTGCTCAATGCCACCGTCAGATATCATCTACTAAATTGTAAGGATAGCATCGCTGACAAAATGTCAAAAAGCTTCTATGTTGATGATCTTATTTCTGGATCTGCCTCTGTAAATGATTGTACATCAGAAATCGTAAAAGCAGCTGTCATAATGAAATCGGCTTGTATGCATTTGACAAAATGGACTACAAGTTCTGATGATCTTGCTCATCACCTGAATAAGGAGCACGGTATTGAAATGAAACATAAGGGAATGACAAAGATTTTGGGAATTCCGTGGAATTTAGATACTGATGAACTTGAAGTGTCAATTCCAGTCTTTGGATTGAATGGCACTATACTCACAAAACGTATGATATTATCATATACGGCTAAAATATTTGATCCCTTTGGCTTTGTGTCCCCTATTCTGGTGTCATTGAAACTTTTCATGAAAACATTATGGTTGAAGGGTTACGAATGGGATGCTCCTATCTCATCGGAAGATACAAAAGATTTTCTTGAGCTGGTTTCATCCCTTTCTGATTGCAGTAAAATTTCTATATCCCGATGTTATTATGACAAAAATGTTGGAATTTCACAATCTGTGCTGCATGTATTTTGTGATGCCAGTGAACAAGCATACGCAGCATGCATCTACATGCAAGTTTTGTCATTGAATAATTCTATGTCTTCGACTCTTGTCATTGCGAAATCTCGGCTATCTCCTGTAAAAAGGATAACACTTCCCCGGTTGGAGCTCCTTGCTTGCCATCTCGGCATGAAACTCCTAAAAATTGTACTGGACTCACTTAAATTTGAAAGTACACATATATATTGTTGGATTGATTCAACTATTGCCTTGAGCTGGATTCGAAGTCCCTCTTCACGATTTAAGCAATTTGTGGGAAACAGAGTTCAAGATATTCAAGATATTGTCCCACCCTCCTGCTGGAATCACTGCTCAGGTATTCATAATCCTGCCGATCAAGCTACAAGAAATGTGTCTTTTCTTAAGTGGAATAAAATGACTTGGTTTCATGGACCAGTTTGGCTGAATGATCTTTCACAATGGCCATCAAAGGAAAATGCAGCAGAGAACCATAGGGGAAATGAAGAAGTCCAAGAAATGAAGAAGGATGTTGTTAGTTTATCGTGCACTACAAGGAAAAATGTTTTTGACATTTCAAGGTACAATTCTTTGCAAAAGGCTGTCAATGTTTTTGTCTTTGTCCGTAAAGCAGTTAATAAATTCAAAGGATTGCTTCATATGAAAACAAATCAAATAACTGTACAAAACAATACTTCCGGAGATTATCAAGAAGCGAAGACAGACTTGATAAAAATGGAGCAATTGAAGCATTTCTCCCAAGAAATAGCATGTTTAAAAAAGGACAGACCTGTTGCAAGTGACAGCCCTTTGAAAAATTTGGTCTTGCTATTTCGCGATGGTTGTCTTTTTTCTGTGGGGCGAATTGGTTTTGATGAACTCATTGTTTTGCCTGGTGATTCTCACTTGACTAAACTGATAATTCTTGATATTCACATGTATTTGTGCCACAGTGGAGTGGCTTCCACGCTTACCGAATCGCGATCTGATTACTGGATTACCAGGGGAAGAAGAGTTGTAAGAAGTGCAATTCGGTCTTGCTTAGTATGCCGTCGACATGACTGTAAATCATATTTACAACAAGAGGCTCCGTTATGTGATTATCGGTTGAATCAAACCAGACCATTTGAAATAACTGGATGCGACTTCACAGG
This sequence comes from Prostheceraeus crozeri, assembly GCA_907163375.1. Taxonomy (NCBI): domain Eukaryota; kingdom Metazoa; phylum Platyhelminthes; order Polycladida; family Euryleptidae; genus Prostheceraeus; species Prostheceraeus crozeri. Next base: position 247,525 of record CAJQUW010001516.1, on the reverse strand, counting down.
ACCATTATATTTGAAAAAGGACACTAAAGTTTACGTATTGGTTTTCACATGTACAGTTGTTCGAGCTGTTCATCTGGAACTATGCCTAAGTCAAAATCTTGATGACTTTATATTGGCTTTTCGGCGATTTCAGGCACGGTTTGAGACACCGAAAACTATGCTATCTGACAATTTTACCACCTTTAGGGCTGCAAAAGAAAACCTGAAAGATAAATTAGAATGGAAATACTTACCTGAATATAGTCCTCAATGGGGAGGAATGTGGGAAAGGATTATAAGAAGCGTAAAGCGATCATTGAGACGCGTTCTCGGTAATCAAAGGGTAAAACTGGAGACATTGCAGACAGTGATATGTGAAATTGAAGCTTCGATCAATAAACGTCCTTTGACTTACATTTCAGATGAGGTAAATGATATGAAACCTCTTCGTCCTATCGATTTTTTCATTGGTTCTTGTCTAGAAGAAACTACTGAGAGTGCTGATCAGTTACGAAATGGATATAAGCAGAGAAAACACCTTTTGTCTCAGTTGTGGTTGAGATGGAAAAGTGAATATTTGATGGAGCTACGGTCCTGGAATAAAAAACGCAGTACAGGACAAGGAATCCCAAAGGTCGGGGATATTGTTTTAGTAGATCCGAAAAATATGACTGCAAAGAATCGTGCTTTGTGGCCTCCTGGCCGAGTTCTCGAGGTGTATCAAGGGAAGGGCAATTTTCCGAGATTCGCAGAGGTCCTTTCTCAAGGAAAAGTGTGCCGGCGAAATACAAGTCAGTTGTACCCACTAGAATGCAATTGAACCTTTTGGTTGAGTACCACTCAACGGGCGGGAGTATGTTGAGAATGTTGAGTTCTATGGAAAACTATAATGCTATGTTTGCGGTAGTTAGGTGTGGAAGTGTATGAAATCTATGTCATAATGAGATTGTACAGGTATGTATGTAGCTGTGATATGAACATTCAAAAATTTTGTAATGATCTGCTGAACGACGGACTGGACATGTAAATTGTAGAAAACAGACACAACGCAATATATTGTTGATTTTCTAGAACAAAGTGGTGTATTCAATAGTTGGAAATGCGTACAGCTTCAGCTTGTTCATCAGTTTCGCGTTCACTATGTCCAAGTAGGCCTAAATATCAAACTGTTCTTTCATCATCAGTTGCCTACAGCATCTTCATGGGACAAATGTGTTTCACAGTGTTTGCACAGTGTTTCGGGTTTGTTCCTGTTTAATCACTGGGTTTCTCACGGGTAGGGTTAAGATAGAGAATTGACTTGCAAAAAATCATCAGAAAACGTCACTCGGCGCCAATCTTCCACAGTGAATGCCTCACACCCTTTGTAGAGAGCGACGCTGTTATTTACATTCTTAGAAGATGGAAATGGCTTCATTTGTCAGTAGGAGTTCAAGCTAGCCACAAAAAGACTTCTGCTAGCTCTTCCTTTACTAGGTATAAGGGATTCACATGGAGACTTTTTCGGATATCACCTGCAGATTTCATAGAAAGTCTTTTAGTGAGAATTATTACTTCCGAAGCACCTCCTGATGCATGTATTGATGTCTGTGCGCAAAAACACCACAGGATAGTCGAGGCTACGCAATAACATTCGATACACTCAATAACATTGCGAATGAAAATGGATCAAGATTGTTCCATTCAACCCCTAAACAAGTCAATGTCAAGGAAGCAGATCTTGTATCTGTCCACAAAATAGGTTGTTACTTCATGTTTCCTGCATTTAGGAATTCTATTTTGTATCTTTTAGCTCCCATTATGTCATTCTTTTAAGATAGAATCTCAAATATATTCTTCAAAACATTTATCTCCGTCAACTTTAGAGTAAGTCGACAGACATGGAAAAATCTTTGGGTGCTGCATCCATTCTGTCCAATACTTGTCTGCAAGGGCCGGCAAATGAGACTGTACAGGGACCAGAGTCAGCCATCGGGCGGCAAATGATTTGTGGATTTGCCCTTTTACCCTGGGCCTTTAACTTCAACAGTTGATCTCATAAATTTAGTGAGAATACAATTTCAATAAAAGTATTAACCTTTACTTTTTATTACGACTCCGCGAGTAAATAATTTGTTCATAATTTCACTTACTTCGTAAATCGACTTCCGCTTTCTGAGAGTTCTTTGCTTCTGTGGCAGCCAATTCTTTCTGCAGCTGTGCATTTTCCTTCTCTAGGTTCTGACATTTTGATTCCACGTCTTTCCCTTTATCTCGTTCAGTTGTCAGTTCTGTTTGCAGCTGTGTATTAGTCACTTCAAGGTTCTTACACTTTGCTTCGGCGTCTTTCCTTTTGCCTCGTTCAGTAGTCAGCTCTGTCTGCACCCGTGTATTAGTCACTTCAAGGTTCTTACACTTTGCTTCGGCGTCTTTCCTTTTGCCTCGTTCAGTAGCCAATTCTGTCTGCAGCTGTGTATTAGTCACTTCAAGGTTCTTACACTTTGCTTCGGCGTCTTTCCTTTTGCCTCGTTCAGTAGCCAATTCTGTCTGCACCTGTGTATTAGTCACTTCAAGGTTCTTACACTTTGCTTCGGCGTCTTTCCTTTTGCCTCGTTCAGTAGCCAATTCTTTCTGCACCTGTGTATTAGTCACTTTAAGGTTCTTACACTTTGCTTCGGCGTCTTTACTTTTGCCTCGTTCAGTAGCCAGCTCTGTCTTCCGTTGCCTATTCGTTTCCCACAGAATGTTGTTTTCGGACTTTAATGTCGCTATATCTTGACGACATGTAGCTTGAGCCTTCTCCAACCGTTTGCTGTCCGCTAGTAACTTCAAATACTTCGCCTGAAGTGAGCTGAGCAAATCGTCGGTACTTCCATCTGAAACAAATTCAAAATACATTCCATTAGGATTCTATTCGTGCGCATTGATGAGCCTACTACTTCGGATGTTTCTTCGTCTATTCGAACTGTACATCCATTTTGCTAGATTCTTGAATTACATTTGGCATTATTACAACACGGTCACCAAGGATTGTACTGTTTTGAAAGGGCCTTGACTGGTCATGTTATCGTGATCTTTGGGAAAAGACAAGTTGATTTAATGAGGTCAGTTCTATATATTTCAATAGCTCAGCGCTATTATCTTCCGGATCGCAAGAGGATCGCAGTCATTAATCCTGTGATGCACAAGGTCATACCATGAGGTTGATCTTCGTTTTGGTTACTTGCTGTACAAAGTGGTGGAGGGTGGTGCACAATGGACCACTTTGGTAAAACATTTCAAATTCATATGGTGAGGAGATGAAATATCACAGAAACGTCCAACAACTCAGAGATCACTGAACATACCCTCAACGTTTCATCTGAGTTTTGAGTTTAGATAATTTGATTCAGTATATTCAAACTATCGAGAAAAGTTCAATAACATGTTCAATGTGCCCCCACCCTCTCCGAAATGTATTTTCAGACTATCCTATAGGCTGTAGGCCTTTCATTTTTGTAGATGACTAACCTGTGCGTCTCAAAGACAGTTCTAATGGCATTCCTTAAAATCAGATGAAAGCAGAAGAATGCAACAAAAATACTAAACAAATTACAATGACTTAGCTACAAAGTGGGGGACGAAACATCGGCTTTTTAATTGATTATTTTCAATCTATTGGAGACGAACTCGACACGACGACGAATTTGACGAAATAAAACTGATGTGGAACATTTATGGATCACTATGCTCAATTCCACGAAATCATGTGAAGAGCTTGTGAAATGTAGATGTAAGACTTGCAAATGCCAGAACTTTTCTCAATCATGTGCAGAATTAAGTGGGCGTTCTTGTATTTCAAGGACCTGTTTTTAAAAAATAGTTTTATTTTAATTTCGAAGTTGAATAATTTACTCAATAATTGTACCTATGATTATGTTAAGATACATTGTCATAAGTCATAAGTTCTTATTGCCAAAACATGGACAAACATTGGATAAACATGAACTTATAAACATCATGGTAACATGTGAAGAGAAAAAATATCACAAATCGGCCGGTCGAAAGGAAGGCAAGGTTGCGAATATAACATGCTGCAATTTTTCTCATTATCTGAAAAATTTCAGAGATAGTTATTTCGTTTCACGATGTAGTTTATTTGTTAGAATAATTACATACATCTTTGCATTGTGCACATTTATTCTCGAATCATTGTTTTATCATCGAAAGTACAATATGACATAACTGTCCCATGTCCTAAGTCTTCCCAATTATTAAGCATAATTAAGATGAGGTGAACCGACCCGGGTGCATCAATACGTAACAAAATCATATTTATGAAAGATTAAATGTAGGCTTTCATATTAGAAAACCACCTGTAATGATAGAATTACAAATCCTGCAAATCGTATCCACAAAGTTGTTGGTCGGATCACCTCGATGTAGTTAGATAAAGTTGCAAGTGGATCTAGAGGTTGATGCAATTCATTATAAAGCGAATTGAATAGTTCTCATGTTGAAACTTGCTGTTTCGACAATGAAGATAATAGACAAATTTCATTTCAATGTCTGCGTTTGCATAGAAATAGATCTGATTTCACTTGCTCTATTAATCCATTCATGATAACATAGAAATTTGTTCTATCTAAATCAGTGTTTCTCAACAGTGCGATCTGATCGCACTTGTGCGATTGAAAAATTAAGAAGTGCGATCAGAGATGAGAGTGCGATCGAGTGCAAACAAGGCCGAAGTAATGAGAATCGAAAACACGGGGTACCGCTCAATGGATTGGACAGCAAAAATTGTCCCTGCTGTGTGTGCGCAGGGAAAATCTCAGTCTACAACTAGCTGACTGCAGCGTGAGAGTGTGTTTGACAGGCGCGCTTGTGCAAAGCGATTGCGCTTGTTGAGTGACTGTGTCGATTGTCGGCGTCGCTGTAATCAATGCGCGCGCAGCGCTCCGATGACTGCGGTCCAATGGCACTGCAGGGAAGATATGCTACGTCATCTCTCATTCCCTTTATTCTCTCTGACCGTAGCTGTCAAACTCCCTAACACAAACCTGCTCGCAGTGACTTTTCATAACAGAAATCGCGTTGTATTTTTTCATGATGGCTCAAAAACGAACATTGCTAGATTTTTTTCCTCAGGTGAGATGATGTTTTAAAAGTTTTGCAGACTTGGCCCTAATCCTAATTAAATTCTCACCCAGGCTCAGATTCAATCAAAGCGACACAGATCAACTGCACCTGATGCTTCCCATTCCGATACTGGTTCTCTCGCCGACAAAGACCTGGCAGTTACTATGAATACTCCTTCAGTGTCGATATCTGTTGGCAATCCCTCGAAATCACAAATACAAGGCAAAAAGAACCGAAAGTGGTTGGTCGGAAGACTTCGCTGACCTTGGCTTCGTCCGGAAGGATAACTCCGGCTACCCTTCAACGATCTGCATATTCTGCCATATCGAGTTCTGAAATTCGTCCTTGTCACGGGACAAACTGAAGAAGCATTTGCACGAGAGGCATGGGCAACACAAAAACAAGTCCAAACTGTTTTTTGCCCAGGAGCGAGACCGCTTTTTCCAAGTTCAAAAGAATATGAAGGCTGCCACTCGTTCGAAGATCGACTTTCCTTTCTTGCCAACCACCTTTCAAATTACACACGAGCTCCTGAAGAAAAAACAAGCCTTCACGTTGGCGGAGAAAGTCATAAAGCCGTGCTTAGAAATTGCAGCTCGGAACCTTGGAACAACAAGTCAAGTGAACGATGTGAGGAAGCTCTCTCTGTCCAATGACACGTGCACTCGGCGGGCTGTCGAAATTGCCGAAAATTTGAAGCAGCAACTCCTTCAGAGAATGAAAAAGGCTCCATTCTTTGGAATCCAGATGGACGAAACGACGGATCTGACGAACAAATCACAACTGATTCTCTACACACGGTTTCCAGACATGAACAAGGAGGAGTTTGCCGAGCACTTTTTTTCAGTGCGAACCAGTGGGTACTTCCACGATAGGCAAAGCTATCTTCCAGAAGCTCAATGACAGCATCAAGTTAGTATCAATACCATGGGGAAGTGTACTTCGGTGACAGTGGATGCCGCAGCGGCAATGTTGGGCAAGCACAAGGGGGTTGCCAGCCGAGTGAAGGAAGTGGCTCCGGAGGCATCGGTAACCCACTGGGTCATACACCGAGATGTCGGAAAAAAGGAAGAGCCAGATGATGAGAGAGACCTTCTTAACCTGAAGGCGACACTTCAAGATGTCGTGAAAATGGTTAACAGCGTTAAGTCAAGCCTGAAAAATTCCCGTAAGTTCCAAGTCTGTGAAGAAATGGAAAGCTCTGTTAGTCCGGCCAACTTCTGTTCTGGACCGAAGTCCGATGGCTGAGCAGTGGAAGAACGCTAAACCGTTTTATTGAGCTGAAGGAAGAGCTTCACTGCTACTTTGCCGATACGGGTGAGTGCATTTTATGACTGTGACGTGAGTTGATGCCCCCACTACGTTAAATCTTGGCTTTCAGACCCTTCAAAAGCCAAAAAGTTTGAAGAACTGGACTGGATGGCAAGGCTAAAGTATCTGTCTTCGATCTTTCAACACCTCCAAAAAGCCAACCTCAGTCTTCAGGGAAGGAAAAAGAATGTCTTCGTTCTCAACTCACGCATAGAATCTCTGAAAACGAAGGTGGAACTTTGGAAGACTTCTCCAGCTTTTCCGAGCTCAATGACTTTCTTCATACTTGTGAATGGGAGACGTTGGAGCCGAAATTGCCCGAAGCAGTCAAGAAACTGGTGCTGGCACACCTGAAATTTCTGAGCAAGAGGCTTTTTCTCTACTTCCCAGAAAAGGAAACCGCTGATCTATTGAAGAATAGTTGGGTTCTGAACCCGTTTACGAAAGCCGACCACGTGAAAGAATCGGAAAAACTCATAAACCTTCGCAACGATCTAGAGAAGAAAGCACTGTTCGATAGCGGGAACTACGAATCATTCTGGATAAAAATGCTTCGGGATGATCCGGAGTACGCCGATCTCGCCGCGCGGGCAGTGAAGTCGCTCACAATCATGCCCTCAACCTGGCTGTCCGAATCAGGGTTTTCAGTGCTGGTGGAGATCAAAACGAAGAAGCGAAACCGTCTCGGGGACGACATCTTTGATGCCGCAATGCGGGCAGCGTTGGAGAAAGTGATCGAACCAAACTTTGAGCTTTTGTGTCAAGCTCACCAGCAGCAAATGAGCCATTAATAAAAGTGACTGCACAATTGTAGTGTATAAGTGCAGCGTTGGCTCTTCTGTCGCTTGCCCTGTTAGTGTTGTCACACAATCATATATTAAAACGAAATTCACGCTTCTTTTCATCACGAAGGTTTGTTCTCAAGTAACACTCTATCGCAGTGCGGGGGGGGGTACGGTACGGGTAAACTACTGAAAATATTGATGTCGCTCACATTGAAGTGGCAGAGAAAAAGGAAAAGTAACACATGAGCAGACAAAATCAAAGCGAGAGCGAACGGGATGTCGCAGAATTCAGATCGTGCGATCAGGGCAGAAAAAGGTTGAGAATCACTGATCTAAATCAATCACTAATGGTATCGTTTCATTTCTTGTCACAGCGTATTTCGGACACTCTACAATGAAATGGAACAGATCCTCCATTTTATCCGTTTTACAGACTTCACAGATACATTCCTCATGACTCTTTCTATGACCATAACGTCCTATTTCAACCTCTAGATCACTGTTACCACTTCTTAATTTCAAGAATTCGGAGACAGCATTATTATTAAAATTCAGATAAGGTTTCACATTCAAATCTGCATAATTCTAGGTAATTCAATCCCTTGCTACTATGTTTGGCACTTTGTATCCATTGTTCCCTGAAAAAATACTTTAATCTTAAGACAAAAATTGACTTGTACTTCGTTTATCGACTTGGACTTGATCTTCCCATAACTCCTGCAGACCAAGTTTATAAAGAACTTTTCTTACTCGCCAACACCAGGTGCTTAAATACGTCCGTTGTTCTAAGTTGAAGACTATTTCCTGATAAATGTTCTTGAACAAAGATCTTTCGCCATTTGATATTATTTTTAGCCAAAATAATAAGGCAGCCTTATAAAAATGATATTCTATTGGCTTGATTCCATATTCACCGGTAACACAGTACGTGGCAGTAGTTATCTTCAAATGATTGCACCTTTTGTAAAATTGCGTTTGAACTTGATTTAATGTCGCTAAATTATTGAAGAAACAAAATTCAGAGCAGTACTTCATTTGTGATAGTGTTGATGTTTCAAACATATCCCTAATGATGTTGCCATTGACGTTTCCGAATTCTTTCAATGATTTCATTGTTAAGTAGGAAGACCTTTTGCCCTTTTTTCTAATTCATTAAGGTGTTTTCTGTCATTATTTGATATCCATTTGCCTAGATATTTATATGTGTCAACTACCTCAATTTTGATTATATCATTCTTGAAGGGAATTTCTAGGGGAAGTTGCTCAGTATTAAACATCATCGTCTTGGTTTTTCCGTAATTTATTTCTAAACCATTTTCTGAACAATAATTTTGCATAATCATTATTTGTTCCAATAATCCTTCACGACGTTCACTCATTATGACGATATCGTCAGCATAGATCATGATTGACAATTGCAGAAACATTTATCGGGTAAATTTCAGTTTCCTTTTGCCTGTATATATCTACTAAATCGTTTATATATAGACAAAAAAGCGTGGGTGATAAACAGTCTCCCTGAGGGATACCGTTTTCAAGTTGAAACGGATCGCTTTCGAAGCCGTTGTATAGTATTTGATAAGTTTTATTTTGTATAAGGTATCCAAGGTCAATGAAAATTTTCCTTCTGGTAGGATCATTTTCAGTTTGTTTAACAACTTCGTTTTTGAAATGGGATCGAAAGCTTTCGATAAGTCTATAAAACATAAATGCATAGATGATTTTCTCCGTTTATATGTTTCTATAACCTTATGTAATACAAAAATATTATCCAATACACAATTTCCTTTTCGAAAGCCAATTTGAGATTCATCTATTACAGCGTTTGCTTTTAACCACGTGTTCAGTTGCTTGCTCATTATCCTAGTTAACAGCTTCTCAATGCAAGATGCCAGGTTGATACATCGATAGGACGCTATTTCATTAATCTTTCCATTCTTATGAATGGGTATAATCTAGCTACTTTTCAATGGAATAGTATTTCTATTTATCATCTCATTGAACAAATGGGTCAGTTAAGTGGCTGTTTCTTCATTGTTCATTTTCAACAATTCATAGACAAAACCGTCAGGACCACCGCATTTTTTACCATTTTTCATTAATTTCAAAGCATCACTATTTCATTTTCTGTTATATCATGATCTAAGTCGATATCATTTATGGTACAAATACTTCTGTTTTTCAAGTTTTGTTTCACAAAATTAAAACTGCGCTCCCTTTCTTTTTAAGCCGAAGTTATATTTATTGATTTAAAATACAGATGAAACGGGTCGACCGGTTTCTGCACTCAGTGCCTTTCTCAAGACCCAACACTTAAAAACTTGCAATGGATCATGCATTACATTTAAATACGAAGACATGATCACTCACATCAGTTCATCTTTCCGATTGATTTTAGGCTTCAATTTGCGTATCAATTTGTTTTGCATGGTTTCTAAATGGGCGAAAGCCATATTTTTACTTCTCTCGCTATCAATTGCTTTAAGTTGAGTTCGAAAATCGGTTGCTGTTATGTAATAACCTTTCTCTTTCTTCTTGTTAAATGTATTGGTTTTGATCAATTCCAAATATCTTTTGTTATTGTTGGATTTTCTTGCATCTTGCAGTTCACATTGTTTTTGAAGCATTAGTTTTCGTTTCTCGCTTTTAATCTCTTCCCCTGGAAGATTCTTTGTTTTTCATTAATATAGTCAAATTATCACTTGTAGGAGTTTCTTTGTATCTTTTTACATAATACCTATACATATTTCTAAATGTCCTTGTTTCTTCTGAATATAATACCTTATTGTTTCTATTTCGTTGTGTTGAAACAGCATCGTCTTTTATATATTTGAGTCTGGTGCATACATCTATGTTGCTAATATGGTTTGAATTGACTTCGCAAGAGAGAGCGTGAACGTTAATTTCAAAACTCTTTTGATCGAAACATCTTTCACTTTGTTTTCACCATTTAAATGGTTTAATGGTGTTTCTCAAACACCTATTGTTGTGTACGATGCTGGTTGGGTAGTTTTGGATCTTTAAATTAACTCTTATTTTAACAATAAATGGTGCGTGATCTGTATATAAAACGGGCTCCACAATATCAATTGATACCATATGTTTCACTAAAGATTCTGAAATGATTAAGTAGTCAATTGCAGATTTGCTTGTCTCGCTATTCTGCCATGAGTGATATGTGCATTTACCATTTTCGAATCTTCCATTAGCGATAATCAACGATGTTTCATTACAAAAGTTTATGATCTCATTACCACATCGTCAGATTTCCTTATTGGCAGATCAGTCGCTTTGTTGTCACTCATGAAGCCAACTCTTCCATTAAAGTCTCCTACCATAATTATATTTTTCATTTTATGATTAATTATATGGTGTTTTATATTTTCAAAATAGTTCTTATCCTTGAATTTTGAGTCTCGCGGTGCTCTATAGCAGATAATCAGAAATAAGTTCTTTATATGTAGCCACCTTTTATTAGATATCTTGAAAATGAGCAAATTCCCCTTTTCTATCAACACGCATCTACTTTCTGTATCTGGACTTTTACTTCTATTATTTTGGTATAACGATATACCCTTTATGCCTCTGCCTTTATAATTTTCTTTTTTTGCTATTGTATGAGTGCCGGTATAACCGCTTATTTCTAGGATATCATCTTCATTTCTCAAATGAGTTTCTGTAACGCAAAGAAAATCTGAGTTCTCTGCATCCTGAATCAGATCTAATTGCTCTATCTTATATCGAGTTAAGCCGTTAATATTTGAGTAAAATATCTGAATTATCTGTTTATCGTAGTTATCGTCATCATCGCCATCTTCCTTGCCTTCGTCTGTCGTACTAAAACCAAATGGTTGAATGCTATCATTGGTTTGTGTTCTGTATCGTGGTTGAGTGCTCTGTGACGGTCTGTTTATGTATGGCTGATGTGTTGCGGATGCCTTCGGGAGTTTGCAATTGACACGCTGAGACGTATCTTGGGTATCGGCTGTTGGGATCGTTGTCGATTCTCAATGTTCTAAACCAATCTTCTTCATTTGGCTGAGGCATTTGTCTTCTGTAATAGATATGAGATGGATGTACTTGGGAATAATAAACTTGATTTCTGGCACCGCCTTTGCCTTCGAAAACAGTTTCGGGCTATGTGACCATACTTTCCGCATTCGTGGCACTGAATTGGTCTTCTTTGGAATGGCTTTCTTCTTGGCTGGTCGTAGTATCTGTGCCTAGCAGGTTCTCTTCTTTCATCTTCCATTGCATCCAGTCTTCTGGTGATGTCTTTCAATATCTCTTTCAACTCGTCTCCAGAATTCATCTCATTATTGGCTTTATTTTCCTCACGGTTATTCTCTATGACTCTTGCATTGATTTCTTCTTTCTTGTATGCCTCTTGTCTCCTCTCGTTTTTCAATTTTCTGTTTTCTTCTTCATACGTCTCTAACGATCTTATTAGTTCCGTCTTCTCTCTGGCGTGTATTCGCTGGTTTTCTGTCATTGATTCAATTGTCTTCGCATGCTCGTCATTTTTTCGGCTAATTTGTTCGATTTTTTCTTCCAGTGCTCTTTTTTCCGTGTCATGATTTCCTTTCATCCTCTGAGTTCGCTTTCCTTCTTCTCTCTGGTTTTCCTCTGTTCTCTTCTTCATTTCGTTCCATTCTTTCCGCAGCTTTGAAATGATCTCTTCCTTCTCTTCTATTGTCCTTCGCAGTTCCAATTCAATTTTGTCGGTTGTGTTATGTGGTGTGGGGTTTGGCAAGATGGTGTGTGATTGTTGTAAATGCTGTTCAATAGTTTTACAATCAGACATATTCTCCAAGTCCTGTCGGCAGGCAGCAATGGCATTACCCTGCCGTCATTTTTCAATATTCATAACATAGAAGTTACTGCTAAGATCATAGACGTCTAAATTGCAGAAGAATGTTCTGTTACAGGAAGTCTATGGATAGATGTAGATGTATATAAGTAGACAATGGAAATACCACATGAGATTTCTCGGTAACTAACGCGGCCTCTGATTTGTGCATTACTTACCTTGAAATCTCATATGGTATTCCTACATTGTTATTCCATGCATATTGTAAGAAACGCCTCAAAATGCGGTCAGAAAACAAATTTAGTGGTGACTGCTGGCAATTCATTTTTGAATACCGAAAATCATCGATGTATGAATTCGAATTTTCATCAGCTTTATTTTGATTTTCGACATGACTATGTTCTGCACTGAGTCATAATAAATGTACTACATTTCCTAGGATTAACACGCAATTAAATACATGAATTTCTTGACACCACAAAACCGGGTTTATAGAACATTTCAGATTGGAGTCCATTCGTAGATCGATTCTACATGTCAAAAACTGTATTGTGTCAAAATCCAATGCTTGTATCACAATTTGAAATATTTTACCACGAAGTATCCCCACTATTACAATCATTCGTGGCTTCACAGTCATTTGCAACTACAATTCGAATGCGTTTCGTCAATTCAGTTGAGACAACACACTTTGACTCTCTGTTCGTCCCTGTTTCTCAAAGTACGAGTGAAACAAGGTCATATATCGGTGTCTAATTCAATCTCAGCTTGCTTGGTTGCGGTGGTGTTCTTCATATGGAGATAGCTACGTACTATAATGTCAAAGATATTGGCTACGCGCAAGTAAGGAGAGCAAAAGAAGGAAGAAAGGCTCTCAATTTTGTGCACTATTAAGTTAACACAATTACATGCTTTAGAAATTGTGATGTAATTATGACTGAATTCGAGAAGACGAATTTGACGGAATAAAGCTGATGTGGAGACTTGATGTGATGCACTTCGAAGGACATCAAAAATCAGCTTCCGAAATATTCCGTTCAAATGCTCAACATGTCATTCTCATACAAACACAGAAACTTACATAAGTTCATACAGGCTCAGATCTGATGATGACAACTCACCTTCTGTTATCTCCGTCTTCAGCGTCATCGAACGTATTTGACAGCAGCTGATATTGAATAACTGCCCTTCGTCTTCATCTTTCGTTACTTGTCTTTTACATCCTACACAAATGTAGCGAAGACGTGTTAATTCTTGTCTTGAGACTACGGATATTATCGCCAAATGACCCGTAAGGTCATGGAAGTCTATCTTCTTGTTATCATCAACACACCAACTGAATATCTTGTCATTCAGTGTAACGTTGAATTCAGGTCGAGAGACCTTCAACTGACCTTTGAAGTGAAACATTTCATCTGGACACAGTAACCTATCTTTAGATTGGAAGAGGAAATCCTTTCCCTCAAACTTTCTTAGCTCCTTCTTCAGATGGCAAACATTTGACGTATCAGGTAAATGAGCTGCTCTTTGAGAACCGTCCGTCAACTCCACTGAAATCGTATCTACTCCAGTGATAAGGCCATCATCTGGGATCTCCAGTTGTCTGATGGTTTTCCTTTTATCAAGACGAATCCCGTTGTACAAGAATGTCAGATACTTGTATTTCCCAACTATTCTCTTTAGCCGGTAATGCGGTTTGACAGCGTAGTGTCGGCACCTTCCATTGATCATTATACGAATGTTTCGCGTTCCAGGTGGCGTTGGAGCATCGGAGAGCTCAACAGACAGCAACACCTTCTTCGATCCCTCCGTCGTCTCGCCGACTTCTCGGAGGGTGAAGTCGATATCGTAGATTTCAGTTTTGTCATCCGACCTAAATTCATAATACCCGAAGGCACCGAAGTGCCTCTGCCAACTATCCAATATTTGATAAAGTGGAGTATCCGGGGGAAATGTGACATTTCTGTCGAAATCAGGATTTTCAGCGGAAATAAAAACTTTCCAATTCTCTGAAAGAAGAGAAACATTTCATCAACGACGATCTCACTGAGATCAGCTTTATAAGACATGAGGAAATTCTAACTGCAGCGGGAAATTTTTGAATTCCGGTCGGATTTTCAGTGTACAAAAAATTATTAAGTCGTGTTTGAATAATAGATGGCAGTGAATCATTTTAATTCAGAACCTGATATAATGCCGTGTGGAATACCTAAGGGATCAGTATTGGGTCCGATTCTCTTCAAAGTTTATATATCGACCCTGTCGCGTGTTTTCGTCAAGCATGGTGTGAAATATCACTTTTTGCAGATGATATGTTCATCCATATGTCTAACATTCGGAGTGGGATTTGCAGCACAGCCACAGTTTGATTTAAGGCTGCATTGATGATGTTAAACTTTGGCTCACTTGCAACAGACTTCATCTGAATGAGCTTAAATCTAAATCAATTGTATTTTATACTCCCAAGCACACACATTGCTCCATTTCTCACTTGCGGATTGATGAAAGTCAGGTTGAAATTAGCAAAACTGTGAAATGCCTTGAAGCAGTAGTCTGGACTATGCACTGAAATTCAATGAACCTATCAATATGATATGTACAGCATGTTTTATTGAGATTCGGAGACTACTCTATTAGACATTATTTGTCAACAGAGGCGCTAAAGAAGATCGTGAACTCATCGGTGTTCACTAAGCTGAACTGCTGTAATCAAAATTAGATTTTGCACTTTGATAGAAGTCTTAACTGATTTAGAACGATGGCACATGCAGGAACTTACTAAGTGGGCAATAAGAAATCTAATACCTTGCAGAGATAGGAAAAATAATCATCCGCCCGGCTTGCGGATTGCTGTGAATTCCTTCAAAATGCTCCGATCGCCACGATTCCTTCAGATAATTCATAGAATTAAGAGAATTCAGATCATTGCGCAAAAAGTTTTCTCGATGATGTGGGCCTCTGATCATTATTAGAAATTTAGCAGGCGCAAGAAAAAACGTTCACAAACTTCTCTGTGCAACCTGTTATCGACAGTGTCTCTTTGCTGTGTGATCCGGTTGATAAGAGTCACTGAAATTTCGCACAATTTGGCGTGTTTAATGTTTTGAACTGGCTGCTCAATGTTCGATTGCTATGGTATTGTCAATAGACTGTGTCATTTCATTAACGTTACATGTTCCAATGTTTCCTTTCTAGTCAAATAGAAGAAGAGACAACCTGTCTAATTACGTGACAAATAGTATTCTCAGTGGTGTGTCATCCAATCTTCTCAAGAAATCACAAGAAGTGCAAAATGCATGCGCGCGCTTAATATTTTAAGTCAATCGCCGTGAGCATATTACGTCATACCTCAAGTGACTGAAGTGCCTTCCAATTCTTCAGCACGCAGTGGTAATGCAAGCAGTGGTATTAGACCAGATCATGCTCGAGCAAATTTATCTTATCATGACCACAGCCTGATGTTTCCAAGCGATAGTCCTACTGTATATTCTAGCAAACATTCAGGGCTCCCACAGAGGCAAACTCAAAAAATTGCGCAGGATCTCAAAATTAGCGCAGGGACCTAATCGTCATTATGCACTAGAATACTGGGCACTAGCGCAATTTACGGGCCCAATCAAAGACAATTGAAAATACTGACAAATACAAAGGGGAATGTGACTGCTGCCCCTGTTCGACGATGTGCATGTACAGTCCTGTTACTACATAAACCGGTAAATAATTTTATGATTACCAAAACTCGTGAGCACAGCTACATTGCATGTATTCTTTATCAAATAACACTTAAAATTAAACGGACAGTATATTCAATAAATGCGTAGGCATTGTTAGTTAAAAATAAAAATCCAGCATGAAATCTTCAACAAAATAAACTGAATCAAAATACGTTTAAGCGTTATCTAACTATTGCGTTCAACAGTTCATCGAAAGGAAAATTAGCCTATTTTACTACTCTAGACTGAAATGTAAGACATGGATCCATTGCATTATTATAACAAAAAATTAACTGTTAATATCTGCACCTACCTATAAGTACTGCAAAAAATATGCAAATATATCAAAAAGGCAACTTGAATATTCATACAGCGGGGGCTGATCAAGCGGCAACGGAATTTCATTTTCACTGTTGACATGACTGCAACTCAGTCAATGAAGATGTTTTCCTTTTGAAATGTGTCATGTGTGGCACTTCGGAGGGCTATTCAATGACACAGAGAATAATTTTTGAGAAATTCATTTTCTTCAATCCGTGTCCATAAAACTGCTCAGTAGCGGAATTTCAAAAGGTAACATCACTTTTACAGGTAAAGAGCACGTGTCTCATAACATGCTGTTCCATTATGAAAATGCGTGTATGGTGAATGTCATATCGTTTTAGGGTTTGTAGACAACGTTATCACCAAATATTGTCCTAGTTATCATATTTATTCCATTAAAAAAATAGATAATCGGTGATACGTGGTAACGGAATTTCAAATGTTCATTAAGTCCTATAACGAGATATAACTTCCCTTTGCTAATTTCTATCCTTACTCCTTTTTACCACATCCATTTGACTTTCAAAGCACTTCACAGCCAATAATAGTAGCTACATGCATACATAGAAATGTTCCAGGGATTACCAGCATTCGAGAATTCATGGAAAACAATTGAAGATGTTGATGATATCATTTTTTTCATTTCATGTTGCCCTCTTACAGCAACCTATGAAGTTATAATCATCGTCAGCATAATCAACTTTTTAGGCTTATATAGGCAGTACATTAGGCCTACAGATCAAGGCATAAATGTATCAAATAGTCAAATAGACGTTCAACTTCAGAAAATAATCTATTGCATGTGAGTAAACTTTGTGATATATGCCTAGGCTTATACATTGGACATTTACAAAAACTGAATTAATGGGTGGTAAAAATGCATATCTATTAGTTCTCCCCCCCCCCCACTCAATGCTCTTTTGGGTTCCCCCTTTCACATTTTTCATGATTGAAAAGCAACCATCTGTTCATTTTAGAACGTTATTCATTACGGATATGATGACATTGAAGGGAGCAAGCACTTTGATGTGGGAGTGTATGTTTGAAACATTTGAGATTTAAACGGCTTGATGAATGAATCACAGTCGTAACTAATTTAACATGAATCTCAATAGCATTCAACATGACTACAGGATGCAGTGTTAGCGTGGTCATGCAAAGAAGTGGTCTTCTTTACAGTTGACGTTTCTGTGAAAGTGGACATTGGTCCTCATATTTAGGGTGCAAATGCGGAGCGAATGTACTGTAGGCAGTAGAAATAGAGACAGCAGCTAAAAATTTGAACTTGACTTAAACACAAATCCTACCTAGATATTCACCGCCTTGTGCATTTAATGTTGGACTACCGAGTATATGTGCCTACACAACCTTCAATATTTGCCAAGATAAGTGTAACAATGAGCTAGTAGTTCATTTGATGGGATTAATTAACCATTCATGAGAAATGTGAGGGAGACCTGAAGATTCCCACCTCACCCTGCACAATTATTTTAATCTTGACAATCTGCAAATCACATATTTCCACCGATGACTAACGTCAGAAATAATTCAGTAGTAGGCTGTGTACCTACGTTATGTATAGTTACACAGACAGCAATGCATCCTTAATCATAGAGTTATATCATTTACATTTATTTGTGTTATTTTTAACTCAAATAATTTTATCATTTTGCTTTCTTAAATCAACAGAAGTATTGACTCAGTGGGCCTACATCTAGGTGAAAGCTATTGTTTTGCAATCTAACCAAAAATGAAAATATTAGTTCTGATAATACACGAAAATACTCGTAGAAAGATGGCATGTCAAATGGGTATTGTAATCGGGGTAGAAACCAGCGTAAGAAACCTTTTGTGATTGCATGACTTGATGAACCATTTGAACGGTAACAGCATTTCATAAAAATGTTACCTCATCTAACAAAGAAATATATCAAAATTTCGATAGCTGAATATACAACGTGTTAACATGTATCAATATGCTTTCTTTCTGATGAAATTCAGTTTCTCATTCAAAAATGATTTTGAGTGACAACAAAAAGACTGCAAGTTTGGTAACGGAATTTCAACTGCATAAAATTAATTCACCTAGAAAAATGGGGTTCACAGATTTTATGACTATATCACCTGTCATATAATTACTAAGCATTACCAATTGATTATATATCCACAGAGAAATAGATTCCCACACATCAACATTGTTGAAAATCAAGAGCTTAACAAAAAGGCTTGATAAATGACAAACGCGACGTCAGAAACTTATTTTTTCGCCAAACTTCAAACTTCGACTACTATTAAACCACAGAAGATAGAACAAAAATGTTCTACGAACTAGAGAATCAGAGCTTTTCAGAAGTATGAAGGAGAAAAACATAACTTGAATTTCATTTTTCACTCGACATGTTGAATATCGTGTGGCCAAGGCCAGCGGTACTAAATCATCACTTTTGATTTTTAATGTCTGTTTCTGATCGTGTTCTCCTGTTTTATATTTTGACAAGTGACTTTCACAAAATTAGCGCAGCATTCTAAAAATTCGCGCTTTAATTCGCACAATAATGCCAAGATTAGCGCAGCTGTGGGAGTCCTGCAAACATTAGCATGTGGCTCTCGAGTTTCCTAATCATGAAAAAATGTCAGCGCTTTTTGTGAATTCAAAACAAAAATATTTCGCATTAAGAGCAAGATACAATGCATTTTCTATGACAGCGACATTTTATCACCAAATTCAGACGGCTTCCTTATATCTGCAATATTAATCGATTGTTTATTTATTGCCTCAAACTAATTACCAAATAGGTCTGCTGACAGACGACTCCCTCAAAAGTGAATGATATTCAAAATGCGATAATTTTCAGCAAAATCAAGACATGATCTGTCTTCGAGGACATTCAATTTCCTAAATGAAAGATGTAAATCCGGCGCAGTGGAACGGCTTTCAGCCGCATTGCACCTATGGCGCAGTTTTCAAAGTAGAGTTCTAGTTTCGCATCGCGCTTTGCAAATAACGGATTCAACAATGAATACATTTGTCGGATAAGTTTGAATGAATATGTCAGGGCATGTATATTGATGGCAATGTTGGCTATATCTTCGTTAACTTCCATGCCAATCGTTCAATAATTTGTAGATTCTCTAGGCTTCACACCATCAAAACATCTGCATAATCACGCCTAATGAACGCATTGCAAATTCACAACAATTATGATTCAGATCCAAAATATAAAACAATTAGGTGTTAAATATGGAAAACAGATATTGATGTAGATTGAATTGATAGAATCAGATGATCGAAATTATGATGACATCTGCGAAAGTTCTATTTTGTCTTAACAATTCGTCCTACATCGATGACCGACGAAGTGGTGAGGTGAAACAGAAAATTTTGCAAAACTCCCGTTCTTCGGAAATTTCATCACAATTTTGCAGACGCTGATACTTCTAGAGCCAGATTCGATTTCCTCAAGCTGCATCGAGTGATATCCTCACGAATCGAAGTTAAACAAATCTACAGTAACGTTTCGACACCTTGATAATAAAAATGTCTTTCCTGAGCATAGAATAAAATTGATTCAGATATGATCATTCGCTCTACTTTTCAAATCCGTTGCATTCCTGGATACAGACATAGTGGACACCAAAAGCAACGTGTGCGTATAAAATTTGGTCATTCGAAGGAACCCGGCACGATTATATAAACACAACCGGTATTCGACGTTGGTATCCCTATCGTTGTTAGCTAGTTCTCTACAAAGATTGGACGCCAAAAGTACCGTGTGCAGGCAAGCGGTTACATCATGGGTAAAAGTGGCCCATGACAAGCTTCACCTTCGCGCAATTGACTTTGTTGAGTCTTGTTAAACTAGATTTAGCCATGATACAACCATTACATACAGGAGTTCATGGACATACCATGGCATGGATAAGATCACATTCACGGGCTTACGTAAGTCACTGTCCGAACTATCATTTCGTAGCTTCATATTGCTTCCATTCAAAAAATTGACTACGTTACTTTCAGTATATTAGATGCATGGATATAAACAAACTCATAACATCAAATCTACATTTCTGTTTGAGAATTTGCATGCAGATGACCGTTGATTTCGCCGATTAACATCAACTGTTCTTTGAATGGCCTGGTATAAGATCTGCTGCCTCTAATTACAATAGCCTAACGGAACATTCATGAATCTTGTCAAAATCACCCCTGTTACGATCAATACCAGCTCATCTAGAGAGCAGCTTTTCCCGAAACAACGCACCGCCACAAGACCAATACGCTATGAAACATAATCGGACAATATTCCACAAATTAGCTGTTTTTCACATTTATGTCTGTCATCTGTCGATGCATATCAAACATTGATTTGTTACCAATCGGCAAGCATATTCAGGACATCTCACCACTAGAACTTCTGATGAAATTTCCATGTCAACTCAAGGAAGCAAATATTTCAAAATACACGAGAGAAAGCTCTGAAACATCACATCTATTCAATCCAATGCTCTAGCTGCAATATGACAAATGAGCAAATTGAAACTGTGACTGGTGAAAGTGACACGCTGATAGCCCAGAAAGAAGACTAAAAGCGGAAACACAAACGTGTGGGCATGCTTTGGCTATTTATCCATGTAGTCAACACGCAGAACTTACCCCGATCAACAGCAGCCGCCATTTCAGAGATTGAATTAAAATGTTCGAAGAAAATCTGTAAAGCAGAATATGCAAAAATCATTCGAAAATAAGGAGCATTCATTAACAGACACTGTTTCATGATGCTGTCTTTACAAGGTGCGCCCTACTCCAGCATTTCCACGCGGTAAGACGAACAGTGCTGTAATTGAAGGAACTAGCAACTACGAGCGTAGCGGAAGTGTTAACTCCATTAATACACTAGAAGTTCCTAGGGGTAATTATATCAAGTTTCTAGACCTAAGCATATCAATGGAGGGCAGTCTTAAATGCAAATGATTTAGCTAGACATGCCATTCGGGCATAACTCTACATACAGATAGTTGGCTTTCAAGTAAAGTAAAAAATTATTTTCTCAAAAATAGTATTCAAAATACATTAATGATCGCAGTTCTGATGTAGACATAGCCTCTGACACTATTCGAGCACTATGAGTGATCGAATAAACAGCAACGGATTTAGGTTTTATCATAAATATATCAAAATGAATAAAAGTAAATACAATAAAATGCCGTCTGCTAACACAGACAACATCCATTTATCACTCGATTTCGCTGGTGATAGTTATTTAAGAAAATTAGATAATTTGAAAGTTAAATATGACATTCTGGTAACGTTTGTAAGTAAACCAGGGAGAAAAATTATTTCAATTAATAAAAGAAAACCCAAAGAAGAATGAAATTGTAATGCTTGTAACGTTGTTGGTCCTAAATACAACTGCAAAAGCAGATCTATTTAGTTTGTTTTAATTCCTCATGGTACAATGAACTTCATGTTGGACAAAATAATCGACCTTTTAAACTTCGCTATCAAGAACACGAACACAGTATTCGTAACGGAGATTCCAGGAGTGCTTTGAGTGAGCATCAACCGAAAATTCATGCTGGTAGAGAGATGGAAATAACTGACTGTAGTTGTGGGATTCTTATTCAACAATTTAATGCGATTACAACTACAATGGCTGAATCTCGCTTCATAGCGATGAAAATGCCAAAACTTTATAGACGTCATGAACAACTTTAATGAATTGCCACAACTATGCCTGATTAATATTTAATGATCCTTTCACATTTGTACGTCACCCTTAAGACTGTCTTCGGACTAAACGGGTCGGATACTTATTTTAACTTGTATAACTTTTTGGAATAAGTCGTAAATAGAAGGGAGTGACTTCCAAATTTTCAATTTATTTGTTAAGAACTTAACTAGCAACTAGGGACTTGAGAATCGTCAAGTTTAGAGTCGAATCCAATAATAGAATAGTGGGCTTGTGAAGATTGCAAACAGTCTGTTGTGAAAGATAGCTGCTGACACGATAGAGACTACCAATGTGTTGAGCTGCTTGCTTGCTGATGGACTGGATGCACGGTTTCCATGACAAGTCTATCCTAAACGCCAATCGAAGGAAGGAGATGGAATGTTGTTCCCTGATCCTATTATCTGACCTCTGATCATCTTAGTGCTATGCTGATCATCATCTCCTTTAAGTCGTGAGAGCAGAATACTCTTGAGTTTTATGAAGGATTGAAAGAAACAAGCCATTTGGCACTCCATTCTGAGACCCTGCGTAGGTCTACATGTACATGTACAGAACATGCGTATATATGTACTTTAGGGACATGATTTTCTTCTAACCCTGTATTCCTGTATCATGAATAGATGAGCTTTTCATCAAAACTAACAAAATTATGCTTTATTTTGATCTGATCGAAAAAAATCACCCCCAAGGCAAAATGAAAATCTTGAAATTAAAACTAATGATGATAACAATCTTCGCGTGGATCATTAGCTGTAGGTCGCAGAATGTAATTTTTTCATCTTTAGTGTAGATGTGTTATTTTCCTTTTGACCATTTCAATTTTGCAGTTGGTTATTTGCGTCTAGATGGACAAGCGTGAAGTGCTACCGCGGCAATGATCTGGAGATAGCTGTGATTTATCTTTGAGCGTTAGTAAAGAGACATTTTATCATTCCCCGCATGGAAATACATGCATTAGGCAGCTTCGAGAAATCATGGCTAGTAGGTCAAAATAGGTACGCTGTCTTTGAATTTAAAAAGCAACATTGCGTATACAAAAGTATATTATATAGTACTGCTAGAAATTACCAAAATTTTACTTACAAAGCCCTGTACGAGAGTTCCGAGAAATGCAACTAACCAGTTAACTTCCTTGAAGTATCATTGAATAGTGTATTGTTGTTTAGCGTGTTTAAACTACCTTTCATCACTTCTTACTTACCTTTCATCACTTCTTTCGCACAATTATGAAGCCCATCATCTTTTCTCAAATGTACTCTCAAATGTATTGTTCAAGTGCAATTAGTCTCTGAATGTAATCCCTGTCAACGTGTTGCAAGTCAACACAATCAGCTGTCTGTTTCGTCCACTGCTTTCATGACATGAACATTACAACTGAAACTTTCATAAAAATCACGCTGAATTACTCAGTGGCATCCTACTTGTCCGAAAAATTGCAGTGGTATAATGCTTCTTCAGTGAAGATATCATGCACGTACTTCGTTCTTTCTGAGAGCGAAATTCATCGCAAAAAATGAAGAGGACGCTAAGCAAAACATCTGAGTGATTTTTGTTGAATACCATTATCGAAAGGTAAGGTGAGTAAGGTATGTAAGGTGAGAGCTTTAAGTAGACTAATTTTATTCTGCTTTTAATACCTCAATTATTATTTCATTGTGCTCGAGGCGGGAAACGATCTTAGTACCGCTTAACCACGTTTAGGTGAGCAGAACTTAGTTTTGAGGGTGTTGGTTGCGGTTCGCGAGAACAACAACCAGCAGCATCAAGTTATTATGAATGTGACTAATCTATTCGATGATAACATTTCAGACGAGCTGGAACAGTTGGTTTTACGACCGGAGCAATCCGAGCAGCCTTCACCTCGACGCAAGTCGAGAGAGTCACCAGTTCGTTCACCTGCTAGAATCACGACTCAGTCGCCTCAGTCTTCTCGTGATTGCCACACGACGTCGCCGCGCAAGCCTCACGTTCGTTGGGTCGACGAAGCAGAGGATCAATCCCTGGGACCTACTCCGACGCTGTCGGTAAGTAAGCAATTGTCATCTGCCTGTATAGGCTTAAACATACCTAGCGTGAAACCACAAGACGACAGTTTCAGTGGTGGCAGCGGTGGGATAGGAGACAAGCTCCTGCGAACATCTGCGGATCGATAGGGTGGCATATTTTTCTGGAAGGATGACCCTGACAGTGGAAATGATCCTCCCGTAGGCCTACTTATTTCGACCCTCGTGTCAGAATTGAGCAGACGATTCCGTTTTATCAAATCTGCTGCGTGATATAGATGCTCTATCGAGAGGGGTGGGCTAAACGTGAAATGTCGAGAGAGTTCGACATTGCTAGTGCCGGCAAGCATTCTTTGGAGAATAGCCTCCTCCTGTTTCCAGGAAGGTTGAGCCGGAAAGGCAATCCTTACTAATCGCCGTAATTCTCCCTCAAAATCTTGCAAATCTTCAGAATTCCTTTGATACCTGGAATAAAAAAGTTCTTGCGCCCTCGACATATTAATCGGTATAAGGTACTTCCTCCTCAGAGACTCGACAAGCATATCAAAACTGTTTAGCACCTCATCCGGTCGATGTTGCACGAACTCGAATGGTTTTGTTCCCAACTGGGAACAGAGTCTATGAATTCTCTCCTGTGGAGGATAGGTATCCAAATACATAGACACTCGGCGAAACCATATGTCAAAATCTTCACCAGATTCCCCCTGAAATATTGGTACATTTTTCATGCTCAATTTTTCGTACTTACCTGTCCGTTCTCTCGGTAGGCTGCTTTCTATCGGAGGCTTTGAGTGTTCCCGGTATTTCATCAGTAGACACTGCACAACTTGCTCGAAAGAACAGTGACCAAGACCCCCAGGAAAAAAATCACACAAACACTCGATAACGTTGTCTCCTAATTTTGCGGCAAAAATAGGGTAACGCTGGGCCTCTGGATAAGTATTCATAGCGGCACTTATCCGTTGATAGTAAATAGAAAAATTACCTCCGTCAAATACGGGAAATGCGTTGAGTGGAACACGCAACCATATTGACGTGTCTCTAGCGTACATCCCACCGCTGCCACCACTGAAACTGTCGTCTTGTGGTTTCACGCTAGGTATGTTTAAGCCTATACAGGCAGATGACAATTGCTTACTTACCGACAGCGTCGGAGTAGGTCCCAGGGATTGATCCTCTGCTTCGTCGACCCAACGAACGTGAGGCTTGCGCGGCGACGTCGTGTGGCAATCACGAGAAGACTGAGGCGACTGAGTCGTGATTCTAGCAGGTGAACGAACTGGTGACTCTCTCGACTTGCCGATGGGTCCCAATTACCCAATTAATTGCCTGTACTTTGCGCGGGAATTGTTTTTACTACCTGCTAGCAATGTTCAGGTGAGCAGAGTTTTCTTGTTGTGATCTTGGTTGGGATTGCTTGTTCTAGCAATTCCGGTCAACATGGCAGAATGCAGTGATGATCTTATTGACGATGATGACATCTCTCTTCTAGCGGAGGAGATTGCTTCCCGTGCACAACAGCTGCTAATTAAACCGGAGCCACGAGACTCTGAGGCCGCTGTTTCTTCACCCCGACGACAGCCGGGAGAATTACCCCGAACCAAATCGGGAGACTCGCCTCGACGGAAGTCGAGCGTTAAGGAGATCGACCCACCGGCAAGCCCGTGGAGACACCCGCCACAACGCTAAGGCCACTACGTACCAGAAAATTAAATCTCGGTTCTGGTGGCCAAACATGAAAACGCAAATAAGCGAATGGGTTGACACCTGTGGAGTCTGTGGGCAATGCCGTGGTCCTAATCCAAAGACGGTAGCCCCACTACAACCCATTGAGTCAAGCGAGGCGTTCCACCGCATAGCGCTGGACATCGTCGGACCCCTTCCAACCACGCTGAAAGGAAATCGTTTCATCCTGGTTATGGTGGACATTTTCACCCGTTGGGCAGAGGCTGTGCCCTTACCACAGCACACTGCAAAACATGTGGGTAATGCAGTTCTCCACAGCTGGGTCACCAGATACGGTGTTCCGAAGGAAATTTTGTCTGACCAGGGCAAAGAATTCGAGTCGGCAGTATTCCAGCACTTCTGCAAGGTGCTAGCAATTAAAAAGATCCGTTCTTCACCATACAGACCCTCTACTAACGGGGCGGTAGAGAGATTAAACCGCACGCTGAAAAATTTGCTGCTCACTCATGCTGCGCAAGATAGACGCAACTGGGACGACACCATCCATTATTGTATGTGGGTCTACAGATCGAATGTCCATCACTCCACGGGGTATTCCCCCTCTCGCCTAGCCATAGGTAGGGAGTTAAGGTTCCCGATGGACATTCTCTTCGATTCGGTATCCAGCGCCAACATAGAAGCTGAGAATTATGCTACGTGGATACAGGAGAGTCTGAAAGCAGCTGCCGACGGGGCTCGCAAAAACCTTATCCTAGCTAAGCAGCACCAGAAGACCCAATATGATCACCACGCTACGAAAGTGCCCACCTATAAAGTCGGGAATCTAGTGTGGTACAGAAATAGGACTCCCGGACCTGGTAAGTCCGCAAAACTTTCAAGGCCATGGGATGGACCATACTTAGTGACACGAGTGCCAAGCCGGACCAACATAGAAATCCGCAACCCAGCGAGACCGGGAAGAACCCTTGTTGTGCATGTCAACGAAGTAAAGCCATGCCCTAGGAACGTCAGATTGAATTCAACTGACAAAAAGACAAGGAAGGTGCATTTCCAACCAGTTCCCGAGATCCGAACATTTACACCAGACTCCTCTCCTTACAATGTCGGACAGACTAACACTGTTCCCCCTCCCTCAGTGGAGAGACCAACCGTCAACATCGACGAGCATTGCTTATACAGTGATGATGACAGCGAGTCTTCCTCAACGTCTGGAGACCCAATCGAGAATGAGGAAGTGATTTACCTAGACGAGCAAGACTTAGACCAGCCGTCGGATTCAGACGAGATAGGCTTAGGAGAAGTAATTGATATAAGCTCCGACCCCATCCTAGACTCGGACTTCGATTCCGACATCTGCATCTCTCACCTGTCATTCCAGTCAGACGAGGAGGAGGAGCAGTTAGTCGGAGCCATCAATTTTGGGGAGGGGAGGATCCCTCAGGATCTGCTGGAGTCCTGGAGGTACAGTGTGGTCAACCACTGCCTCCACGACACACGATTGCCCCCGCATCTCAAAGTCGCCTATCCAACCGGGAAGGGATGGATCAACTCGGTCGCCGAGGCCTCTTTTGCAAAGATCCTGACAAGTCTCCGCAGCCAATCAGAGACGTCCAGGCGGATCAAGGCCACCGAGGAGCGCTGGACCGGGTGGGTACGGTACCACCCCCAGCTACTGCCCAAGTTGCCGAGATGGCGTCAAACGCTTCTCCAGCTGCAATTTCCGCCAGCGATCAAACCACGCTCCATCTTGCGACCACCACGGAGCGTGAGAGATGACCAGCCGTCGACCAACTCAAGCCTCGCGCAGGACACAATTGACCGGATGACATCCGAGATAACAAGGAATGTCCTCCAAGTCCTCAGGCCCAACCGCGAGAATTCGCGAGACAGGGTGAGGAATGGGATGCGGAAGGACATCCATCCTGCAATGAGGAGGATCCAAGCGCGGCGAATGGACGCGGAATCCAAGAAAGACTTAATACGGACGAGATCAAGATCTCCTGCAGCCCGTACCCGGCAACCGGTGGATGCAAGCCGAGACAGCCGCAAAATGACGCTGGTGGTTGGCGATTCCAACTTCACCCGCCTGCCTTTTACCGCTGCCCCATATCGCTCGATTGCGAGACCGGGCCTCCGAGCAGCGCAAGCTGCGGACACTGTACGCCAGTGCGATGTGCGCCGCAATGACGTTGCCGCAATCGTCGTGGGTGTAGGAGTAAATGACCGCTCGGCGAGAAGCATCGAGGAAGTCCGGGCCGGGTTCCGTTCCCTGAACGAGGAACTTCAGCGGAAGTTCTCCGGCATCCCGATGTTCTTCATCGACGCGCCCGCAGACAAATTTGGTCACGACCGGCGCATGAGAGATCGTCTTCACAGTATCAACAATGTAGGGGCATGTTTTTTTACCCCAATACATTTTAAGCCGTCCGTGGTGAACACGGGAGACCCGCATTACACTGCGGAGGAGCGCCACGCACTTGCGCGATACGCGGAGCGGATCATCCGCCCACGTCTACCCCGTGTGTAGACTGGCACCGCTCGCAGGAGCGAGACCTTCTTCGTTGAGGAGGGGATAGTTTAAAGTAGGGGTCTTTAAGTGAACTAATTTTATTGACTTTTACTGCACTACTTTTTAATTGCCTGTACTTTGCGCGGGAATTGTTTTTACTACCTGCTAGCAATGTTCAGGTGGGCAGAGTTTTCTTGTTGTGATCTTGGTCGGGATTGCTTGTTCTAGCAATTCCGGTCAACATGGCAGAATGCAGTGATGATCTTATTGACGATGATGACATCTCTATTCTAGCGGAGGAGATTGCTTCCCGTGCACAACAGCTGCTAATTAAACCGGAGCCACGAGACTCTGAGGCCGCTGTTTCTTCACCCCGACGACAGCCGGGAGAATTACCCCGAACCAAATCGGGAGACTCGCCTCGACGGAAGTCGAGCGTTAAGGAGATCGACCCACCGGCAAGCCCGTGGAGACACCCGCCTAGTATAGGCACCGCTTCACCTCGGCGACTGCGTGTACGCTGGGAGGACCAGGCCGACGACAACTCGCCCGGATCGACGCCCCCGTTAATGGTAAGTGCTATAAAGACTACAGTAGCTCCTAGCGTAGAACCACAAGCAAGTTACACTGGTGGCAGCGGTGGGATCCACGCTAGAGACACGTCAACATGGTTGCGTGTTCCACTCAACGCATTTCCCGTATTTGACGGAGGTAATTTTTCTATTTACTATCAACGGATAAGTGCCGCTATGAATACTTATCCAGAGGCCGAGCGTTACCCTATTTTTGCCGCAAAATTAGGAGACAACGTTATCGAGTGCTTGTGTGATTTTTTTCCTGGGGGTCTTGGTCACTGTTCTTTTGAGCAAGTTGTGCAGTGTCTACTGATGAAATACCGGGAACACTCAAAGCCACCGATAGACAGCAGCCTACAGAGAGAGCGGACAGGTAAGTACGAAAAATTGAGCATGAAAAATGTACCAATTTTTCAGGGGGAATCTGGTGAAGATTTTGACATATGGTTTCGCCGAGTATCTATGTATTTGGATACCTATCCTCCACAGGAGAGAATTTATAGGCTCTGTTCCCAGTTGGGAACAAAACCATTCGAGTTCGTGCAACATCGACCGGATGAGGTGCTAAACAGTTTTGATATGCTTGTCGAGTCTCTGAGGAGGAAATACGTTATACCGATTAATATGTCGAGGGCGCAAGAACTTTTTTATTCCAGGTATCAAAGGAATTCTGAAGATTTGCAAGATTTTGAGGGAGAATTACGGCGATTAGTAAGGATTGCCTTTCCGGCTCAACCTTCCTGGAAACAGGAGGAGGCTATTCTTCAAAGAATGCTTGCCGGCACTAGCAATGTCGAACTCTCTCGACATTTCACGTTCAGCCCACCCCTCTCGATAGAGCATCTCTATCACGCAGCAGATTTGATAAAAAAGAATCGTCTGCTCAATTCGGACTCAAGGGTCGACATAAGTAGGCATACGGGAGGATCATTTCCACTGTCAGGGTCATCCTTCCAGAAAAATATGCCACTCTATCGATCCGCAGATGTTCGCAGGAGCTTGTCACCTATCCGACCGCCTACTCCACCAAACTTACCTGAAGTACGGAGGAGTCCATCTCCTGCACGGGCACTACGGCCTCCTACCCCTCCAAGACTTTTTTTTTCTGTAGAGGAGAGAACTAATGAACAAGTGGAATGTTTCAAATGTGGAGAGAAAGGACATTTCATGAGGAACTGTCCATTTCGGGAAAATCGGTATTTAAACCACTGAGGCTGGAACACTCCGTGGACGGACGGACTGATTCCGCAGCCGGTGAGAAACCGTCTGATGTCACAATCCAGACCCCGAACTGTAACGTTATTCAACTGCTTTTAAACCATAAACCGCGTACCGCTATGTTAGATTCCGGAGCAGATCGTAGCGTGATTGATGTTGAAACGTGTCGAGAAACAGGCGTTACGTACACCCGCAAGGAGATGCCAAAGTTTGACCAGCCTGACTGTTCCAAAGTCAAACCTATTGCAGAAGTTAACATACCCATAGAAGTCGCGGGCGAATGTTTCAACCAGACATTTATAGTCTGTGAACGCCTCAGGAGTCCTATAATTATCGGACTGGATTTCATTATGTTATATGGAGGATGCGCTGATTGGGTAAGTAACGCGTTTTATCTTTTCAATAGAGCAGTCAGCACACCGATCCTGAGGAGAGTCGAAACATACCAGGTGAGTGTGCATCTAGTACAAGATACGGTAATTCCTCCCAAGAGTGTCGCATATCGTCTCGGGAAGTGCGCAGAATTTCCTACTCCTTCCCTCAACTTACTCACCGCTCAGCGAGATCAGTTACCAGACGGTGTCCTCTTGGCGAATGCCGTATGCGAGCCCAGAGACAACCAAACCTGGCTTCAGCTAATGAACATTACTAATGCTGATGTCCGACTACCTGCCGGTCGCGAAATTGCAACTATAGAACCAATCGAGGTTTTGGCAGAGTCGGCGGATCAAACAGACCAAGTAAGTTTTGAAGCTTCACCTACAATATAGAAGCAGCTATAACACAGTTGGACGAGACAGACCTCAACACGGAGGAGAAAGAGGAGGCCGCCCAAGTGTTACGCTCCTATGAAGACGTATTTGTAGAGAAAGGTAAGAAATTGGGTCGCACAACTCTATTACATCATCAGATAGACACCGGGCCCCACGCTCCAATCAAAATTCCGGGGCGCCGAGTACCGCCACACCAGAGGTCTGAGGTAGACACGATGCTAGATGACCTCATCAATGATGATGTAATTCGACCCAGTTACAGTCCTTGGTCCGCTCCCATTCTGGTAGTGAAAAAGAAAGACGGATCTCTTCGTTGTTGCGTTGACTTCAGGAAGCTGAATGAGATAACTGTCAAAGACGCATATCCCATACCTCGTATAGACGAGAGTATCGACGCCTTAAGTGGATCACGTTATTTCACAGTCCTAGACTTGAAGTCTGGTTATTTTCAGGTACCTCTGGACGAGCAGTCCAAAGAGAAAACTGCTTTCTCCACCCACCGCGGCCTATATGAATTTAACGTCCTCCCTATGGGGGTGACGAATGGTCCAGCTGTTTTTGCGCGTCTGATGAATAATGTACTCGCCGGTCTGACATGGTCAGCCTGCCTCGTTTACCTCGATGACACCATAGTCATGGGGAGGACATTTAAGGATCATTTGCTAAACCTGCAGGCTGTCCTGCAGAGATTCCGTGAAGCGAATTTGCAACTGAATCCTAAGAAATGCCAGTGGTTCAAATCTAAGGTTAAATACCTTGGACATGTAGTCTCTCGCAAGGGAGTTCACACAGACCCCTCTACCATTGAGAGAATAATCAACTGGCCCGTTCCTAAAACGCAAAAGGAGCTGAGGAGTTTCATAGGACTCTGCAGTTATTATCGTAGATTTATTCAAGGGTTTGCGAAAACTGCTGGGCACTTACATCGCCTCACTGGTAAAAATGTAAGATTTGTTTGGACAACCAAATGCCAAACCGCTTTCGAAGAACTCCGCTTCAAGCTCAGTAGTGCCCCAATATTAACATTACCTGATTTCTCAGAGAACGCAGGATCTTTTATCCTCGACACAGACGCTTCTGAAAAAGCCATCGGAGCTGTGCTGTCCCAAAAATGTCCTGATGGTCTCGAGCGAGTAGTAGCGTATGGGAGTCGCTGCATGACAAAGCCAGAGCGCAATTACTGCGTTACACGCAAGGAAATGCTAGCCATGGTCTACTTCGTTCACGAGTTCCGTCCTTATCTGTTAGGCAAGCATTTCATTCTGAGGACAGACCATAGCGCTCTCACCTGGCTTATGTCATTCAAAGAGCCTACTGGACAGGTGGCACGCTGGATACAAAAATTGCAAGAATATCGATTCTCAATTGAATACCGGTCCAACTCTAAGCACACAAATGCCGATGCTCTATCCAGGCGGCCACACAGGCGCCACGGAGAATGCCCCTCTTGCGAACCGAATGCTGCGCAAATTTCGTTAATCCAGTGGCCATTCTCATTGACTGCAGGGGACCTCCTACAAGCACAACAAGCATACCTGCCGACGGCAGAGATAAGTGCCTGGATCACGGAGAGAAGACAACCCCCATCAAACGCCACATATCGCATTCAGCAAGATTACATCAAGCACTTTGACTATTTCAAAATTTTTGAAGGGCTCTTACATATCAAGAAGCCTGACGACACCGACTGGCGTCTAGTCCTCCCACCAGAGTGGAGAAATATTGCTATTCACCAGTATCATGACAATCCCACGGGAAGCAATCTCCTCCGCTAGAATAGAGATGTCATCATCGTCAATAAGATCATCACTGCATTCTGCCATGTTGACCGGAATTGCTAGAACAAGCAATCCCGACCAAGATCACAACAAGAAAACTCTGCCCACCTGAACATTGCTAGCAGGTAGTAAAAACAATTCCCGCGCAAAGTACAGGCAATTAAAAAGTAGTGCAGTAAAAGTCAATAAAATTAGTTCACTTAAAGACCCCTACTTTACAAGCAGCACCGCCGAGTACCGCCACACCAGAGGTCTGAGGTTGACACGATGCTAGATGACCTCATCAATGATGATGTAATTCGACCGAGTTACAGTCCCTGGTCCGCTCCCATTCTGGTAGTGAAAAAGAAAGACGGATCTCTTCGTTGTTGCGTTGATTTCAGGAAGCTGAATGAGATAACTGTCAAAGACGCATATCCCATACCTCGTATAGACG
Organism: Prostheceraeus crozeri; assembly: GCA_907163375.1. Lineage (NCBI taxonomy): Eukaryota > Metazoa > Platyhelminthes > Polycladida > Euryleptidae > Prostheceraeus > Prostheceraeus crozeri. Next base: position 214,793 of record CAJQUW010001516.1, on the reverse strand, counting down.
AGAGTATCGACGCCTTAAGTGGATCGCGTTATTTCACAGTCCTAGACTTGAAGTCTGGTTATTTTCAAGTACCTCTGGACGAGCAGTCCAAAGAGAAAACTGCTTTCTCCACTCACCGCGGCCTATATGAATTTAACGTCCTCCCTATGGGGGTGACGAATGGTCCAGCTGTTTTTGCGCGTCTGATGAATAATGTACTTGCCGGTCTGACATGGTCAGCCTGCCTCGTTTACCTCGATGACACCATAGTCATGGGGAGGACATTTAAGGATCATTTGCTAAACCTGCAGGCTGTCCTGCAGAGATTCCGTGAAGCGAATTTGCAACTGAATCCTAAGAAATGCCAGTGGTTCAAATCCAAAGTTAAATACCTTGGACATGTAGTCTCTCGCAAGGGAGTCCACACAGACCCCTCTACCATCGAGAGAATAATCAACTGGCCCGTCCTAAAACGCAAAAGGAGCTGAGGAGTTTCATAGGACTCTGCAGCTATTATCGCAGATTTATTCAAGGATTCGCGAAAATTGCTGGTCACTTACATCGCCTCACTGGTAAAAATGTAAGATTTGTTTGGACAACCGAATGCCAAACCGCTTTCGAAGAACTCCGCTTCAAGCTCAGTAGTGCTCCGATATTAACATTACCTGATTTCTCAGAGAACGCAGGATCTTTTATCCTCGACACAGACGCCTCTGAAAAAGCCATCGGAGCTGTGCTGTCCCAAAAATGTCCCGATGGTCTCGAGCGAGTCGTAGCGTACGGTAGCCGCTGCATGACAAAACCGGAGCGTAACTACTGTGTTACTCGCAAAGAAATGTTGGCCATGGTCTATTTCGTTCACGAATTCCGACCTTACTGCTTGGTAAGAGATTCATCCTTTAGAACAGACCACAGTGCCCTTACCTGGCTTATGTCATTCAAGGAACCAACCGGACAAGTCGCGAGATGGATTCAAAAACTCCAAGAGTACCAATTCTCGATAGAATACCGTCCTAATCCGTCTCACAGAAATGCTGACGCCCTGTCGAGACGACCTCACCGACAACATGGAGAATGTCCGTCGTGCCAACCAATCACGAACAGCCCACAAATCCTTGCTATTCAGTGGCCATTTCCATCCACTTCAGGGGATCTTCTAGCAGCACAGAGAGCCTACCTGCCAACAGCGGAGATTAGTGAATGGATCGCCGAGAAAAGACGACCACCCCCAGGAATGCGATACCGAGAACTGGAAGACTACCTCCAAAATTTCGATTCATTCACTCTACTCGACGGGTTGTTGCACATAAAAAAACCCGACGATAACAGCTGGCGTCTAGTCCTTCCACCCGAATGGAGAAATGTGGCCATGCACCAATACCATGATAACCCCACTGGTGGACACAACGGCAAAGAGAGCACATATCAGAAAATAAAATCCCGATTCTGGTGGCCGAAGATGAAGGAACAGGTAATCGAATGGGTTAATACCTGCGGAGTTTGCGGGCAATGCCGAGGCCCTAACCCCAAAACGGTGGCAACATTACAGCCCATAGAATCCTCAGAGGCTTTCCATCGTATTGCTCTGGACATAATGGGACCCCTACCGACCACTCTGAAGGGAAACCGGTTCATCCTAGTTATGGTAGATACCTTCACTCGATGGGCCGAGGCCGTGCCTCTACCACAGCACACTGCGAAGCTGGTAGGCAATGCAGTTTTACACCACTGGGTCTCCAGATACGGCGTTCCGAAAGAAATCCTATCCGATCAAGGGAAAGAATTCGAGTCAGCCGTATTTCAGCACTTCTGTAAAATACTGTCTATAAAGAAAATACGGTCATCCCCGTACAGGCCCTCTACTAATGGAGCAGTGGAGAGATTAAACCGTACGCTGAAAAATCTACTTCTGACCCACGCCACTCAAGATAGGCGCAATTGGGATGACACGATTCCGTACTGTATGTGGGTATACAGGTCAAATGTTCATCATTCGACAGGATATTCTCCTTCCCGTCTTGCAATAGGCCGAGAATTACGATTTCCGATGGATATTCTATTTGACCCGGTCTCGAACGCTAATATTGATGCTGAGAATTACGCAAAATGGATTCAGGAAAGTCTAAAAACCGCAGCCGATGGCGCGAGAAAGAATCTTATTCCAGCACAGCAACACCAAAAGACTCAATACGATCGCCATGCTACTAAAGTACCCGGCTACAAAGTCGGAGATCTAGTGTGGTATAAGAACCGTACTCCCGGTCCGGGTAAGTCTGCAAAACTTGCCAGACCATGGGATGGACCGTATCTAGTAATACGAGTAATAGGTCGATTGAATGTCGAAATAAGGAACCCTTCTAAACCGGGGAGGACGATAGTAGTTCATGTAAATGAAATTAAACCCTGCCCAGAGAACGTCAGACTTAATCTGACTGACAAACAAACTAGAAAGGTACACTTTCACCCGGTTCCTGACATTCGCATGTTCACACCGGAGACTCAAAATCAGAATAATGATGACCTAACCGCTATTAATGACCATACGTTACCCACCGTTACTATTAACGAGCATGATTTATATAGCGATGATAGCGAGGATTCCTTTACTTCTTCCGACGAAGAGATTAATCATGGAAATGAAAATCCGATGGTCGATCCCGATTTCGGAGAAATAATCGACATTAACGATCCAGATTCGGACTTCGATTCCGACGTCTGTATTTCTACTTTATCTTTCCAGTCGGACGATGAGGAGATGCCGGAAATAATAAATTTTGGGGAGGGAGACTTACCCAGTGATTTGCAAGAATCCTGGAGGCGATCAGTAGTCGATCACTGTCTCAAAGGTGATACATTACCCCCACACCTCAAGGTGGCATACCCTTGCGGGAAGGCATGGCTTCGTACAATTGCCGATTGTGCATACGAAGCTATTATAAAATTTTTCCGGAACCGACAAGGTACTCGGCGGATGTTCCAACCGCAGCAGCTGGAGGCTGCCGAAGAAAGGTGGGCCGAATGGGTCAAGCGTCACCCATACCTGCATGCCAAATTGCCGGAGTGGCACCGGGAGTTCTCGGCCCTTGGGAGACCCCGTACCGAAAAGTCGGGAGAGACTACCCCAGCTGAACCCATTGCCCGGCAGCAACCCACTACAGCAACACCCCCGCGCTCGATCCTCCGGAGGTCATCCCATGACCAAGAGGACCTGGAGAAAGATGCCATCGCCCGGATAACGACAGAGGTGACCCGGAACGTCCTGCAGGCCCTACGTCCTGATAATATCAACCGGGGTAACTCCCGAGAGAGACGTCGACCTCCCACCCACCCGGCACAGCGGAGGATTCAGGAAAGGGAGAGGCAACGGCAATTACGTCGCCCCCGGTCACCGGGCCACGACCAGCGACGCACTTACGCTGGGACTGTCTCAACGTCTATCACCAGGCCAGCCCAACGTCAAGACAAAAAAATACTCGTAGTCGGTGATTCAAATTTCACGCAACCCCCGTTTACGGCTAGGCCGTACTTGTCTATTGCGAGACCGGGTCTCCGAGTGGCGCAAGCAGCGGACCTGGTAAGGAGGTGTACTGTCGACCGCAATTCCCTATCCGCCATCATGGTAGGGGTAGGAGTGAACGACAGGAGCACGGGGAGACTGGAGGATATCCGGAGGAGTTTGAGGGCTCTTTCCAACGAGCTGCAACGAAGATACGCCGGTGTTCCGGTTTTCTTCGTCGACACACCGGCCGACAAGTTTGCGCACCTACCGCGGCAGCGAGAGCGCCTACATTCAATTAATAATGTCGGGGCTGCTCTGTTCCACCCCATCCATTTCAAGCCCTTCCGGACCCAGACGGGCAACCCCCACTACAGTGGAGAGGAGCGGCACGCCCTTAACAGATACGCCGACCGCATCATGCGCGGAAGAGACCGCCCACTACCCCGACTTTAATTATCACCGCTCGCCGGAGCGAGGTCTTCTTCACGGGGGAGAGGGTAGTGTAAGGTGAGAGCTTTAAGTAGACTAATTTTATTCTGCTTTTAATACCTCAATTATTATTTCATTGTGCTCGAGGCGGGAAACGATCTTAGTACCGCTTAACCACGTTTAGGTGAGCAGAACTTAGTTTTGAGGGTGTTGGTTGCGGTTCGCGAGAACAACAACCAGCAGCATCAAGTTATTATGAATGTGACTAATCTATTCGATGATAACATTTCAGACGAGCTGGAACAGTTGGTTTTACGACCGGAGCAATCCGAGCAGCCTTCACCTCGACGCAAGTCGAGAGAGTCACCAGTTCGTTCACCTGCTAGAATCACGACTCAGTCGCCTCAGTCTTCTCGTGATTGCCACACGACGTCGCCGCGCAAGCCTCACGTTCGTTGGGTCGACGAAGCAGAGGATCAATCCCTGGGACCTACTCCGACGCTGTCGGTAAGTAAGCAATTGTCATCTGCCTGTATAGGCTTAAACATACCTAGCGTGAAACCACAAGACGACAGTTTCACCATTATCGAAAATGCATTTGCAAAAATATGTTTAATTTATTAAGGCCCAGTTTATTAGTGTGAAACGCCACTTTTACGACCATAGAGTTGACGACAGTTGCACTGCAGTTTTAATGCAACAACTCATCGGCGCGGAATAGAAGATTTCGGAAATTTACTGGAATTTTATGGTAAACTGAAATTTACAATCTAGTAGAATTAGGAATTCACTATCTAGATTTCTTGAAATGTACAACGTAGAATAGCTGCAAACTCGATGTATGATACACTCTTGATCGTCTTAAAGCATGGGTGGCTGGCTGAATGGAATTCAAAAATAATTCCAAAGTGCAATTAAATATAAAACAAAGTTTTCTAAATTTTATCTGTCTACTATCTAGTAGATTTCTTTACTATCTGGAAGATTTCGGAATAAACAAGAAATTTTCAATTTGTATGTGCTTGCAAAACTACGTGCTCGAGAATAGAATATTAACAAAGTTACAGACATAAGAAAACCAAGCGTGTTATTAAAAAGATAGTTTGAATTACTAACCAATTAAATGCATGAACATTTTCAATGCTTCTTGGCCAGCTGTTTCAAGCTTACATTGATTAACAGCATGACATTAGCTCTGGCACTCCTATATTTTTCACTTAAACACATATTTTTCACTTAGCCCCCTGAAGTACATCCAAGTCGATTGGAAACCCTGCAAACCCTTCACATCATCTGTAATCAATCTCTGAATGAAATTTCCCCGAAATTCCAACCATAGGCCAACCGCGAGGCAAGTTTTCGATTAACTATCCCGAAGATTGTCCCACTACCTGACTGGAATCTTTACATCAAGCGCGCCGGGCTTATGAGCCCGCGCGCCGGCACCAAATTCTATTTATAGATTATTCCAGACTAAGGCGCGCCGGGAGCAAAATCTATTTATAGATCCTTCCGGATTAAAGCGCGCCGGCACCAAATTTTATTTATAGATTCTACTCAATAAAAATCCGCATGATCAGTTTAATGCGCGCTGTAACCAAACACAGTAATTTAACTTGAACGAGTACGTTTTCATCCTTTCATTCACAATATTTTTTGCGTTATATTTGCACGAACGAATAGTACCCTAAAATGTTCTTCATAAAAGACCAAAGCGCGCCGCGCCGGCGCGTCGGGAAGTGCGGTATTTATAGAAATTCTAAGATCCCGGCGCGCCAGATTAATCCAGCAAAACATGTAAAGATTCCAGTCGGGTCCCACTATCAAGTAGATTACTGAAACTGCATACCCAGTAGTACATCCCAGTCGATTGGAAGACCTGCAAACTCTCTATTTTATCTACAATCAGTCTCTGAATGAAATTTCTCTCACACACCAACTATAGGCCAACTCTCCTCCAAATTAAGCATAAGTTTTCGATTAACTATCCCGAAGATTGTCCAACTTTCAAATAGATTTCTGAAACTACATGCCCTGAAGTACATCCCAGTCGATTGGAATCACTGAAAACCCTCTTTATTATCTACAATCAGTCTCTGAATGAAATTTCTCTCACACACCAACTATAGGCCAACTCAGGCAAGTGTAAGGTTTAAGATTTAAGTTAACTATCCCGAAGATTATCGCACTATCAAGTAGATTACTGAAGCTGCATGCCCTAAGCTCACCTCAGTCGAATTTCAGGTCTGGAGACACAGCATTTCATATGGCACGTCAATCAACTTTCCGTATCACCAATATGCCAGTCATGGTCTCAGATATGCAACTTTCCCTATCTTTTGGGTATGTAAAGTTTGTTGCATGAAGCGTTGAGTGATTGATTAATTAGGATGGCCTACTTAATAAACTATCGGATGTGGAAATACTAAGTATGGAAATATTCTAAATCCACATATATTACAGGACAGGGGCGTAGCGTCCATTGGGGCATTCGGGGCAGTGCCCTGAATGTATTTTTAAAAAAATTCCCCTACATTTTTTAATCATGTACAAGTGCAATGTGCAACAGTGACCAAACGCTACATATTATCTTAAGTCATTATTCATCCTTCCAACGGATGCATGTATAACTGTCGGTGGTTTTATCTCTCTTCCTCTCTCAGGAGCAGTCGCCGGAATGTCGCCGAGATTGCACCCATTGGCCAAAATCTAACTGGAGCCGAACATGATAAGCAATGGCTTGTTAATGTCAGTTTATGTCATCAACAACGCAGCCAATCTATAATGTGCCGTTCACACGCGCTAGAAGAGCTCGGAGACGCCTTTCAGCTCGTCGCGGCCGCTGCATGCAACCCACGGAGAAGCAATCCATCTCAGTGACTCAACCACAGACCAAAGATTCAACCCGGGCGAAGACAGGGAATTCTTTACGAGTGACACACACTCTGACTGGCTAATCATGGCATGTCTAACAAACGCGTAGCTAATTATTTACACATGCATAACTTCACTTCTTCATTATTTCATATTATTTGAAAACATCAAAGTGACTTCCAGATTTGAACCCACCGGGTACTTTGCATACATGCTGCATGCTATAAGGTATACCGATGCCAAGATTGACTTTAGCCCCGGAAACAGTTTGAAGCACGCTACACCACTGTTCCAGGATGTCCATTAATAAAGTAATTAAGTTACCAGATCACTCGTTGTGCGTCGATACGGGAGGTTCATTTCAGGATACGTAATTTCCAAATAAATGAAAATAAAGAAGTCACTCCCTTCTATTTACGACTTTTTATTCCAATTTAAAAATAAGCACCCGACGCGTTTCGTCCGAAGACAGTCTCAAGGGTGGTGTACAAATGTGGAAGGATCCTTATATACTGATTAGGCATAGTTGTGGCAACTCATTAAACTTGTTCATGACGTCTATTAAGTTTTGGTATTTTCATCGCTATGAAGCGTGCTTCAGCCATTCTAGTTGTAATCGCATTAAATTGTTGAATAAGGATCTCACAACTAAAGTCAGTTATTTCCATCTCTCTACCAGCATGAAATTTTAGATGATGCTCGCTCAAAGCTCTTTTGGAATCTCTGTTGCGAATACTACGTTTGTGTTCTTCATGGCACAACTTGAAAGGTCGACAACTTTGTCCAACATAGAGGTCATTGCACCAAAAGCAATTAAAACAATAAACTAGATATCTGCTTTTGCAGTTGTATTTAGGACCAATGGCGCTACACACATTACAATTGCATTCTTCTTGGGTTTGCTTTTATTAATTGAAATATTTTTTCTCCCTGGTTTGGTTGAAAACGTTACCGGAATGTCATATTTAACTTTCAGCTTATTTAATTTTCTCAAATGACAATCACTAACGAAATCGAGTGATAAGTGTACGTTGTCTGCTTTGATAGATGGCATTTTATTGTATTTATTTTTATTCGTTTTAACATATTTATGATTAAATCTAAATCCGTTGCTGTTTATTCGATCACTCATAGTGCTCATAGAGTCATAAGCTATGTCTGCATCAGAACTGCGATCATTAATGTATTTTATACTATTTTTGAGAAAATAATTTTTTACTTTACTTGAAAGCCAACTATCTCTATGTAGAGTTATGCCTGAATGGCATGTCTTACTATACCATTTGTATTTAAGGTTGCCATTCACTGATATGTTCTTGTCAATCGAGTTAAACACTTCAATTATGTTAGAAAAAAAAATTCTTAACCAAAAATTCAATATTACCCCTGTATGCTACAAGCGGTACATTTATGATATCATCATGGGTTCGTTTTACAAAGATGTGAAAATATTTTCTAACATAATTGAAGTGTTTAACTCGATTGACAAGAACATTCAGTTCACTATAGAAGTCCCTAGGGATAATTATATTAACTTTGTAGACCTAAACATATCAGTGAATGGCAACCTTAAATACAAATGGTATAGTAAGACATGTCATTCAGGCATAACTCTACATAGAGATAGTTGGCTTCCAAATAAAGTAAAAAATAATTTTCTCAAAAATAGTATAAAATACATTAATGATCGCAGTTCTGATGCAGACATAGCTTATGACTCTATGAGCACTATGAGTGATCGAATAAACAGCAATGGATTTAGGCAGACACCGTCAAAACAGACACCGTCAATCACTCGTTATCAATTTCGTTAGTGATTGTCATTTGAGAAAATTAAATAAGCTGAAAGTTAAATATGACATTCCGGTAACGTTTTCAGCCAAACCAGGGAGAAAAAATATTTCAATTAATAAAAGCAAACCCAAGAAGAATGCAATTGTAATGTGTGTAGCGCCATTGGTCCTAAATACAACTGCAAAAGCAGATATCTAGTTTATTGTTTTAATTGCTTTTGGTGCAATGACCTCTATGTTGGACAAAGTTGTCGACCTTTCAAGTTGTGCCATGAAGAACACAAACGTAGTATTCGCAACAGAGATTCCAAAAGTGCTTTGAGCGAGCATCATCTAAAATTTCATGCTGGTAGAGAGATGGAAATAACTGACTTTAGTTGTGAGATCCTTATTCAACAATTTAATGCGATTACAACTAGAATGGCTGAAGCACGCTTCATAGCGATGAAAATACCAAAACTTAATAGACGTCATGAACAAGTTTAATGAGTTGCCACAACTATGCCTAATCAGTATATAAGGATCCTTCCACATTTGTACACCACCCTTGAGACTGTCTTCGGACGAAACGCGTCGGGTGCTTATTTTTAAATTGGAATAAAAAGTCGTAAATAGAAGGGAGTGACTTCTTTATTTTCATTTATTTGGAAATTACGTATCCTAAGTTACCAGAGTACAATAAGATTACCCCATGAGATTACAATTTCGTTGGGATTATCTCCGACGGTAGATGTATAAAAATTGTTCATTTCCACTTTTACAAGTCTGACGCTGCGTAGCTCCTCTAGAATAAGGGATTGTATCGAAACTCCTATAGCACCGGAGTGGAGCATTTCAACTCCGACACAAATCCACTGACACAAGAGAAGCAATACAACAAAAGATCATCAACATGATTCTTACTTGCATTCATGTTTATATAGTATCTTAATAAGATGCATATTCCAAGTTATACACATGAAATCTACACGCGATGTTTAAAAGTTTAGAATTAGTGCTGACTAGACTATGCTACCTAACAACATCATTCAAATTTAGTAAAGAGCTACATTCATTTGCTGTCAATGCAAATACATTGGCAGAAAAATACGAAATTACTTCTTTTAAATTGCATAAGAATTGACAGATCTCCTGCAAGAATAAGGAAATAGCAGAATCACCAAATTCAATGTAAATAAAACCATATCAACTGATTCTTTCACAACCGGTGGTTCGATTCCATCAACCACAGTGGAAAGGTGGTTTTTTGGTGGGTATAGATTGATTCAAGTTGATGACGCTGTTGACTGATCAATAACTTGGTCGATTGACAACTACACGTGGTCGAGTGAGGTTGTGCTATCTGTGTCTCTCGTTGGTGGATTCGTAAAGTTCGGTGTTCGGATGTTTGTGGTCATCCTTTTTCGGTGGGTTTTGGATGGTTGTGTTCGTGATCGGCTCCTGGTTGTCTTTCTGTCATACGTTTCATCGGTTTTCTAGTGGTTCCTTCGCGATTTTTGGTTTTCGAGTCAGTTGTCTCATTGGTTTGAACGTATCTCACATCGCCGCAGTTGCTTGTATTGTGTCATTGCTTCACTGAAAAATTACGTGCACATCGTGAATTTTCCTGGTGTCACTCCAATTCTAAAAATAGACTGTTCTTGGCCGCCTGTAGCAACGCTTCTGTGCCGCCGTGATCGACAGCGATCACTTGTAATTTTTCGAGAAAGCGAGCATTTCAATTTGACGTCATCAAACGATCATTTGACTTCTATGATTATCAAACTTTTGTATCTGTCGATACTGTGTTGATTGAATAGTCGGTTGGTTTGGTCATAATCGGCGCTGGTCATCATACTGAGGGTACGGTTTTCGAATCCTGGTTGGAGCAATTGTTTGTCTGCTTAATGCGATGTCTCCTTCACCTTCAAAAAAGCTTAGATCTAATTCAAAGTCTGGATTGACGCTTAAGGACATACAGGAATTAATAGAATCTTCGAAAGTAGACATCTTGAGTACTGTAAAAAATGAAAATTTTAAGATTCAAGAAAGCATCGCTGAAATCATTGTACGGATACATCAACTAGAAGAAACTAACAACGTGTTGCGACTAGAAAATAAACAACTGAAGGATGATGTTTCGGAGCTCGGAGCTGCCCGGCACAGTGATCTTTCACAAATTGCCGACGAACTGCATTTAAGACAAGTTTGCCAAACAAACATAATTTTGTCCGGTGTTCCTGAGAATCCTGATGGCAGTGTAACTGATCGCAGTTGGTCTGATCATGGCTACTGCAAAAAACTAATCAACGAACTGGGAGTGGACGCAGATTTCGAAAGACCAATTCGAATTGGCAGATTAAGATCTGGAGGCCCACGGTTGCTGAAATTAAAATGCAAATCACTCGAGGACAGGAATAAAATATTACGCAATGCCAAGTCACTCAGACATTCTGAAGAATATAAAACTGTCTACATCAACCCTGACAGAACACCAATTGAACAAACAATACATAGAGCACTGAGGAATGATCTAATCAGAAGGCGACAGAATGGTGAAGATGTGATTCTTCATAAAGGGAGAGCCTTCATCCAAAGTCGAGAAACATTGCCACGTTCAGCACACCTTGGGGCAACATGCGCCCAACCAGATTGATATTCGGAGCGAAATCAGCCCAAGATAGCTTCGACGAAGTTGTTTACCGAATATTCGGCAATATCCCGAACTGTTTGAATCATTGAGACGACATCCTCATTGGCGGCAGAGACGAAGAGGAGCATGCTAAAGCTCTGAAACAGGTCTTAAATCAAGCGAGAGATTTTGGCATCACATTCAACCGTCAGAAATGTCAGTTCGGTCTGAAAGAGATAGAATTTTACGGCTATAAGTTCTCTGACGATGGACAGCGACCGGCTCCCGAGACGGTCAAAGCCATCAAGGAATGCAGCATACCGGAATCTAAGTCAGAAGTCTGCAGTTTTCTAGGAATGACTGGTTATTTGTCAAAATTCATACCTAACTACTCGCACCTGACAGCTCCACTCCGTAACCTAACCCTGAAAGATAAGAAATTCCAGTGGACCGAGGTTGAAGACAAGGCATTTGAGAAACTGAAAGAGGCCATCACAGATGATGCTGCCGTGGCATTCTTTAACCCTAGATACCCTATTATCGTGAGAACTGAAGCGAGCTTCCATGAAGGTCTATCGGCAGGATTATTACAGAACACAGAATCAGGCATCAAGCCAGTTCATTTCATTAGCAGCTCGATGACTAGCACAGAGAGAAACTACAGCCAGACCGAGAAAGATGCGTTATGCGTCCGATGGGCGAAAAACAGATTTCGCATGTCCTTGCTAGGTGCACCGAAGTTCAAGATAGTTTGTTCGCACAAGCCACTGATTCCACTTTTCAACAAGACGTGAACAAGAAAGTGAACTTACCACCACGTCTTAAGAGGTGGATCATGGACATGCAGGATGTGGACTATGAAATGATCTACGAACCGAGCAGAGATGAAAGAGACCCCCTGGACTACCTCTCAAGGCATCCATTAACTGAGACAGTTTCAGACTCCACCGAAAGCTATGAGTAGCTATGAGAAGGGACCCCGATGTCATACCGTTCTATAGTCTTAAGACAGAAATCTATGAGGCTGACGGGCTCCTCTTCAGGATGAATAAGATTATAATTCCAGAAAAACTTAAGAAAAGGATTGTCAATTCAGCTCATAAAATGGGCCATTTCGGGATGACGAAGAAGCGCATGATACGTGACAAGTACTGGTTCGAGAACATTAACCAACTAGTAGAAAACACAATCGAAAACTGTCACCCATGCCAGACTGCAACCGATGACCATAGAGAGTTACCAGCCAAGATGACCAAGATACCTAATGAGCCATGGCATACCGTCTCGATTGATTTTGGGGGACCCTACCCCGACGGGCATTACAATTTAGTTGTGATAGACTTACGAACACGGTATACCCAGAAGTCGAAATTGTCTACTCTACAGCATCAGGTCCCACCATTGAGAAGCTCACAAAAATTTTCAGCACCCACGGTGCCCAAAAATGTTTATCGCAACATTTCACGATTGAATGCATCATCATCATGTAGCGAAAATCACTGAGAGAAATGAGAGCTAAGGAAAAACTTGATGCCTAGATATGCCAGACAGCCGATCGATGACAGTTTTGGGCCAGTCCACAAACATCAGAGATACGTTTTTCTTAGAAATCACAAGAAATTCCCTGCTCAATGTGTGTGATAACTCGGGTCGTTCTTATTCAAAATTAGAGCTGGTGTGAACTTAAGGGCCGACCCACGACCACCGTCAAAAAGATAACCGTGAAAATTGGGGCCAGCCCTCGACTTTAAGAGATCGCATTTCACGTCATTTTTTGAAGAGAATGGTCACAAATTGACATGATCATGCATTTTTACTTCCAAATAAGCCATTTTCGAAAAATCTGTTGGCCCTCATTTTTTCACGTGACCCACGAATTTTTGACGTGGGGCCCACGACTCATTTTCTCGCGGGCACCCAGAAGTCGAAATTGTCTACTCTACGGTATCAGGTCCCACCATTGAGAAGCTCACAAAAATTTTCAGCACCCACGGTATTCCCAGTACTGTCATAGCAGATAACGGACCCCCACGCTGTGCTTTAAGCCGAGAACCCATGTACCCTTTATATTGTGCATGCTAATGCGTACACTGATTAATGCAGCATAGAGTTGTAAAAATAGCAGCTTAGATTAGATTAGATCAGATATTACAATCACCAAGGTGAGAATGATAAAAATGAGTTCAGACAATATTAATTGAATACAAACAAACATACATCGACCAATGAAATCAGCCAAAATCGTAATGTAGTGCCAACTTTGAGACGTGAGGACTCTTCTCCTCCACGGATTTTTCTTGGACCCCACGACTCAAAACTTTTGAAATTGCATTATCTTTCATCATGCGAAAATTCAGAGACATTTCCGGTCCGGTAAACTTAAGCGTGAAATTGTGACTTAACAGACCGAGCTATGTGTCTGTAACTTTGTTAATATTCCATTCTCGAGCACGTAGTTTTGCAAGCACATACAAATTGAAAATTTCTTGTTTATTCCGAAATCTTCCAGATAGTAAAGAAATCTACTAGATAGTAGACAGATAAAATTTAGAAAACTTTGTTTTATATTTAATTGCACTTTGGAATTATTTTTGAATTCCATTCAGCCACCCATGCCTTAAGACGATCGAGTGTATCACACACACGGAGTTTGCAGCTATTCTACGTTGTATACATAGACATCGGATAACATTATTAGGACTAGACTGGACACAGCTGATTTCCCGTGGCCTTTAAAGCCGTTCGGTAGCGACATGGAAATATTGTTTGTCTAAGCAAATTTCTGTATGAGGGAATTTAAAATATCGATAAGAGCATGTCTCTGATCAGCTGATGATGTTATGCAGGTTTTATCATTTGGAGTGGCTAGCTTAAACATTACTTTTAGGATCCCAATTACACTTCCGAAGCAATTAAAGCCGAGTTGTTACACTACTCATCTGTTGTTCATTGTAGACATTTACGTACATGCAGCAAACGACTTGGCAACTAGATGATATGTGATCATCTAGGTGAAATCATGCATTATAGAAAGATGTCTTTTTACAGTATCTTTTGTCATATCTTTTTGCAAAGTAACAAGCATAGTCAAAGGGAATTGAGTTGACACATGTCACAGCTTAAACAAGTTACAAGGCGTAATATCATGTCAATTATTGATCTTCGGTTGATGATCCACAAAAATCCCTGATGGTGGTTATGAATCGCGATCGCGTGGTTTCAGTATAGTGTTGCTCAGTGTCACCTCTCAATGATTGTCATTTCTTCTCAGAATGTAGACACAACATCGCAGTCCTTCTTCTTAGAACATCGGAAATTCATTCCTAGTTCATCTTCATTCTTAGGTCATCACTCCTGCGTCCATCGGCCAGTCTCACACCGTACACTCTTCTCACCATGTTTTTTCAATCTTCATGATCTGATCACTATTCACGGCCCTTGTCCTTGCCCTTGTCTTCTTACATCATCGTGCTGCGGACACAAGCAGAAGAGACCTGACCTTTCATTTTGAAGGTTGCAGCTTTGGATGTCAGGAAAGGTGCATGTTCATGGAACTTCGACCATCCACATCCGGCGCACTTTTGAGAGGGCGGCGCTCGGCGCGTTGTCGCGCACGGTTTTGGAGTTTGTAAAAATAGATCTTACGCATAGCGCGTCAACCTTGCCAGGCACAGGTTTTGGCAAGCCTAATTTCAGGAATTCTAGGAATAGGTCGCTCACGTCTGGCGCGCTGCCACGTCAACCTGAAAAACCTGTTGTGCCTAGCACTGGCTTCGCGCTTGTTTTTAGAAATTCGAGAAGTATAACGACGGGTCAACGTCGGATCTGGCACTCTGGTGCGTCAACCCAAATCTGGTGAGCTGGCGTACCGAAATAGAATCTGGAGCGCCTGGTGCTGGCATAGAATTCAGAATTTCAACCAGATTTCAGAATGCCAACGCAAACAAACTTATCTAAACCTTTTGTGACACAGGGCACACAAAACTCCATATAACAACACTAGGCGCTCAAGTTACAATAACGTGCACAGAACTTCTTTATTTATAAAACATGCATATAAAGGTGTCGTATTTTTGTTAACTTAATCCTGCGTGTTGCAGCTCCAACTTTTCATGATCATGTTGACCTTATTTTAATTGCTAACATCTGCAAATACACTTGGATTTAGCCGTTTTCCACTTGCCACAAAACGGAAGTGGATGATCAGACAAGGATGATTGCCGAGTGGTTCCTATTAATGTCATCTGATCTTATGACAGTAACCCGCTCTGATCAATAATCCTGGTGCATGTCCTGGTGGACGTCCACCTATCATTTTGAAAAATATGAAAGTGAAATGTGATTCAGTAGATTGTAAGGACTACCAGAAACACAGATTAATTAATTATTTTTAACTTTAAATCATGTTTTTGAGGCTTATACTTTACAAACACTTTGTGAAGCGATTCATATAAAGCTAGCTGTTTAGGCCTGCTGATGTTGTACAGGATGTCAAGTATTGAACAGAAATAAATCATTGACTGAAATTTTCCGAGGAAAAAAATTAGAATTTCTGACGCAGAGAAAATAAAAGAAACAGCAAAACCTACACAGCATCGAGAAAACTATACTATGTGATCAAGCTATCATGTGAATTTGATATAAGTGAGGTATAGATGTCAGGGTGACAATCAAGGTGAGGTTATTGTTGTCAAAAGCCTCATCAACTTGAATCAATCACTGTACCCACCAAAGAACCACCTTTTCACTGCAGCTGATGGATTCGAACCACCGGTTGTGAAAGAATCAGTTGATATGGCTTTCTGTACATTAAATTTGGCGATTCCGCTATTTCTTTATTTACTTTGTGCATCAAATCTGTCAATTCTTATACAATTTAAACGAAGCAAATGCGCATTTCTCCAAATTATCTGCACTGACAGCAAATAAATATAACTCTTTAATAAATTTGAATGATGTTGTTAGTTAGCACAGTCTCGTCAGCTTTCAATCTAAACTATCTCTTAACTATCAAACATGGCGAGTAGATTTACATGTATAACTTAGTGTGCAGGCATCATATTGTGATGCTGTTGAAGGTATGTATTTAAGAATCACGTTTGATGCTCTTTTGTTGTAGTGCTTCTCTTGTGTCAGTGGATTTGTGTCGGAGTTGAAATACTCCACTCTGGTGCAATAGGAGTTCGCAGTCAATCCCTGACTCTAAAAGAGCTAAGCAGCGTCAGTCTTGTAAAAGTGGCAATGAGGCATTTTTGGACATCTGCGTTCGGAGATATTCTTAGCGAAATTGTAATCTCATGAATAATTTCATTGTACTCTTGTAACTTAATTGCTTCATCAATGGACATCCTGGAATATACATGGATTTAGAATACTTCCGTACTTGGAATTTTCGGATCCGATAATTTATTAAGTAGGCCATCCGAATTAATCAATCTTTTACCGTTTCATGTAACAGCTTCTACAAACCAGAAAATTGAGTCAAAATATGAATAATCTTCGAACCTTTGTACGACGACCAAGATGTGCCACTGTAAATTTCCATGGTAATTAACTTAATTTCATTCAAAGTCAAACATTCTTTGAGATTCTTGTTACAAGCTTGATATTTTGCACGTTCTATGCTATTCAAATATGAACACGCCTACATTGCACATCGTCTAGGCAGTATGTAGGAAACACAGGGATAATTTTCAAAAATATAAGTTTTCAAATATTTGTCAGATAGTTCTTAAACACCGCGAACATAATGTCCGCAAAGAGTGATTCTTTCATATACAATTGATACATCAACTTTTTGAGTTGACACTGTGCCTACCAGAGTTGGAAAAGTCGGAATTGGAATTGACCCTGATAAACCTCAATTCCACTTTTTCGATAGACCTGTGATAAATCTATTTGTACAAAAATTGAAATCGCAACGTCCAATCACAACAATTAACAATATTAATTTTTAAGAGATACGATACGCAACGATAAAAGAAAAACTCTACACTTACAGTTCACTTCTTAATGTTGAATTCACTTCAATTCGATCGGACTCATTTATACCAAAATAATATCATAAATATCAGTGTCACTTATACCGTCAATCTTTAATTGAGCTCGCTGATGTGTTGCAGTATACGCTGCTGTGTTTTTGTTCGCTGGCGGGCAGTTGTTGTTGTTATTTCTGTAGTTAAGTTACACCGCGAGAGCCCGTTCTTCTAACAGCTGCTGAAGATATCGTATGTGATGTTGTTGGTAGTTGTTGTTGTGTAAATTTCAAATCGTTTATAATTTATACAAATTTTTGAGACTTGACGATAAATCCACTTTCTTTTGAAAATTGAAAGAGTTTCCTTTAATCTCTGCCCGCTAGCTTTCGACTCGACTTCATTTCTCCCTTATCACGGAATTTTTAATCTCCTTTTTTAACATGGACCATTAATCAGTTTTCATGATATCATTTTTATCGTCGTTTTTTCTGTCATCAACAATCACGTTATTCGCACATTGAATTTCTTTCTTCTATCAGTTTATTAATCGATTTATTCGCATCTCATCTCTCTCTCTCTCTCTCTGCGTTTGATTCTTTGCTGACCGTTAATTTTCTTTTCTTTATTTTTTTTCACGAGATATTGAATATCTCGTTTACGAAACGAAAATGGCGCAGGCAGACCGGTTACACATATACATGTACACAGGAAATATGAACTATGAACATGAGAACGCACATAGGAACGACGCAGGGAACGGCACACAGGAACAACGAGGATAGGATAAGGGCACATGTGTTCGATTGAAGCGAACAAACGTTAGATACATTAGCATAATACACTATACGCGACATGCAATGATCGGAATTGAATCTTATAATGGAATTGGAATTGAATTGAACTGTTTCGACTGGAATTGGAGTTGGATTTGAAATTTCTGCTCTGGAATTGGAATTGGAATTAAAAAAATTCAGTGGAATTTTTCCAGCTCTGGTGCCTACTATATCGTAAGGCAGCTACTATTTTGGAAACACTAAGGCAACCCAAAGTTGCATTTAAAGCAAAAGTCAAAGTCGGGGATGGTGTATATTTTGAATGACACTTTCAAGTGGAAATAATAGCCTATGGGTAACAATATCCACTCCCATTAGATTAGCAACAAACATGCTGTCATTTCCAGTGATGAAGCAACATTGCTCAACTAGGCGACTTAAAAATGCGACCTAATTTACAAATCAAACTAGGCTCAATTTTTTTCAATTTGTTGACATGGCATGTTGAGAGCTTCCAACCATTGCATCCATTTAGAGTACCTCAGAATGGTGACTATTTTTTCCACAAATAGTTTCAAAATATGCACTTTCACGGCGATTTTTATTTTAAAACTGTTGACATGTTGTCTGCAGTGTAAAGCATTACACTCTGAGACTTAATTTTAGGACATTTTGAGACCAACTTTTAAAAATTTTCATTCAACGCTTTTAGTAACTAACTTATCGATTGAGTAATTTTGAACATATTCATCATTTTACTTTTACATTTTCTATTTTGTGAGCGATTTTGTTATGTCTTGAAATTTATTGTATGCGACTTTAATAAAACTTAAAGCCAAATTTTTTAAAAATTATTTTGAGAACACTTTAGTGTCCATGCCCCAAAAATTCAAAAAACGTGCTAAGACCATGAGGATGGCAACAGCGACTATCATTGATGAACGTCAGAGGGCAATGCATCATTACTTAATTTTGTGATAATAATAATCTGCCACATTTGTGACAGGGAATTTTCAGAAGATAGCCAACAACAGTAGAAATTCATACATTGACAAGTTTTCCCCATTGTGCAGCGCGAGAATTGGAAAACAAACCGAAAACAAACATATACATGTTCAGAAATGGTGCTATTGTGGTAAATGCATGCATGCATAATAAGGATGGACCGGATTTGGATTTTTATAATCCAGCTGGATTTGGAAAGTAGAACTAATCTTCTTGCGTAAATTTGGTTTTTTCTTCTAAACTGTGTCCACAGCCAGATACCAATTTCTGCCGAAATACAAGGTAGGATTATCGCATGCCTATCAACAAATTTCATGTTTTTCAAAAGATTTATAACTAGAAAATGCACTACACACGTACATAAATTGAGGTCCTTCATCTTTCACATTACTCGCAAGGATAGGTCGTTGGACTGTGTGGATTACGAATCAATCAATCAATTTTATTCACTGCATGGAACATGCGTGACTCATAGAGCACACTTCGAAATGGACAACTGCATCATTCGGACGTGAATTGTATGAATTCTGGATTAAGAATTAACGACTCACTAATCAAAACACTTGTGATTGTGCTTATTACAAAAATATTTAAATGGTACCTATGGCAAGTGGCTACCACTTAGTGGCATGGAAACTGTACTCTGAAAATTATGCGAAATCTACTCCAACAATTTCATTCACGCCAGGAGTAAATTCATTTTCGATCTATCTTTTCAAGGTTGGAGTCATTTCAAGGCGCATTATCTTGGATTTTCAAAAGAAAGCATTCTACAGCCGGAGGAAATTTAATAAAAATTTCGCTAATTTAAAATTTCCGCTACTATCTATTTACACATATATCATAGTAAAACAATTTTTCAGAATTAAAGCCACTCGGTAGCGACATTCGCTTGTGGCCATCAGCTGATAGTGTATTAGATAGGCGTTGTCCGGTCTAGTCCTAATAATGTTATCCGATGTCTATGGTTGTATATTTCAAGAAATCTACCAGATAGTGAATTCCTAATTCTACTAATTTAAATCCAGTTCAATGCAAATTCAGAAACTTGTATGAAAAAATGTAAAAGTCGCAGTTTGTTAATCGAGTATCACTTCACGTCGGTAGTATGTAAGCACAGGATTAATTGGCAAACTAGTAGCCACAGACATCGAACATTTAGCAGTTGTGTTGTTCGATGTCTATGCTGGTAGCATAGAGCACGCTAGTAGCTTTTTAAAAGCTGCTCAAATATTTTTTTAGACCACTGTTGAACGCAATCTCCCCAAAAAAGTGAATATTTTCATATGAAAATTTTCAGTGTACTTAGATCCTTTTTTAGTCGACACCACCTGCACCATGAACCCGATCACATAATCTGGTTGAAGAAGTAAGTGCAAACGAAAAAGACTGTGTATTGGGGAAGCCAAATTGTGTTGCTAAGTCCCACGTGGGTGTAAAATACACAAATCATTTGGATATCATTTCTGTTGCAAAAGTAAGTCACTTAAAGGATTCAAGGGATCAAAGTCCATGGAGAGTGCAAATTTCATGGGAGAGGACCAACCATTGACATCGAACTCCAAGCACTCATCTAATCTTCGCTAAATGGAGCAACTTACTATTTCTTTTGTTTTACGCTGCCAAAATGTAATACACCAAACTCTATGCAAATTTTATATTTTCGGAAAATTGAGTTTCATTTATAAAGATCAATTTTTACGGGTGTGAATGATCATAACAATGATAGTATAACAATAATAGTATATACCTTATTTCTTTCAACACACCACAAATCCTATTGAAGACATATATATGTAGACGTTATATTTTCTTTCAATTGAAAATCTTTCATTACTATGTATTTTACATTTGCATTTGACAAAAAATTAGCCATAAAAGAAGTAAGTCAGCCACGAAAAATGCATTTGGTGAAGAGCACTGTACATAAAGGGATGAATAATTGAGAACGACGTGCAGAATGCTGTATGGGATACTGGTATTGACCGGAGTAGGCAAGTTTCCGCGCAATCAATTCGTGAAGATTATGGTCTGGATCAGTCATCTGTTTGAACACTTTCATAGCGCGTTAATCTCGTCTGTATTTCAGAGCAGGAAGTCAGATCATTTGCAATGATCCTTGCGAGATATTCTTTCAAACACTTCCGTTGTTATTTTGTTAATTCCAACGAATAATGCACTACAATACTCGAGAATACTTAATAATTGCTGTGTAGCATTATAAGATCAGGGTATCCGCGCTCCCTGGAAAACCTGGAAATCATGGAATACTTCTGGAAATTTTGAGACTAATTAAAACACTAATTGCTAGTTGTTAAAGTCATGATTACTCTATGGTTGAAGTGTTTTCTATTTTTCATATCTCTACTTGTTTGCTATATATATAACCTTCATTCTCATTCAATTTTTTTGTTTTTAGAATACCGTACTTCAGTAACTGTAGTCTCCTATCATAGCGTATACAACATGAATGAGACCGAACTGCGTGGTATGGTTAACTATGAACTCCTGTCGAACTCTTAATCCTTATAGGCCTACAGTATGGTGAATTAGTAACTGAATTCCCTTACAAACGCTGTGCTTGGTGAGACCATTTCTAGTATTCGGATGATTTTATCTGAATGACAACGCTCTGACGTTCACCTTGTTGCATTTTATTATAGAGTGGACTTAACAGATATTCCGTTAATTGTTGCATTTCATTGTTAAGTCTTATATTTTTGTCTTATTACTGATTGTTATACTCTTTCTCTATTTTGTTCTTAATCCGCTTGCTTTGAATTTGTTACAATCGATTATATTATCATTTTTTCTAGAAATATAATGTAGCCGTCTGATGCATATATTGGTATTTTATATTTGGAATCACCTGCGCCTTAAGCAATTCAACCAACTTCACGCCACCTTTCAAATTTTCTTCGTCAATAATATTCATTTCATGGCAAGAAAACTCCTTAGCCACAGAACTTTGGGTAGATTTTTCCCGGAATTTTTCTTTTAAATTTGACGCGTGCATTTGAGCAAAATTTCCTTGCAGAAAGTCAGGAAATTTTCGTTCAAATTTGACTCCTCATTTTAGGTAAATTTCCCTGGAAAACCTGGAAAATGGATTTTACCATGGAAATCCTGGAAAACACCTGAAAAGTTTTATTCAAATTTGCGCGGACACCTTGTATGAGATGTGCTTTAGAAAGACAAGAGCAAAGTTGTCGGAGCATGAAAAGTCTTTGCGATGCAAGCTTACAAACTTCAATAGCATGTTCATTCCATTTTAGTCTATTCTCATGTTGAATGCCAATCAACAAGTTATTGCTCAAGTTCCATTCCGTCGCACAGTAAATTGTGTGGATTCCCTTGTTGAAAAAATACTCTTCGTTTCCATTGCCTATGCCACATTGTTATCGATCATAAATCGCCTATTTCCATAACTTTTGAAAATTGACATGATTTGGCGTATTTGTCTGTCGCTGACAGATTGAATTGTAATTTTATAATGATAAATTTCATGATCAGTCACACCTTTTCCTACAACAAAAATGGGGTAGTGCATGAGATAACAAAGATAGGAAATTGGATCACCAATGAGCAAATAGTTGCCATTCCCAAAACCTGATTCAACAACCTGAAACATCTGATGACTATTCATATTTTGGAAACCGGGAGGAGGGGTGGTAATTGGGATGTCTTGAATGAATAACATTTCAAAAATGAGCAAGTCAAATTTGGTTTTGCAATGTTTCAGGACTTTAAAATTGCTCATTGACACATTGTTGTCTCCGTGAGCACTAAGGCGATGGGAGCCGATAGATGATGAGATGTATTTGTGCTCTTTGACGCGCTCGAACAAGTGCCGAGATGTCATTCCGACATAACTTGTATCACACAAGTCACATTTGTAGCGATAGATGACATCATGGCAGCTTACGATATTATGTTTGTCAATTTGCCGGCAGACAAGTCTCTTCACGCTGCGACTTAGGAAGACAGGGACGATGGATGAGTCAATTTGCAGGTTAAATAACTTCAATTGTCGGCGTACGTAGTCGCTGGACTTTTGATTTTTAAATGGAAGAATGAGACGGCGGATATTGTCATTGTCTTTATGGTAGGAATCACGGGGGCTGGAGGCAGTGTCACACTTGTTGTCGAGGTAGCGCCTTATTGCGGACTCTATTAGATCCGTAGGGTAGAATAATTCAAGGAATATCTTGCGCAACTTTTCCAATTCTTGGTTGAATAATAACCATGTCGAGGACAGACGGTAGCCGCGGTCTATCATGGTGTTGAGCAATGAGCGCTTATAAGTGAAGTCCACGTGGCTTCGAAAATGAAGCAGAATACCAGAATTAGTTGGTTTTCGATAAACTTCACTTTTGAGGCGGCAACCACTTTTTGTTATGCTTACCCCGAGGAATGGCAAGCTGTTGTCAGTCGGATACTCCATTGTAAACTGTAGTGAGGTGTGCACTGTTTAAGTCGCGGAGAAATTGTTTGGCCTCGTCCTCATTCGAGCAGCAATGTCGTCCATGTAACGACTGTAAAACAGGGTAATTTTTCCAGATGACTCCAGTTTCTTCTCAATATGGTTCATGAAGATGTTAGCAAGTAGAGGGCCCAAGGGACTGCCCATAGCAACGCCATCCAGCTGCTCATACAATTTTCCATTGTGGGTGAATAGTTGGTTTTTAGAGAAATTGGTTACAGAGAATATCACTGCTGGTCCTAAACCCAATTTCAAAAGGTCCAGGGCTTCAGACTTTCGCCTGTGGGGGTGCCACTGCTTCAGGGGGAGGTGCAGAAGGTGCAGGGTTTGAGTCAGTCCGCCTGTGGGGGTACCACTGCTTCAGTGGGGAGGTGCAGAAAGTCCAGGGTTTGAGTCAGTCCGCGTGTGAAGATACTACTGCTTCGGTGGGGAGGTGCAGAAGGTGCAGGGTTTGAGTCAGTCCGCCTGTGGGGGTGCCACTGCTTCGGTGGGGAGGTGCAGAAGGTGCAGGGTTTGAGTCAGTCCGCCTGTGGGGGTGCCACTGCTTCGGTGAGGAGGTGCAGAAGGTCCAGGATTTGAGTCAGTCCGCCTGTGGGGGTGCCACTGCTTCGGTGGGGAGGTGCAGAAAGTCCAGGGTTTGAGTCAGTCCGCCTGTGGGGGTGCCACTGCTTCGGTGGGGAGGTGCAGAAGGTGCAGGGTTTGAGTCAGTCCGCCTGTGGGGGTGCCACTGCTTCGTTGGGGAGGTGCAGAAGGTGCAGGGTTTGAGTCAGTCCTCCTGTGGGGGTACCACCGCGTCGGTGAGGAGGTGCAGGTGCATGATTTGAGTCAGTCCGCCTGTGGGGGTACCACTGCTTCGTTGGGGAGGTGCAGAAAGTCCAGGGTTTGAGTCAGTCCGCCTGTGGGGGTGCCACTGCTTCACTTCACCAATATTCACTTGACATCAAATAGACATGCAAAAGTTTTCATGTTCTTCTGCTCAAGATTTCTGCTCTTTCTTTTAAGATGTAAAATTGATGCTTGGACGGAAGATAGCTGATATGCGTCGCTACAATTTCGTGTTAAAAGGAATTTGATAACTATAATGGTTTACAAGATGTGGAGATCGATTTGTATTAGTCACGTGACATTTTGTCCGACCATTGCGACGCATCTTAAACGTAAAGTATTTATCCCAAATCACTGAAATGATATCTGGAAGCAACGAATTGATTAATAGAATTTGCAGTCTTCTTCTCAGAACAAAGAACTTAAACAAATGAATAATTTTGTTTGGGTATGCCTATTTCCGGACATAGTACACCGTTTAAAGTACTACAGCGCACGGTCTGAGAAAATCGATTTCTTCAAGCTGACTTCTAGAAATGATGAATATAAAATGTCGAGATAGCTCCCCCTTCAGACACGAAGTACATCTTCGAATAAATAGGCCTATTCTCCGGTGTTGAACGACCTTGGCCACTGAAATCTCGTACTTAGAAGTGGCGACGTGAGGAAATTCAGTGCGATCATCGGAAATGCTTGTCACTAGTTACTTCATCGAAACCAAGTTAACTAAGATCGTCGCATGGTACGAGAACATTTCCAACCTTTAAGTCAATACAGCTACAACTTAATTCTTCGTTGCGGACGACATCATCACTATTTGTTCTCAGACTAGAAACGTCTGTCGGCTCACTCATCTCGCAGCTGAATTTTTGAAGCAATGTAATTCTAGGTAAAGGAGGCATAGAATTGAAGTTGGTTGGAATTGTTTCAGACAGATCATTTGGACATCAATGAGTTTCTTGTGATACAACCGCGTTATCGTCCTGACTGTTTACAATCATATGTTTTGGAAGACCCTATTGTGAACATGACGCTTATTGGCTGCACCTACATCGTCAGAAGCACCCTTCCCATCTTAAGGTGCAAAGAAACTCCTAGTAGGAAAATGTACCTACTATTTACTCAGGAAATGAAGCGATGAAACTATTACCAGACCAAATTCTGAGGGAACTGGTTGTAGGAATTTCGCTAAGTTCAGTGATCGCCTCGTGCAGGAAAGGAACAATCTTTCAAGTTGTCTGAAAGAACAATTGCACTACTTGCACGATCAGAACATTGCCAAAAGACACATGTAAAAAATGTACAACTTCTTGTTCCATTGAGTATGGTAGATCTCACATTGAAAAAATAGTTAAGACTAATCAACTGGCATGCACTGCTTTAGTAACATCATCGACTACCCGATCCTACTCAACGCAAGACGTGAACATCTTGCAATGTTATAAAAGTTCCTGTGAAGCCTCTACAACATCCGCATGCAGCTCATCCACAGTTGTAGACATAATGCGGCTAACCCATACTGGTCATAGTACACTGGTATAGGCCTACTTTCCCGTTGCCACTTACACTAGTTGCGCATCTTACTGGTAGTGCGTCGTAGGGGGTAGGCATGGAGGCAAATTTGTTGTCAATGACACCTGATGCATGAGTTCATCCAACAGTTGCGTCTTGATGACATTTGCATGAGTTTTATCGCTTTCATGCAGTTGGCCCCGTTACTCACGTGATGAGTTTCAATGCCGTTTTAAGACCAATGCTAATCATCAGTGAACATGTGTAAAGCATTTGTTGCAAATGATGACATTATCGACAAAGAAGGAAAATATGGAGTAGCGTCCTTCCACCGCCGCTACATTTTTCATGGTACATCATTTCGTTAGCCGTGTGACATTCCTTCAACTAGATATTCACGGCAAGATTATCAAACCTACACCGCAGTATAATAATAAGTGTTCTAAGATTAGTAAATCAACTGTTTCCTAGAAAATGGTTGATATGCGATGCATTTACTACCAATAAACCAGCATCAAAAACAAATAAATTATTTAATTTTTCATATTTCATTAATTTTTTTCGAGGCAGCAGAAGACATTATTTACTTTATCATATAGTGATTGCAAATAGTGATTAAAAGGTCGGAACATGCTCTAGACGAGTATGACAGCAAAAAAGGTGTATTCTACTCGTAGAAAAATATTTTTCGAACTATATCTCGGCTCGCGTGGAATGGCCCATTTCTCTCTTGTTTGCATTATGTTCATATCCTTCTGTATTCCTCATGCGTAGAACCATTTTTAACAGAGAGACATGCAGTCCTTTTACTCTGTTATCTTCACCAGTTTTCATCTCCTAAACGATATTACAATGATAAGGGAATGTCTACACTCAACTTTCATCAACAGAACAATCAATGAATGTCAAGGAAGAGCATATGGAATCGTCCAACGGTGAAAATTTCAAGATGTTTGGTAAGCACTTCTTCTCTTAAATATTAAACTTCTAAAATCAACTGTAGTAGCCTGGATTTCTTTACATACCGAACGTTGCAAAGAACCTGTATTGTGCTGTCTGTGTTATCATTAAAATGAATATTATAGTTATTATCAAGATCAAACAATATGGTTGCCAGACATCCGGATGGTGTTGGACTTGGTCCTAATTTTTTGTCAATTATCGAGTAATTTAGTAATCAAGTAACTTTCTGCGGAGTTAGCTCGGAATGTGCTCCATTGCAGCGAAAACCACGATTTGCATGATTGTATCAGAGGTAATAACACCCGTAGTCAGAATTTGAAATAAAAACCACTATGATTAGGAAAGAAAAAATTTATCCCTAAACTTTTTCTCACCTAATCATTGTGGTTTTTATTTTAAATTCACGATGTGCATCATTGAATTAAGGTATAGAAATTGGAAATAGCAAATATGCTGGTAAACTTCATGATGTTGTTTTGAATTCTCTTAAGGAGGGAGCTTGTTTACTCTCTGCTTAGATGAAATATCATATCAGCAACGTGAATTGATGGCAGGGTTGTGATATTTCAGATATGATGTTTTAGACATGTTTTGGAAATATGCTTTAAATATGGTCAAAAAATCAATGTTTCAATGTTTTTTTTTAAATTTTTTGTTTTGTTTTTCCTGTAAAAAGCGTCTTTTCTTTTTTCGATGCACAATCCACAATTCTTAAGGTGATGTCATGGCTTCTGTGTTTGTATAATTCCATATGAAGTTTGTATATAACTTGAAATATAAAATTCATTCTTCTTTTTTTGACGATTTATTTACTGACCATGGCCACGTCGCATCTCTGTCGTGGTTAACATGCGAATTCATGCGATCGACATACATTTGATTGCCCCTGCGGAGCAGGGTACATCGGCAGAACTGAGAGGCACCTTCAGACTCGAGTGTCAGAACACATCCCAAAATGTACTCAAAGAGGCGAGAGGCCAAGATCACAAAAACCTCCTAATTCTTCTGTAACCAGACACTTACTCTCTTGCCCTTCTAAAGATCAAGTTTTCCAGCAGTATGCTTAGTCTCGAATGTCTTTATTTAATTTTAGTATTTTGAAAAAGTCCTTCCACAATTATGAATTACCTATTCTAGAAAGTGTTTGTATAAAATTCTTAAACCCATCACTTTGTGTGCAAAAGGAAGGATTGTTCAATTTACGTCTACTTTGACTTTTTACAGATATCTATGAACACAAAGGTCATGCATGCTTAATTCTCTTTTCAATGAATGTTAACTCCAATTTCTATGCATACTCTAAAACAATAATCACAACTGCTGTTGAATATTATTCTCGTAGTCCGTCCCAAAATGGTTTTATTATTTTAATCAATTCGCATGTTAACCACGACAGAGAAGCGACGTGGCCATGGTCAGTAAATAAATCGTCAAAAAAGAAGAATGAATATTATATTTCAAGTTATATACAAATGGGCGCCAGAGAAACGAATATCCATATGAAGTGTCAGTAAACCAATGCACTTTCGTAATACTAGTAGAGCGAGTGGAGTTTACTCTGCAGCGATAATCGAATCCACCATATCAGAATTTATGTGGAATTGCGGTGCTGTGGCTGATTATCACCAGCATCAGCATGGCAGGCTTACTAAACTCATGAAGACTGCGTGTAGTTCAAGCAGACTTCAAAATAGTTTAGTAAATGATTAGTTCGTATTTCATTCCGATGATGAAAGTGATGTTTAGTGTATTGAGAGAATATCCCTAATCATCAAGAACTGTTTTTACTGTAATTTTTATCCATCCAATATGGTTGTTTGGTCAACCTTTGTTTTCTTTTACGACATGCCAATAATATATTTTTCAATGATCGCTTTTCATTTTCTATCATCATCTTAGTAATAATTTATTGTTTATTTCTTCTCGCTTTTTCTTTTATCTAGTTGAGTCTGGCTAAATTATTTATCAGTATTGGATAGAGCACATCAAAACGAGTTCTCTATCCGACTTAGAGCATTGTAGCATAGGACAAATAGAACTTCATTGATTGACATTTTTGATATACATTTACGTCAATATTATAGCTCTGATATCCGAGAGACCCAAGGAGTAGATTAGTTATTTCCGCAACTTGTGCATGATTTGCTTCTTTACAGCATTCCACGAGTTAGATATCTTAAATGCCCGAGCCCGTAGGGTGATGGCCACTTAAATCTAATGAGTTCGAGCATTTCAGTGCGGGGAGAACATACTCGGTACTAATGTCTCCCATTTATTCAAATATAGTGTTTTATATAAAATGCTATCTTAAAATTCATGAGTGTGAGTGGAATAAAGCTCATATATTTGAGTGGACCATTTTTTATGTCAGGCAGTATAGATGTTTTATAACTGTCGCTGTAACGCATTCATATACATTTATGTACTCGATTTTGCTAGATCTCGTGTACTCGACTGTACTCGTTCTTTTTCAAACAAAGAACGCGGCCATCCTGTAATTAAGCCTAATGGCTGCAGACACATGCAAGCCTGTGTAAAGTCATGCGTATACAGATGCGATTGTACATTTGCAATGTATAGGGATCACGTGTTCATACCAAGGAAAATTACGAGAAAATGCAACTTATGAAGATAAAAAGCATGGCGAATATCGTAAATGTTTTGGTTTAAATGAATTCAGGGCCTATTACTCCTCTTAAGTGGACTTCCGGACATGCGGGAAGAAATCTGCGCTCCAAGACCGCCCCCTTGCGCTTAGGTTTTTTATAATTTTTCTGTCTGCTTATCCTAACACTAAATTCCTGGTATCATCGCGACAGGCCGTCCTGTGCGATGCGATGTAACTCAACAAAGAGAAAGCTATTTCTGAAGAGTGCACAGGCGTGCAGGTTGGGAACAAAACAAGCAATTAAGTCAGTTCCAATTTGATATAGGGCAATTTTCTCAAACAGATAGAGGAGATATAAGCGAAATCGGACGGAAGTGTGAATAACCCAGGAGATGTCAATCTGGGTATTGACGAATATGGAAATGTTTTAAGCACATCGGAAATATTCGAATAGAGATTGATTTGTTACAAAAATATCAGTTATTGGACTACACATAAATTCAGCACCAATGTTTAACAGATGCGGTGGCAGGTGAGGCCCATACGCTTTCCTCGTCTTCAAATTTACTGAATTGGGATAAACTGAATGCGCGGTCAGCGCGAAGTCTCATTCAGCATCATCAAGATCCCAAAGTTCAAAGTCAGTCGTAGAATTGAAATTGCTGGGTGATATTATCAAGCAACGATCTATATTCAAACTCTAATATTTTTAGCAAGGAAAACCATAAATCGCCGGCAGTGTATCATCGAAATGTTCTCACCATTTCCCGTGGACCTCTTGACGATTGAGACCATCTTTCTCCCCAAATACTTTTAGCCTTACTAATTTCTGTAAGTAGATTTATCAGTAATGAAATGCAGACATATAAGCGTATTGCAGAGACGGTTAATGTTTCTATTGGCCATACTTGGATGATGTTAATTATATAAAATATTGCCACTATTGCAGAAACTACGAGCGACTCAACGTTTCGAGATTCTTTCACGACAGTGAGAAATATCTTCAAGATTGGAAAACGTGTGTTACCTTTCCCATATTTATCAGCGAGTGTTTTACCATATAGTCTTCAATTGGCGGTTCAAGAGGAAATTTATGTCACTCAGCCACGGAGAATGCTTTAAACAAACCAAACCTGTGTTATAGTTATGGGAAATAACACAGCGCCAGTTCTAGCATCAGTATTCATGCATTTTGTTGAGTCATTGGTCTATTGTAGTAATTTCATATTATTTCTGAGTTAGGTATATCGATGATATTTTTGTCATATATGATTCCTCTGATGATTATCTATTGAATTTTGTTAATAGTTTGCATTCTTCTATCAAATTTACTGTAGAAATTCCATGTGATCAAAAATTGCCTTGATACATTGGCTAGTTTGGATTCGCTTCATCAACAATTTCAATTTAGTTTATATGTTAAGGATCTTCATGTGATACGTGTCTACATTTTGATTCGTTTGTTCCCAATAGCCGTAAAAGAGACATCATCGTGTTATGGGAGACTCAAGTGCTGAAAATTTAGTAAATGGAAAAATAATTTATCTAATAGATTCTAGCCCATTCCGATGGCACCAGCTGCATCATTAAAGTTGTAAAAACCTTAAAAGTGATAAATTTGGTTACGGGTTCTTTTTTGTTGACATTGGACTTGCACATTGGGATTTATTTACTATAAAGTATATAATTCATGTATGTTTCAAATTTCAGATATGAATTTTTATGTGCATAATTATTCATTTCAGGCACACTTCAAGTCATACGTCCAAGTGAACCGGAAAGTAGAAGTGAATGCACTCGATCAATGTCGAATATCATGGAATGGGAGGTTGAGGCAGATACGAATAAATCAGAGGGCAACGCTCTCACTTGCTCTGACAGTGGGAAAGTGCTTCTTAATGATCAGCAATTGTCAATACCGGTCTCAAGTGTTAAAGAGCAATCTTCGCAAACACAAAATGACATGAAATCGATCAGCGGAGAGAAATTCACTTGTGAAGAATGTGGGAGATCCTTCTCCTATAAGAGTCATCTAGATCGTCACATGCAAATACATAAAAGGGAGAAACCTTTCACCTGTGAAAGGTGTGGAAAGTCGTTTAAACGAAAGGATACCCTGGATACTCATACTCGCCGACATAGCGGAGAGAGTCTCTTCCCCTGTGAGGAGTGTGGGAAGTCATTTTTGAGCATGAGTCATTTGAGAAGTCATCTTCGGATACACTGTGGAGATCGGCCTTTTATTTTTGGTAAGAATGTGGGAATTCTTTCATCAGGAAGAGTCATTTAGATACCCATCTAATTTTTCACAGTGGAGAGCGATCCTTCGTTTGTGAGAAGTGTGGGAGATCGTTCTCTTTGAAAAGTAATTTGAACACGCATCTTCGACTTCATAGCAAAGAGAAGCCTTTCAGTTGTGAATTTTGTGGAAAGTCTTTCAGTCAGTCGAGTAACTTGAACACGCATCTTCGCATACATAAAGGAGAAAGACCATTCACATGCGATGTGTGCGGGAAATCCTTCTCCAAAAAATTTCACTTGGATAATCAATTTCGGGTACATAGCGGGGAGAGACCCTTCATTTTTTCCCGTGCGGTTCCCGGGACTGAAAAGAATAGGACCGACGTTCCTCTGCGTGTCGTAAGAGGCGACTAAAAGGGGCCTTTTGCCACTGCAGCTCTGGTGTTGGCAGTTTGATGTCTTATTCTTATTGCCTTTTCTCAGTGGCTATACTAAGTTGATGTTGCGGGGATCCTGACAGCCGAATCTTGGCTGTTCGGATATGCAACAAAGCTCTTTGAGCTTCCTCCCCTGTGGCATATCTGGCTATGCCTTTCCAAAGTCCCCTCAGCGATGGCCGCCGCCCCTCTTCGGAGGTAAGGTGTGGGGTGGGACCATTGGGGTTGCTTCCTCCCCCGGTCAATGCTGTTCACCCTGTGTGAATAGCTTTGGCTTGGGTATGCTAGCACCCCGGTGGTATCGGAATGGCCATCTCCTCCCCGGGGCACTCCTCGCCAGCAGTAGACATTAATTTGCTTACTGGGTGTGTCGCTTCGTACTGTCTCGATACGAAGCCTCCTATCCGCTGGACGGAGCCGGGTAAAACAACAACAACAACAACCCTTCATTTGTCGGGAATGCGGAAAGTCTTTCTCGCAAAAGGGTCATTTAGATTCTCATTTTCGGAAACATAACTGGATGAGAGAGGAAAAGAATGTGGGAATTGTTCACACGTGAGGATGTCGCAAATACTCATTTCACATATCGGATGGTCATTTTGTTAGTCGTCCTATTAATAATGGTGGGGAGAGACCGTTCATTCACGTCCATATCGCATGATTGGGTCGGGAGGCATCATCACTTACAACGATGTCAAGCCAAAATACACAATTGTTAAGATAAGCTGTTAAATGCAATTCAAATAACAAACTTTCTGTTACAATTTTGGCGGTTATTCTATTGCTTTCTCATAATTTAATACATACTCATCTAAGCCAATTTCACTAACTGACTAGACGTTGTTTAGAGACTGAAATATGTCAGAGGTATGTATAGGTCTCAGATGTTGCTAACAACGTTTCTGTTATTCGAATTTTGTTTTGAGGCTTTCCGTGACAGTTATCAAACCCGATTTCCAGGACCATTGTGTAAGGAGACTTTTGACCAGGCACCCTAGAATCGCCACCACACATTTCTGATGAATGTTTGAAGTCTTTCGCGTAATTGGGCAATTTGACATAATTGAATAAAATTCTCCGTGTGGAAGGATGTAGGATAGTCTGTCAGTCATTTTCTTCAACCTAACATTGGCTGTGCGCTGAGTTCTGTATACAGAAGTGCTTTGAAGATTTTTCATTTTTATTTTCTGGTGAACCACGAAAAATGGAAATGTATCGTGTTATGTCAACCTGTTATCTTTAATTACAATCATGAATTCCCTATTGCAATTCGCTTTGATTTGTTCATAACTTGCATGCATGTATATGGTTTTGTGGTGTACCTGAGGGAGTTTTGATGTTGGTCTGCTACCGAAGCCTTATTCATGTTGGCGTTACACCGTCGATAAGTTGGGCTGTCACATCTGCGGCCACTGTGGTATGTCTGGCTTTACCGCGTCCAGAGTTTCTTCACTAATGGCCTCTCTGTGGAATTAATGTGTGGGCCAGGACCATTGAGAATGCTGTTCACCATGTGAAGCGTTTTTTCAGGAAGGAGACTGGTGGCGACCAAAATGGAATATCTATTTCCTCTCCGGGGCATTGCATGCCAGCAATAGGCATTTGTTTGCTTGCTTTGTTGCATCCTAATGAAATCCTCTTATCCTCTGTACAAAGCCGAGTAAATCAACAACAACCTTAGAAGATGATGAGTTGCAGCAGCTCTCCATCAAACCTGGATGTTGCTTCAGGAATGATGTTTCAGTGAAGTATTTTTTCAGTATTATAGCTTCGTGTACATCAATTACTCGTTGTATTTCACGAGGAGCACCAGCATTGCTATGAAATGAGATTTTTAAACTCCAGTTTTCCAACTTTCATTTCTATGATGAATTTCGTCGTTTTGTAATAAGTTGAGACTGCCATAATGTTTAATTGATGCCCTCGCCTGGAAGCTTGTACCATATGTGTCAAGCTTTCATTTGCATCTAAAATATCATTTCTTTATTTCAGTAGCACATTCAATGAATGTCAAGCAGGAAGTTGTCGAATCGTCCAACACCGAAGATTTTAAGATGATTGGTAAGCTGTTTTTGCTTTGATGTCAGAAGTATTTTCTCATTTGAAAACCTGCAGCCATGTGTTCAGAATTCAGTTCTCTGTACTGCTGCTTTGCTAAGGGACGGCATATCTGAGTTTTCCTCTCTAACTAGTTGTCAGACCACGATTGGAACACGTACCGGGAAAATGCTTTACTATCAGCCAAATTTCATCACGTCTAGAATAATTGAACTAGTTGATGGACTGTAGGAAAAGGCTATCTCCGTTGGTAGACTTTCAAAGCTGTATCCTTTAACTGGGAATATATAGCATGACTAAGCTTGAAAACAAATTTGATCTAATCCTGATAGTATCACAGGCGAGGATAGCATAGCAGAGAAATCCGTCAGATAAAGTCCTTCCTGGTTTAGAAAGCTTCCTTAGCAACTAGCCATTTGTAACCTTCCACCTGTCCTGAAAGGGCGAACCAAGCTTTCTATTTAGCCTGCATGCATAAATGTATATTAAATGCTAAGTGTAGGACTCATGGGAATGTCGTAGCTTCAATAGCCGAAGTCATGATGAGAAAATATTCTTCAGCCTATGGAAGGCTGATTTAGAAGCATGTTGATTTCACATGCAATGTTTGAGAAAATCAACCAAAATCTACTGGTCTCAGAATTATTGTGTTTTAGATGTACGCAGGAGATTGCAGTGGTCGGGTAGTCCGACCTCATGAAGCAGTTTATGAGACGCCATTGAGTCTCGATCCCAATGAATGAACGCATTCCATGAGCTGTGAATGTGAACGAACTACATCAGAATCAGCCTGTTTTGATGAATAACATGATACACGAGGAAAAAGTCAGCTTTGTGTACGGAAAAGAAATACAGTGTTTTTCGTCGGATAATTCGTCACCGCTCGGGACATACAAAAGATGGCGAATTAACAGTATAAATGTATTTTCGTAATCAGTATCTTCAAAACTCGTGTATTTGTGCATCATGTATTCGCAACTGATTATTTCCCTTTAATCAGTGTAAATTATCTCTACAGCTGATATCTATTAATTAATAAATTATCTCCTGAACCTTGCAGTCAATATTTTCATGAGCTCTACACAAAATCTTTCATGAAGTGTTGAATTATATTATCAAAAGAAATATCTGAATTTTCACTACGTTTCTATTGGATAAAGCATCAATAAATTGTTGCAATTATGCCACAATATTAATACAATCATTGCAGAGTCGATCTTTGCGTGTTCCAAGCAGATGTTTTGCTATAAAGGTTCGATTTGTCTGCCTGTCTCTTCCATCAAACTCTTTACAAACTTCCGCTAACAAGAGAATTTTGTAACAGCTCTAAAATCGGAATGTGTGCGATGTTCAGGTTTCTTGACGAATTAAGCGCAACGATTACTATAAAAATTTACGGATTGGGGATGGAAAAAGTGACGAATTGCGAATTATCCGTACGTTTTACAGTGTGGAACATATGAAACTTATTCGGGGAAGAAAAAATGTGGCGAATTATCCGAAAAACACTGTACTAAAAATGAAATAATGATTGCTTGTGCAGTACTAAATAATGCTGGGTTTTAAAAGGACTTATTTAGTGCATAGAACAGTCCAGAGAGGCTGCTAACACATCGAAAAAGAAGGGGCTCATCGTCAAGATGACCAGCTAGGTCGCGTTTCAGGTCCTTAAACATCTTGCCAGCTCAAGCTCTAACTTGCGGACCTTCGCCGAAAAGGCGAACCCAAAACCAATGGTACAATCGAAACTAGCTTGATCAAGGCCTTTGAAAATAGACAACTCTTTGGCAGAGTACTTACTTACGTCTTACGTTAGCCGTTATCATCCTTGCGGAAAATGGCCTCCCTTGTGATACGAATCCATTTCGCACGATCGTTCGCCGCCAGCCGCCAGTTCCTTGGGAGTTCGTCTCTTCATCTCTTTCTCTGTCCTCCACGGTTTCTTTTCCCTTCTCTTGGTATCCATACTGTCGTTCTATGGCTCCATCTGTTATCGGGTCGCCTGATGACATGACCAGCCCACTTCCATTTGAGATGTTTCGCTTCTATCACAACGTCTTTTAATCCTGTTCGTCTCCTTACTTCTTCTTTTCTAACCTTGTCTTTCAGAGTTATTCCAATCATCCTTCGTTCTATTGCTCGTTGTGTTGTTCTGAGTTTATTCTCTTGTGATCGTGTTAGAGACCAGGTTTAGGATCCGTATGTCAGGACAGGCAGAATGCACATATCGAACCAACGGTTTTTATTCTTCATCTCTATACCTCGTGATGTTAAGTAGGGCTTGAGTTTCCAAAAGGACTTCCACGCATTTTGTGGAAGTCTTTATCAGGCGATGAATTGATCGCCTGATGAAGGAGCAGGGTCTCCGACACATGTTGCGTATAAAGATAATTTCCTTTGGCAGATTGGTTGTTTTTACTCTATTATTCTCATCACAGGAAGAGTTCAACATGACATCAAGGTATTCGACGGAGTTGCTACTGTTTCCATTTCTGAAAGACTGAGGTGTCAATGCAAGTAGATCTAGTGAGACACATCGTGAGGCAAATTAGTGGTGCACTGCGGACCTGCATTTGTGAGCACGATAGGTATCATGGCGGTTCTGTGATGATTCGGGGTGGAGTATGAAGGAATGGGAGAACAGTCGCAGTGATCATCAACAACAATATCAACTCCACAGGATATCAGTCTCAGACAATCATTCCTGTCGCTATTTTCACTGTCCACGAACATGATCTCATTCTCCAGCAGAACAAAGCTGGATCTTACGTTGTACACATCGTTATGGAGACGCACCGCAACTTACATTCAAACTGTCATCCAGGACCTGCTGAACACTGTCCCGAACCGGTCATAGCATTGCATGCAGAAGTGTGGTGGACAAACATCTTATTAAGCGTTTAATTCTTTAATAAAGATAACTTCTTCAGGTGTTTCACTTATTTGGCCGCGAGTATGGATCTCGTGAGACACATTGGTTTGTAGAAATTTTCTAAATTAGGTATGCGCACTTGTAATATTA
This sequence comes from Prostheceraeus crozeri, assembly GCA_907163375.1. Lineage (NCBI taxonomy): Eukaryota > Metazoa > Platyhelminthes > Polycladida > Euryleptidae > Prostheceraeus > Prostheceraeus crozeri. The sequence continues at coordinate 177,703 of CAJQUW010001516.1, read as the reverse complement.
ATCATATCGGCAAAAGCAGCTCTGAGAGTTTTAGTCGCGCCGAGGCTATGTCCTAATGTCTGAACCGTGTTGAGTTGTTAGTCGTGTAAGTCGGTGTGATATTCAACTATGCCTATGTTCTAGTGTACGGTGCTGAGTTGTTAGTCGTGCAGACCGGCGTGATATTCAACTATGCCTATGTTCTAGTGTACGGTGCTGAGTTGTTAGTCGTGCAGACCGGCGTGATATTCAACTATGCCTATGTTATAATGTCTGCACGGTGCTGAGTTGTTAGTCGTGCAGATCGGCGTGATATTCAACTATGCCTATGTTATAATGTCTGCACGGTGCTGAGTTGTTGGTCGTGCAGACCGGCGTGATATTCAACTATGCCTATGTTCTAGTGTACGGTGCTGAGTTGTTAGTCGTGCAGACCGGCGTGATATTCAACTATGCCTATGTTATAATGTCTGCACGGTGCTGAGTTGTTAGTCGTGCAGATCGGCGTGATATTCAACTATGCCTATGTTATAATGTCTGCACGGTGCTGAGTTGTTAGTCGTGCAGATCGGCGTGATATTCAACTATGCCTATGTTCTAGTGTACGGTGCTGAGTTGTTAGTCGTGCAGACCGGCGTGATATTCAACTATGCCTATGTTATAATGTCTGCACGGTGCTGAGTTGTTAGTCGTGCAGACCGGCGTGATATTCAACTATGCCTATGTTCTAGTGTACGGTGCTGAGTTGTTAGTCGTGCAGACCGGCGTGATATTCAACTATGCCTATGTTATAATGTCTGCACGGTGCTGAGTTGTTAGTCGTGCAGATCGGCGTGATATTCAACTATGCCTATGTTCTAGTGTACGGTGCTGAGTTGTTGGTCGTGCAGACCGGCGTGATATTCAACTATGCCTATGTTCTAGTGTACGGTGCTGAGTTGTTAGTCGTGCAGACCGGCGTGATATTCAACTATGCCTATGTTCTAGTGTACGGTGCTGAGTTGTTGGTCGTGCAGACCGGCGTGATATTCAACTATGCCTATGTTCTAGTGTACGGTGCTGAGTTGTTAGTCGTGCAGACCGGCGTGATATTCAACTATGCCTATGTTATAATGTCTGCACGGTGCTGAGTTGTTAGTCGTGCAGATCGGCGTGATATTCAACTATGCCTATGTTATAATGTCTGCACGGTGCTGAGTTGTTAGTCGTGCAGATCGGCGTGATATTCAACTATGCCTATGTTCTAGTGTACGGTGCTGAGTTGTTAGTCGTGCAGACCGGCGTGATATTCAACTATGCCTATGTTATAATGTCTGCACGGTGCTGAGTTGTTAGTCGTGCAGATCGGCGTGATATTCAACTATGCCTATGTTCTAGTGTACGGTGCTGAGTTGTTAGTCGTGCAGACCGGCGTGATATTCAACTATGCCTATGTTATAATGTCTGCACGGTGCTGAGTTGTTAGTCGTGCAGATCGGCGTGATATTCAACTATGCCTATGTTCTAGTGTACGGTGCTGAGTTGTTGGTCGTGCAGACCGGCGTGATATTCAACTATGCCTATGTTCTAGTGTACGGTGCTGAGTTGTTAGTCGTGCAGATCGGCGTGATATTCAACTATGCCTATGTTCTAGTGTACGGTGCTGAGTTGTTAGTCGTGCAGACCGGCGTGATATTCAACTATGCCTATGTTCTAGTGTACGGTGCTGAGTTGTTAGTCGTGCAGACCGGCGTGATATTCAACTATGCCTATGTTCTAGTGTACGGTGCTGAGTTGTTGGTCGTGCAGACCGGCGTGATATTCAACTATGCCTATGTTATAATGTCTGCACGGTGCTGAGTTGTTAGTCGTGCAGATCGGCGTGATATTCAACTATTTTGAGAATTTTGCGATACATCTGGAAAATGTTGCCGAATTCACAACAGTCAGCTATTTGAAGACTAATCCTACACAATGACATAATTAATTTATGAATGGCTGCGTTTGATAGACTTTTTAACGCTAAATTTTTACTAAGAGTTGAGCCTGAAGGCTAAAACAGATGGAGATTGAGTGATAGTAAGAGCAGTTGTACCATATTCCAGACTGCTGTATTTCTTTCCTATAATCACAGTTTCCAATCGGCTTGTAATAACTCATGCGTGAAGCAACCCTTCAAATGCACATCATCTCTCTTTCTTATCAGCATTACAGTCAGTGGATGTCAAGCAGGAACTGACCAACACTGAAGATTTTGAGATGTCTGGTAAGTAGTCCTTCCGTTCTTATTGTCTTGAATGCAGTGATCTAGGTAGGCTAATACACACTGCATGCCTAGTGGTTTGTGCCTTCATATTCATGTCCAACACTCAATGACAGAATGAATATTATTTGAAATAATTTTAAACTTACCATTTACAATGCAGGGAAAAACAAGAACCTGTTTTCTCTAATCAAAATAGCGCTTCATGCAGACCAACACAGTTCACCGTTTATTGAATGCGTTGCGTTATCGAATGCGAAATTACAATACACGAGCATAACAATAATAGTACATTTTTCTTAGAAATGATAATCGATATTCATAGATAAATGAGCAATATAAAAACAAAACTTTTTAAATGAGTAGTGATATAACTAGCATGTTAGTGTTGGGGTCTGTACGTCTTGCAGAAAAAAAATTGGAACGTCTCTGGTCTAATGTGTTTGCTATTAAACCTAACAAATATCCAACAAAGTTTTGGACCACTTAAAGTGACGTGAAGTTTATTTTACGTTTTGCCCGAATTATGGAGTGAAGAGATTCTGATCATGAACTTTCAATGTTATACTGAATTCAAAAGTGGTATGAATATGCTGACTTTTCAATTCAGCGAAAGACGGAGAATGAGCAAACTTGTGCCAATCAATATTTTTCAAAAGTTCATTGCAGACACCGCCATAGTAACCACATTGTCCTTGGCCATTATTTAGCCGTAGGCCAGATTTGGCGCAATCAGTGATTAGTAGTTCTCATTAGTAAGTGAAGCTCTTGTGGAGATATCTAGTCAAACATGAAAACTTTAGAAGAACTTTGAATTGACGCAATTTTTGAGGTTTTTGATTTCTAATAATTTTGGTCCATTTTTCCAGCTCTTATAATTTGTCTGGATCATAAGAAGTATGGACTGAGTTGGGTTTTAGTATGCTCTGGGTTGGGTTTTCGTATGGACTGAGTTGGGTTTTAGTATGCTCTGGGTTGGGTTTTAGTATCGACTGAGTTGGATTTTAGTATGCTCTGGGTTGGGTTTTAGTCATGAATGGGATTGGGTTTCGTATGGACTGGGTTCGGTTTTAGTATGGACTTAGTTGACTTTTTTGGATTTCGTGTGGACTCGATTGGTTTCATTCCAACCCTGAAAATGCCGGAACCAGTTCAAGCGCTTTAAGAAGGTTCGAAAATGGTCACCATTGTCCCGCGTCAATTGGTCTGTATGGACGTCTACAATCTAAACGACGAAGACAACTCCAGACCCAAATAGTCGAAAAGTGGTGAGGGTAATCTGCTTTCTGAGTACTGGACAACGGAAGGAAGAGATTGAGGTTCACTCATTATCTGACTCCGAACAGACGCAAACGCACACTCACCGCCTTGGTTCTCAACACTCAACGACAGCAGAGGAGATGACATCGCCGACTTCTTGGCCGCAACCGACTACATCACACTCAACACCTATACTCATTCCTTCGGCCCACAACAAACAAAACTTTTCACCAAACATCTCCATCGCCAGCAGCCACACTGCACCTCGCACACCATGGATGACCCTCAACAGCCTCACATCCGACCACCTAACCACATTAATCACCACACGCACATCTGCACAGGTCAAAGAAAGTAGCCCCAAACACACCTTCACCAATTACAACAAGGGAGGACTTCACCAACTCCCTTCCCTCTTCATTCGATACATCGCAAATTACATCAAAGGCAGGCGGCAAGCTTTCACCACATGCAACCAAACACGCTCAACCAACAAAAGCAGGCGTCCCACAAGGAGAAGATCTCTCCCTTTTCTCTTCAATCTTTGCATGCAGGACATTCAACTTCCAACAGACACCACACTCAAAACAACGATCTGCGCTGACGATATCACCATCAGGGTCACTTACTCAAACATCAAGACAGCCCAAGACAAACTCCAACCTTACCTCATCACTCTGCTTTCATCGACGCAACAGAACAATCTCCACATCACCCCCATCTCTCACTTTCCACACTGGATCCCCACGAACACAGCACAAACCTATCACTCATTATTGATAACACTCCACTCACAACCCTCAACAACAGCAGAATCCTGTGCGTTAACCTAGACACTCAACACAGCTTTACAGGGTTACCACTCGTATGTTTTTAGAAGTACATACTTATTGTACTTATTTTGTATTTAAAAGTTCTTGAATTTTGAAGACTTGTACTCATAATGTGTATAAGTATGTTATTCTCTTAATCTTTTGAAAACTTCAGCAACAATTTTGAATTTATGTTACTTCATTTCTCTATCTTCAACCTATCAATCAACCTGCTCCAAAACCCTGTAGTGCAGAGAGACTGGCCGACGAGATAGAGAATTTTGATGGCCTCCAACATTCCTCTGAAAAACATAATTGCCATCAACAGAGACAGTCCAACCGTTATGCGCGGGCAATGATGAATAAAGTCAGGAATGTTAATCAATATCATATGATTTTGGATCTTGCTCCTTACGTAACATTCTCAACGAGGTTGGTAGAGCCATCGAAAAGTTGCGCTGGGACTGAAAGAGGTTTGCCGTCGATCTTATGTAATTCTTCAAGGATCAGGCATTGAGGATAGAAGAATTAGCTGCACTTAGAGATGAGTTTGATTTCGGATCATTGAAGCTTCTACAATATTGTCGTTCTCGTTCTCTATCTTTGTTGGCAAAATGACTTTGACTCTTTACCCGTCTGGCCTTGCCTATTTCTTTCACTACCTTCAAAAGAGAGGTGACATAAGTTTGTGCCTCATGTCGTGAGAGGTGACCAAGATGTCATATGTCGTGTGCCTCATGTCGTGAGACGTGACCAAGATGCCTCATGTCGTGTGTCTCATGTCGTGAGAGGTGACCAAGATGTCACATGTCGTGTGCCTCATGTCGTGAGACGTGACCAAGATGTCACATGTCGTGTGCCTCATGTCGTGAGAGGTGACCAAGATGTCACATGTCGTGAGAGGTGACCAAGATGTCACATGTCGTGTGCCTCATGTCGTGAGACGTGATGATATCCTGTCTCTGGTTGACGCTTGGAAGGATTTGGCTTCACACAATCAAAACCTGACGACCAGTGTACTGATGCCTACTACTTTTGATGATGATTCTCGCATCCGCATTGATCACTTTTGGCGAGAAATGCTGATACAAGCACCCTAGACTATCGTCATTTGTCAAATCTTTTTTATCCATACAGCCGCACAACGCAGCCATCGAACGTGGATTTAGTGTGAACACATCAGCCTTAACAAAGGAAAGAAACAAAATGTCTTCAGAACTACTGGTCGCCACACGTCGTGTGAAATCTTAGTTACGAAATATTGGCGGTTGCTCGAACGTCGATGTCAATGACAAGTTGCTGAAACTTGTACGAAGCGCAAGTCCACATCTTCTCACATCTTTGCTCAAAATTAATCAGGTTAACCAAATTCGATCAACATGAATTTTTACATTGCAGGCGTTATCTATAAATAGAATATAGTCATATTATTGCATACCGCATCTATTATGAGAAAAAGTTACAGAGGAGGAATAAATAGCGAAGATTTTAAATGTAGTAGCGGAATTATCGAAGTTTAATTGAATTTATGCTCAGGTTTTATCAATGATGCACTTTCAATAATTAACTATGCGATGTCAAATCTTGCTATATATGTACATGTACATGTATTACTAAATTTAATTAGGCTTGATTTGTTTTTGTTATTAAGTTGATTGTTAACATAGATGGCTTGTTAAAGCTAAACAAGTTTGATGATGCAATAGTATTTCAGTATTTATCATTATTTGCAAAATAACAAAAAAAGTTGAAAATATTGTTTAAGTTATTGACCCCGGAATTTCTGTCAAATAGAGCCAGATTCCCATGATCACAATTTCAATTCATCTGTAATAAAATTTTTTTCACCATGATTATGAGAGTAAAAGTGACAAGTTGAGTTATACATGTGTTTATTCCACAAGCCATATTTTGATAGAATACTTTTTATTTACTGTGATATTTCAGTCTACATGTATCGGGTCTCATTCAAAACTCATCATATGTTAGAATAAACCGCACTTATTTTTCATTTTGTGAGAGTGGCAACCTTCCTTTACATCACACGTCAATAACATGTGCGAAAAAGCAAAACGCACACTCAACATCATCTCCTGTCTCACTTCCACCAAATGGGGACAACGACAAGAGATCATCGTTAAACAAAGCGAAATGTCAACACCATCCTCTCCACCTCCTCACGCAACAACCACCATCTCCACGCAGACAGCAAAAAACCACCATTTTCACCTCTGAAAAGTACTCCTCACCCCTCACACAGTCACACAACTCCGACCAAACAGATCATCCCTCTCAAAAGAATACTTACACAACATAACCCCTCTGTCCATTCTTCTCCTCTTTGTCCCCTCGGTAAATCACAGCCACACAATGACAAAACACGTCTTCTCTTTCACACACATACACCCAACGCTCACACCATGGAGCTCATCTGCCGCTAGGAGCGGGCGATTGGCCCGCCCGACAACTGACGGTGCCCTGGGCCCGCTCCCAGTAGCAAGAAGGGGGTGGGTCGACACCACCACCACCATGGCTCATTTTCTCTATGAATCTTCCACACGCTAAACGTAAAAGTTAGTAGCGGTTGTCTACCACAATATAATCACTTTTCATATCATCTGTAATACATGTAATTACTCCTTGCAAATTCTCAATCTCCCCATGTCCTTCTGTTTTTTTATAATAAACCCATTCAATGGAAAATTTGTTTATTTCGCTTTTTTAGAGAGAAATATCGAGCATTCGTATCAACGTGATATAACTAACTAGCACATTTCTCGTATTAACTGCAACATTTTCAAATAATAGTCTTAATCTAAACAAAGAAAATTCAGAAAAATGGAAGTTGCACAGTAACTTCTAATAGGCCTATTCTTCCATATTAAAAAGCATTCGAGGGTTCATATTTACTTGGAAATAAAATCCAACTAAACCCAATAAATCCCGACAAAACCCCTGATTTTTGATTTTATTGGGTTTTAGTAATAAAATTGCGTTTCTTCCAACCCTACTGTCGTAAGCCATTTGTTACTTCGCAGTAGCAACGGGAGTGGTTGACTTCATGGAATTGAGTGCCACAAAGAATATTAGACTCCTTGAGGTCCTCAATCTGGAACTGGTTAAAGGAATTTCATCTATGCAGCCTTGATGTTTATCAAAGATTCTTGCATACTAGGAACAAAGCAGATAATCAATAGGCCTTTACACAGACGCAATTCTTCTGATGCTACTGCTCCTTTGGAAAGATCTCATGACAAATTGGCAAATCATCAATTAAGTTCGTTGATAAGGAAGGTGTTGGTGTTAACGATATCATCAAACAAAACTTTGAAGAGAAGTTAGTGAAAGATCGTGGCTGTATGTTACATAGGATATAAACAACCACATACATCGATGAAATGCATCGTGAAAAATGCTAATGACTATGCGGATAACAGAACTGAAAGAAATGCTTCTCTTGTTCCTTCCTGCTCTTCTTCTCTATCGATAGAAATTTCGTATGGACAGACGCGGGTTATCGGGAGATACTCGCTATGCGCCTGTCATTTCATTATTATTATATAGGGACCTGAGTACGACGTGCAACAAACACATGCGTAACATGGTTCCTCATGGGCATATTTCCATCTAACATTATTTTGCTATATGGATTTTCGTGTCTATAATTCTTTTTATATTCTTTTTTGTCAAATATTCGTAGTGACCGCAGATTCTTGATAAAGGACCATGTCACATAATAGTATAGCCACAAACGTGTAATAAGCACGCAATTCACAACCTTGAAAGTCATACGGGGAGCAACCTTTCAAATGCATTTCAAACATTATCTCTCTTCAACAGGACAAGCAATTGATATCAAGCACGAAGTTGTGGAATCGTCCAACACTGAGGATTTTAACATGTTTGGTAAGAAGTTTTTATCATGTTTATCAGTTTTGATGATTATTTAGTAAGTAGGCAGAATGTGTAAAGGAACTTTGCTGCATGGCGGAGATGAGCTAGGTGAAGAATTACACAGAAAGAGGATCACAAAACGACGTCGAAAATATATGTCGTAGCAGAGAAAGCCGGCAGGTACTAGTGGCGAATCGAGGAAACTCAATTGTCTGTCATTATGAGAGAGTGAAAATGAATCACTAACCATTGAAATTTTCAGAAGGAGAGCAGCGGAAGTGGTCATTGTTGTTGTTGTTGTTTTACCCGGCTCCGTCCAGCGGATAGAAGGCTTCTCATCCAGACAACACGAAGCGGCACACCCAGTAAGCAAATAAATGCATACTGCTAGCGAGGAGTGCCCCGGGGAGGAGATGGCCATTCCGATACCACCGTGGTGCCACCATACCCAAGACAAAGCTGCTTACACAGGCTGAACAGCATTGGCCGGGGGAGACAGCAACAGCAATGGTCCCACCCCACACCTTACCTCCGAAGAGGGGCGGCGACCATCCCTGAGAGGACTCTGGAAAGGGCATAGCCAGATGTTGCATATCCCAGCAACTAAGATTCGGCTGTCAGGATATATATATAATATTTTTCTCATATTAATATTCACTTCAAGGTTGGCATATGTTTACTAACATAAGCTTTTTCATGTGGGCTGAAGGTCGCTACGATGGTTGCATATTACATGTGCCTAAAACATGTACATTCTTGAGAAAATATCAATTTTATTGGGTATACTCAATATAGATGTACATAGATCAACATAGAAAGTCTAAATGCATGTACGTGTTTGTAAATCATATTCGATTTATGTTTACATCTCCAAAAAGATCTGTAGGATCATAGTTTTGAAAAGGATTATGAAAACTGAAAGGCCAGTAGGCCTACATGTACTGTTCATGCTATGAAATAGCATTGTAGGTAATATACTTGATTGCAAGCGTTTTTCGTTATTTAACGTGTTTATTATAGAATATGAACAGAGAATGTATCTATGGACTTTGTCAGTATATGCACAAGTGTACTCATGCAACGTATATTGTATATGTACGCCACATGTCATTAATAAATATATTATGTGACTCATGCCTCGGCAGTGTCTGAACATGGGCTTATGCGTGGTCGACAGATATACGTAGTGAAAGATAGCTATGCATATATGAGAATATCAACATCAAATATCAGATTACTAGCATTCGGAATCTATTTGTATAATTCATGTACATGAAAATGAATGGTAATCTTGCACCGATACCTGAATATTTTTCGGTTTGCCATTTGATTTGATGGTTTATTCTGACTACAATGGCCTTCGAAAGAGGTTGACGATAGTTAGCATTTTTGGTCATCATCGCATGACAAGTTTGGAATGTCTACAGCAGTATCCCTGGGCATTCGATCGAGTCTGACAAAGGCTCTTCTCAATGAGCTTCTATGAGGGGACTTAGGAAAAGTCATAGCCAGATATGCCACAGGTGAGGAAGCTCACAGCCTTGTTGCATATCCCAAAAACTTATGATTCGGCTGTCAGGATCCCCTGCAACATCAACTTAGTATAGCCAATGAGAATAAAACATCAAACTGTTAACATCAGAGCTTCAGTGGCATAAGGCACCTTTTAGTCGCCTCTTACTTCTGCAGGGGAACGTCGGTCCTATTCTATTCAGTCCCGGGAACCGCGCGGGCAGTGGTTACTGTTCATTCACTCATTCATGTAATTCACATACTTCTTGCTTGCTACCGCTGCTACTACTACTACTACTTCTATCATCATCAACAACATTCATCCTCGCCTATAACCCGAATCCACCGACAGTGGCAATGATGTTGTCAGGAGTGGTCATGGCAGCAGAAAAAGCAGAGTAGTCCAGTGGTGTTGGAAGTGGGCGAATAAAGGCTCGAGGAATTTGCGGTAGGTGGCCGCTTCGGTCCAGCAGAACCGTCAGCCGTTGTATTTAGCTCCCTCTGTTGAAACCTGATGATTACAGCACAGGTTCCGGTTTAGGCCTTTGATAGTCGGCGCGCTGTGGCCTTCTTCCCAAAGTACACAAAGCAAATGGGTCTTCCTGAGTAATGACACCGGGCCGTCCCGTCATCCTGATTCAAAACTGATTCAAGGAATGTGGCTCGTTTCATCGATTTTTTCTTGCACCTATCGTGAATCGTATATGCAGCTATATTCGTGGCTCTCATTGTCATTCTTCGCTCTAGTTCCATTGGCCTGTCTTCGGTAGTATGCTCCTTTGACGTGCGGGCACTTGATACAAATAGTTCTATAGATGAAGGAATTCCCCACGTTAGACGTTTTTCACCATCCAGATCCGCGGCGTCCAGACTATCAACTTATAGCGCTTCTTCGAATGTGCCTTTTCATCAGTGACTTCGTTTATAAAGATCAATGCCCTTCAGATTTCGGGTGTGGCAATGGCCAAGACACTTCTTGGAGACTCATCCGCGAATATATACCTTGACGGATTGGAAAATGTCATCATGGAGTCTTCGCCATTGAGACCCAGACTTCGGTACAGATTCCAGGACAATTGCTCTGAATGTGACCATGGTGAGTGGACACCGCAGGATTTCCTTATCTTCGTGAATTCCATCGACTCTCACATCCAAGTCTACTTGAAGTATGATCAAAACTTGATGCGGTTCCTAGATCCAACGTAACTGTTCTTCAAAAATTCCTCCTGCTACTGCGTAGGCTTCAAGGAAACTGATAGCCACAAACTGCTAGCGAAGGATTCTCATCACGTGGATCACGTGCACCGTTCGGTAATGTTTCCCCAGTTTCTGCGCTTGCGACAAAGTCGTCTTCTTCATTGGATTTTAGGATGGTCTGTGATGTCATCTTCCCCTGCTCTAGGGATCAGGGCATCTCGCGCTCCTCAATCCGCTTAGCCTTAAGATAGGTCTATCGACTCACTGGATTTCAACCTGATTGGTTACCGGGCTTTCGGAGCTGTGAAGGTGCCGGGTGCATTGTTTGCTCCAGGGTCTATTCCTGTTACGTTTTTCACGTCTGTGATAGTGATCCTATTCATCCTGTGCTCTTTTCTATGACCTGTGCTTTTCTGGCCTGCACTGCGTCTATGTGATCCAATGCCGCCGATGTCTGATGGCCTACGTAGGTCAGAGATCGAACACACTTCGACAGAGAATTGGAGAGCACCTCAGACGCACCAATTGTAAAGGAACGTCTCGCCTCAACGACTATTTTTGCGGTTTGTGCAGTGTTTCTGACACGACTTTTTTGTGATGGACAGGACCTTCTCTGGTACAAGGCAAGACTGTGTTAATTTATTAACTTTTAAATCTGCCTGCAATGACCATCTTATCTCGGTTATTCGTGAGGCTTGCAGTGCAGAGTATCTCAGCCCGTTTGTGCTTTAAAGCGGATCGCAATGTCGCCAGTTTACTCAGATAATTTTTGTAGTTCCTGCATTTATTTTGAATCTTTAGTTTCAATCTTCAATCGATTCGCATGCATTAAATTTATATTACTTACATTTTATTATATCTTTCTTATCTTTATTAAATGAATGTGCGAAGCCTTTGGCTGCAGGTCTTTTGTTGTTGTCCATTCAAGTGACAGTCATTGTTCGCCAACGCAGTGGAATCGTACACTGTTAAAAGTTTATCATAGGCATTCATGTACAGCTTTGGTCCGTGCTGCTACAGACATGAGTGCCTTTCGTAGCCAGTGGGAGACTAATAATTTGCATTTGTCAATTTCATTTCTAATGCCATCTTCAAAGTCCTTGTAGGACGAAATATTTGGCTGACTTATACTCGTGCAATTGGTTAATTTGTACTTCCGATAGTGAAGGGGACAGAGAAGGGCCATCAGCGCTTTTCGACACAAACTACTACTATCATCATCATCAACAACACTCATCCTCGCCTATAACCCGAATCTACCCACAGTGGCAATGACATTGTCAGGAGTGGTCATGGCAGCAGAAAAAGCAGACTAGTCCAGCGTTGTTGGAAGTGGGTGAAGAAGGGCCCTAGGAATTTGCAGTAAGTGGCCGCTTCGGTCCAGCAGAGCCGTCAGCCGTTGTACTAAGCTCCCTCTGTTGAAACCTGATGATTACAGCACATGTTCGGGTTCAGGCTTTAGATCGTCGGCATGGTGGCCATGGGTGACGTCACCGAAAATTTGATTTTCCTAGGATGAAATGGCACCCAACAAAACACGAAATAATGAAATTTTGTCTAACTTTTTTCACACCTACTGATTCAGATAGGGTGGACACTAATAAAACGTATGAGGAATTTCGCCATCGGTCGGTTTAATAAATAAATAAAGAGGAAGACGAGGCCATGAGGGTGGAAAAACATGAAAGGATGTAGGATTATCGTGTTGCAACTTAGATGTGATAGTTAAAACATTATACTTTAAATCGATGCTAAAATGATGTCAATTTGTAGCAAGCAAACACATTTTGCAGTTAATAGTGATTAAAAATTCAAATATTCGGCCTCTACCAGTATTTGTATCCATGGTGATGTCATGGTCTGTGCAACAAGGCCATAATCGATAATAAATCAACAGTATTTCTGATGTCATTAAATTATGCTGGAGCGGAATAATGAATTTTACATTTTCGTTTTCCTAAATCGTTCCTTTACTTAGTACTACATGTACATAGTACTAATCAAATTGGAGAACTGGTGGAGTGTTTTTATCCCAATATTATTTCGCTTCCTTGGATGTTATTGGATTGACATTTAAATCGCATTTTCATTCTTTTCAGGCACAGGTATTGAACATGAGGAGTCGCTGCAGAAACCGTGCGACGGGAATTCGTACACTTGTGAGGAATGCGGGAAAGAGTTCTGTGTAAAGTCTCACCTAATTCGTCATTATCGGATACATTCGGGAGATAAGGCTTTAAAATGCAAGGAATGTGAGAAATTGTTTTTCAACAAAAGTAGTTTGAAACGTCATCTTCGGGTACATAGCGGAGAAAAACCGTTCAGTTGCGAAGAATGTGGGAAGTCGTTCACTTATAAAGACAGTTTAAGCTCTCATCTTCGGATACATAGTGGAGAGAAGCCATTTAAATGCCAGGAGTGTGGCATGTCGTTCTCTCGGAAGGACACTTTAGGCAGACATTTTGGGATACATTGTTTAGAGAGAGGTAAGTGGGTACTAAGACATTGTATTGCCCTTTTGGGCAAAGTCACGAACTTCGTCATTATCGTGGTATGGTTTTGTCTAAGTTTCGCACTAGTAGTTGAGACGCATGTTTGAAAACATAGCAGTCCCGATATTGATAATCGATAGTTAAAACCATGTTCACCAACTTAAAAGATGCACGAATGCAGCGCAAGAGAAATCATAACAAATGGCAGACAAGTGAATATATTAGATAAAAAAATCAGAGTAAAATAGTTTCGACAATGAGATCAGAAATGATCGGTTGCGAGTTGTGGTAGTCAACTTAGACAGACGAAAATGTTGAGATGCAAAAGAAAATGATATATATATATATATTTGTCAGATACTACACTGAGAAATGAACGAAGACCAAGAATCTGACGATGATTTCAAAGCGGGACAATCACAGCGCCAAGAATCACAAATTATGTGATGTGATCGCCGTTGTATTCGTTCCAGCTCCTTCGAAAGTTCCATATTGAGGCTCACGAATTGAGTGCAGCATGCTCAAGTATGTTACGTCAGTAGTTCTACTAGATGACAAGGTGCTGATTCAAGAAACTGCGAAGTTGGCATAATACATGCAGCCTGGATCACAGAGAAGGTATATTAGGTATAGTAGCAACTCAGCATTTATTAAATCCCTAATGTGTACGCAGTTTCGATTTCATTCAATAGACATGAGTCGAGACGAGGTAGTACCTGTGAGATATGCAAATGTTAACACTTTTGCAGAAATGTACACGAATTTGACTGATCATTATGGCAATACAGAATAAAGAATAGTATTCCACAAATCCTCCCAGTCATGACAACTTAGGGAAAGTAATATATTTTGTTAACTCAACAGTTCGATGGGTTACCATTACTAAAAGCTATTTTCTTAGGCGTGATCACATCACAAACTACCTGTCACTGAAAGAACAGGGCATCATAATCATAGAAACTGATCATAATTAACTCTAAAAGATGTAAATGCGTCCACATTGCTATTACTACTCAGAAGCCGGTTTCAAAGTTCCATTTAATCAGACTACGATTGAATTTCGGTCAACCGAACCACAGTGTGATTAACCACGACCTATCATTAATCGGAATCCGATTCGTTATTGCATCGACGCTCTTACCAGGTCTGCCACAATAGTAAGCGTCTCTGGCATGAGCTGGTCGCTGGATATGAAGGATGAATCTATCTAACAAGCCCACCACTGGCCGACCTTTGATCTCTCCAGGTTGCAAATTCGATAACTGATCAGAGTTTGGTAAAGAAACATATCTTTGTGCGATTTATGCCATCCACTCGGATACCAAATGAGTATGTAAATGGGCAGTTGATGTCGCAATTCCAGCAACTGACGAATTCCCCCACGATTTCCCCAATTGACGAAAGTATCCACCTCCAGACAAAAACTCCACAAAATTGTTAACCATCCTCTGACTTGTTGCTAGATGACAGCCACGATGGTCCACAAGTCCTTCACAATGAAATTCATTTCCTAACTGTTCCAAAGCCGATTCAGTTCTCGAGGATTGGATTACACCGGCTCCAGTAAGAAAAACGGCTGTCATTTCCTCAACTGATTTCAACCGAACCGAGACTTTGAAACTTAACACGGTTTCCAACGACCTGCTCGTTGAACAAATAATGCATTGTGGAGATACGAAAAACCTGCGTTCATTCAACCCGATACGCTCGTTGAATTCTGATGGTCGTTGAATTCTGATGGGCCTGGATGGTGCTCTCATGCAGATTGTTCCACCACGCACTCTCATATTTTCCTATTTTGCTTAAATTCATTTTAAACTAATACAATTAATTATTTTTTCATTTATGTCAAAAAGGGAAAAATGGGCTAAATTGCGTCCTATTTCGAAATATTAATAGGCTAGGTTGCTGGAGTACGCTTTTATTGCTACCGCACTGTGCCGGATATTTGAACGAGCGGTGTTAACTGTCCTGCAAAGTATGTATTTTGAGGTTTTACGGCAAATTTTTGGAGAAGAAGCTGAGGGGGAAATCGAGTACCGCTGTCCCTCGAAATAATTCTACGCAGAAAGGAGTCTGTCGATCAAGATCACATCAATGCATGTGTATAGATGACATCAGCAAAACATCCGCTTGTCTCTGACTTGTCGGGTCCTTCGCGTTATTTTTTCACCTTCAAATACCAAGCTCCATCTAAAGACAAAATGCAGACTACTATGTAATGTCCCAAATATTCCCAATATCTGCATGAAAAATCTCTTTCAATAATTTACTGATGAATCATGATTTATAATCCTTCTTTTAAACCACTGGTTGTTAATTTATGTGTTTCATCATGATCCTGTGGTAAAGACGACTGTGTATAAAGCAGACTCCATCATATTTCTTATAAGTCTATTTGCACTTACTATCAAGTTAATTTAATACCGAATGCATCTTTCATGTTTTCTAATCGATGTGGTTTCAAGTGCGTTTCTCACATGTTTACAAGATGAATGAAGTTTTTCATATTGTAATCTGATCTTTTCAAACTACCTATAGTTAATAAGGGTTACATGCTGCTCTTGTCTATCTAAAAAATCAGACATAACATAAAAATCATAAACATAAAAATAAAATAAAAATAACATAAAAAATCAGCCACCATCCAACCTTCTCTGTATCTCAACATCAAGGAATGGTAGTTTCCGGTCTGCGTCTTCTTTCTCCATGGTAAACTGAATAGACGGTTCGACTTTATTGATGAACTCCATGAAGGCATCTAACTTGTCTTTAGGCAGCACCACCCAAGTGTCATCGACAAAGTGTTTCCAATAGAGAACATTGAAATTGGCGATAGATAATATGCGTTCCTCAACGCTCTCCACAGTCAAATTTGCCATTATAGGAGACACAGGAGATCCCATGGCACAGCCAAATACTTGGCGATAAAAGTTGCCATTAAAAGAAAATAATAAATAATCACAAGTCGATCCAGCATCATCAACGTTCATTGGCTGATGTTGAAGTGAAATTGGAGGCAATAATTTCCTTGGAGGATTTTGAACTTGCTTAATCTCATGCGGACTGCATTTCAGCACGAAAGGCCATAAGCCATCGAGAAAAGCATGTTGACAAACTGCAGAAACTACGTAAACAAACAAATCTTGTGCATTCTGTCGACAAGTCATCTTGGGTAAAGAACATCTCATCCCGACAACTCAATGATGATGGAGAAAAGTTGATGGTACGGTGTGAGTTGACGAAGGTCCTTCGA
This sequence comes from Prostheceraeus crozeri, assembly GCA_907163375.1. Classification (NCBI taxonomy): domain Eukaryota; kingdom Metazoa; phylum Platyhelminthes; order Polycladida; family Euryleptidae; genus Prostheceraeus; species Prostheceraeus crozeri. Next base: position 161,059 of record CAJQUW010001516.1, on the reverse strand, counting down.
AATTCTGTCAGCCCAAATGGCAATCTTACGAAAGAAGAATGGTTGATAATCAAAGATCTAAAGAGAGACGATTCCATTATGATTGGTCCTGCTGATAAAGGGAATTGTGTTGTCGTTATGAACCGTTCTGATTATTCACAGAAGATGTATACTATGCTTTCAGACTCTTCAACCTACCAAATGATCAAGAAAGATCCTACGGCAAAGACAGAGAGAGACATGAATCGAATTCTACTCCGATTAAAGAGAGAGGGCAAATTCAATGATCGGCAATATTATCAAACCAGAAGTACTGATGCAAGTATTTCCCCAATTTATGGTTTGGTCACAAGTTGGACTATCCTTCGAGACCAATAGTCTCCTTTTGTGGATCAATTTGGCGAAACTGATTGCTTCTATTATTTCTCCACTGGTTGGGAAATCAGAAACCAATGTCAGAAATGGTGGTGAATTTTGTAATTTCCTGAAATCCGCACATATTCCAGAGGACTTTGAGATGGTATCGTATGATGTAATTTCTTTGTTCACAAAAGTTCCGAGAGAATTGGCCGTTTCTGTGACAAAACAAAAACTTGAGATTGAGATGGACCAAAACCTGGCTCAACGCACCTGTTTGACAGTGGATAACATCATTGAGCTGTTATCGTTTTGCCTGGAGGCTAACCAATTTTCTTTTACTGGCAACTTTTATCACCAAGTATTTGGCTGTGCCATGGGATCTCCTGTGTCTCCTATAATGGCAAATTTGACTATGGAGAGCGTTGAGGAACGCATATTATCTAACGCCAATTTCAATGTTCTCTATTGGAAACGCTTTGTCGATGACACTTGGGTGGTGCTGCCTAAAGACAAGTTAGATGCCTTCATGGAGTTCATCAATAAAGTCGAACCGTCTATTCAGTTTACCATGGAGAAAGAAGACGCAGACCGGAAACTACCATTCCTTGATGTTGAGATACAGAGAAGGTTGGATGGTGACATCAATTATAAAGTTTACAGGAAATTAACTCACACCAACAAATATCTCAACTTCCAATCACATCATCCTCCTGCACACAAACGGTCAGTGGTAAGAAGTCTGGTGGATCGAGTCCAAACTCATTGCTCTGATCCACAGGACTCAGAAACAGAAGCCCATCTGGTCGGGGACGCGCTGAAACTTCATCAAGTCAAGTGGTGGATGTGGTCGTGCTGGTGAGACAAAGACTGAGTGGAAATCTTTATGTTCTCTGCCCTATGTTTGTGGAGTCACTGACAAAGTAGCAAGAGTCTTGAGAGGCTGCAATGTCAACGTTCATTACCGTCCAGCTACCAGACTCTCAGATATCTTGCGCATTATCAAAGATCGGCCCCCTAAAGACAAGCTCAAAGGTGTGGTCTACAGACTGAACTGTAAGGACTGCGAAAAATGTTATGTGGGTCAAACGAGAAATGCACTTTCTGCTCGCGTGAAACAACACCGCTCCGCGTACAATCTTTGTCAGCCTGAGAAATCTGCCATTGCTGAACACGCAATCGATCAAAGTCATTGTATAGATTGGGGAAATCCGGAGATTCTTGTTCAACAAAGGCGGTACAGAGAGCGTCTATTTTTAGAATCAGTGCACATCGGAAACAATAAAACAGAGCCTATTCCTTCCTGCTATCGAGGTCTGCTTCAGCAGTGAACGATGATTTTATTGTTCTTATCTAACTTTCTAATTAACGCTGAATTGTCTTCATTCGATTCTCTTAAATGTAGATAGCATATCGAAATTGTTTACCTCTGATGATGTCCATCGCTCTGGCGGACGAAAATTCAGGAAATAAAGCATAGCACGCTGAGAACACTTCTGATTTGAAATGAACTGCCCAGCGTACAGTCCTTCCATTTATAATAGCCTGTGCTTGTGTTACTCTGACTAGGCATCTCCGTATGTGACGTTGCGTTCCTATGACAACGAAATCGATTTCAAAGTCACGAGAATGAATATCGGATGCGAATAGGAAAAAGAGGACTCGTTGTCAGCGGTCGAAATTGAAAATTAGGAGTAAGCGTCGATGACGAAATAGAATCCAGATGTAATGAAATGAACGCAAAAAAGGTACAATAGATGATCATGATATACCCATAATTATACTTTCTTCATGTTAAAATTCGTGGCGTTTCCGTGAACGTTATTCACAAAATGTTTGCAAAATTCGGAATTCAGTACTTTTCAAATAATGTCGATCATGAATTCAGCCTTCCAGTTGACCAATTCCAAGAACTTTTGGAGAGAAGTTTGAAAATTCGCTGAAACTGAAAGTTGGCTTTGTTATAAAAGGACCACAGAAAAAATGCTACAGGGGGCTGATAGACGAGTGCTAATGGAACATCAGTGTCATGCTATCTTCGATGTGTCACTTGAAACATTTTGATGAGTATATTTTATGCAAAATGACGACTTTTCAAATGCATTACAATTGAATCAATTGTAGTTGTTCATGATGTGACCGAAAAAATATGCAAAAAGCTATTCAAGCTAAAACCTTTGTTCTCAAGAATAGAGCTTTTACTCCTCGTAATGCTCTACAAACTAATTTCGTGAGTATTATTGAAATGACATTATTGATCGACAGGGAATGTAGAAAAATGTAGACGCTGTGATAAATTACTTATATTTTTGACGTGGGAATAATTCGGTAGCCATTTTTTGATGTCCTTATCGAAAACCTGATATTTGTTTGCAATTTTAATCCTAATACTATTCCGCTGTCTTCGATGTGGCTTGATTGCGATTTCGATTCTATTGTTCTATCCATTCATTTCAGCATCAAGTAATCAGTATAATAAGTCGCTGCAGATCCCGTGCGATGTGAAATTGCACATATGTGCGGAATGTGGGAAGTCTTTCTGTGGGAGGCATGACTTGATTCGTCATTATCGGATACACACAGGAGAAAAGCCCTTCATGTGTGAGGAGTGTGGGAAGTCTTTTTCTTACAAAAATCACTTAAATGTCCATCGTGGGATACATCGTGGAGAGAAACCCTTTAATTGTGTTGAGTGTGGGACGTCATTCACTCAGAGGAGCTCTTTAAATAGACATATTGGCATACACAGCTTCAAGAAAGGTAAGTAGACAGCAAACACCGCATTACTAGTGGTGAAAAGCATGAATCTATAAATGTCGAGAATGTTTCCGGTTGTATCTGGGATTTTGAAATAAGTGCTTATGAAGTCTAGTGCCATAGGGTGTTCAGGAGTCGAGACCGGAGTGTCATCATCTTCCGTAAATCTCATACTGAACCTCAATGCCTTCCTGAAACTTCCTGAGAGAACCAGAAGATGCTTTTGGCGTTATCGGTTTCCGTGCTTATTAAAACCCTTCTTCAGACATCACCCAAAAACGATAACAAGCTGAAAAGCATCTATACATGATGATCTCGATTGAACACGCTCGCTACCAATGGCGAGTTAACTCATCGATGCAACAATTAACAGTCTTCTCAGTTACTTGACATGTAAATTTCTCATATCAATAGTGTAGAAGCAAATATTTCGAATATATATAGAATATTTTTCTCATATTAATTTTTTTCTCACTTTAAGGTTAGCATATGTTTACTAACATCAGCTTTTTCATGTGGGCTGAAGGTCGCTATGATGGTTGCATATTACATGTGCCCAAAACATGTACATTCTTGAGAAAATATCAATTTTATTGGGTATACTCAATATAGATGTACATAGATCAACATAGAAAGTCTAAATGCATGTACGTGTTTGTAAATCATATTCGATTTATGTTTACATCTCCAAAAAGATCTGTAGGATCATAGTTTTGAAAAGGATTATGAAAACTGAAAGGCCAGTAGGCCTACATGTACTGTTCATGCTATGAAATAGCATTGTGGGTAATATACTTGATTGCAAGCGTTTTTCGCTATCTAACCTGTGTATTATGGAATATGAACAGAGAATGTATCTATGGACTTTGTCAGTATATGCACAAGTGTACTCATGCAACGTATATTGTATATGTACGCAACATGTCATTAATAAATATATTATGTGACTCATGCCTCGGCAGTGTCTGAACATGGGCTTATGCGTGGTCGACAGATATACGTAGTGAAAGATAGCTATGCATATATGAGAATATCAACATCAAATATCAGATTACTAGCATTCGGAATCTATTTGTATATTTCATGTACATGAAAATGAATGGTAATCTTGCACCGATACCTGAATATTTTTCGGTTTGCCATTTGATTTGATGGTTTATTCTGACTACAATGGCCTTCGAAAGAGGTTGACGATAGTTAGCATTTTTGGTCATCATCGCATGACAAGTTTGGAATAGCAGTATCCCTGGGCATTCGATCGAGTCTGACAAAGGCTCTTCTCAATGAGCTTCTATGAGGGGACTTAGGAAAAGTCATAGCCAGATATGCCACAGGTGAGGAAGCTCACAGCCTTGTTGCATATCCCAAAAACTTATGATTCGGCTGTCAGGATCCTCTGCAACATCAGCCTAGTATAGCCACTGAGGAAAGGCAGTGAGAATAAAACATCAAACTGTTAACATCAGAGCTGCAGTGGCATAAGGCACCTTTTAGTCGCCTCTTACTTCAGCAGGGGAACGTCGGTCCTATTGTATTCAGAGCCGGTAACCGCACGTTATTTCTACTTTCTGTCAGTGTTGAATCATTCAAGAGAGGCGTCAATAAGCTTTCACTAAGATCTATGGAGAGTTGATAATTTGAAGGGTCTTTTATCTTATCCATTCCTCTAATGGCATCTTCGTCTTCAAAATTGCATTGTATTTTTCGTTATTTCCACTTTATCCTCATCAGTTATGCATCTCTTGGTTCTTGCTTAATTATTCTCCATCCCCTTGCCGACATCCAGTGATATCAGTGTGACGTCAACATCCAGTGATGTCAGTGTGACGTCAACATCCTGTGACATCAGTGTGACGCCGACATCCAGTGATATCAGTGTGACGTCAACATTCAGTGATATCAGTGTGACGTCAACATTCAGTGATATCAGTGTGACGTCAACATCCAGTGATATCAGTGTGACGTCAACATCCAGTGATATCAGTATGACGTCAACATCCAGTGATATCAGTGTGACGTCAACATCCAGTGATATCAGTATGACGCCAACATCCAGTGATATCAGTGTGACGTCAACATCCAGTGATATCAGTGTGACGTCAACATCCAGTGATATCAGTGTGACGTCAACATCCAGTGATATCAGTGTGACGTCAACATCCAGTGATGTCAGTATGACGTCAACATTCAGTGATGTCAGTGTGACGCCGACATCCAGTGATATCAGTGTGACGTCAACATCCAGTGATGTCAGTGTGACGTCAACATCCAGTGATATCAGTGTGACGCCAACATCCAGTGATATCAGTGTGACGTCAACATCCAGTGATATCAGTGTGACGTCAACATTCAGTGATATCAGTGTGACGTCAACATCCAGTGATATCAGTGTGACGCCAACATCCAGTGATATCAGTGTGACTTCAATATCGAGTGATATCATTGTCACTTCAATATCCTGTGACATCAGTGTGACGTCAACATCCAGTGATATCAGTGTGACGTCAACATCCAGTGATATCAGTGTGACGTCAACATCCAGTGATATCAGTGTGACGTCAACATCCAGTGATATCAGTGTGACGTCAACATCCAGTGATATCAGTGTGACGTCAACATCCAGTGATATCAGTGTGACGCCAACATCCAGTGACATCAGTGTGACGTCAACATCCAGTGACATCAGTGTGACGTCAACATCCAGTGATATCAGTGTGACGTCAACATCCAGTGATATCAGTGTGACGTCAACATCCAGTGACATCAGTGTGACTTCAATATCGAGTGATATCGTTGTGACATCAGTGTGACGCCGACATCCAGTGATATCAGTGTGACGTCAACATCCAGTGATATCAGTGTGACGTCAACATTCAGTGATATCAGTGTGACGCCAACATCCAGTGATATCAGTGTGACGTCAACATCCAGTGATATCAGTGTGACGCCAACATCCAGTGATATCAGTGTGACGTCAACATCCAGTGATATCAGTATGACGTCAACATCCAGTGATATCAGTGTGACGTCAACATTCAGTGATATCAGTGTGACTTCAATATCCAGTCATCGAGTGACATCAGTGTGACGCCGACATCCAGTGACATCAGTGTGACGGCGACATCCAGTGATATCAGTATGACTTCAATATCCAGTCATCCAGTGATATCAGTGTGACACCAATATCCATTGATATCATTGTGACGCGAACATCCAGTGATATTAGTCTGACGTCAGCTTTATGAAGCAAGTCGTGATCGTATAGAAGTGCAGCTATAGCTCGCGAATCAGCTCTTTCTGTCTCGATTTCTCTTCGACATGATTCTGTCGGTGTTCCACTACAAGCTGAACAGAAGGCGGCTGAACAGAAGACCGGTGGTGACAATTAAGTGATCTATGAGAATCCAGAGACTCTGCTGCTGCTGAACTCCTCGGATTGATGATTTCCTGAAACCTAACATTGTGTCCACGTGGACGCTTAACTGGCCTTTCTAAGGATCATTACCTGCATTTTACTTTTTTGTTTCAAAATCTCACAATAATTAATAAAGTTGGTTAACAATTTACAAACTTTTATTTTGAGTAATTAAGGCCTAGCGTAGCAGACTAAAGATTCAGAATCAGAAATCAATCTTATCTGATAGAAATCAAGAAAATATTTTTATGCAGTTTTAATTTGGACGCTTGTTTTTCAGATAAAATACATGCTATACCTCATGAGTCAGGAAAAGAGATGGGATGCAGTGATTCAAAGTCAAGTGGTGTAGATGAAGAGTTGAGAAAAGCAGATGCTGAGAAACTACAATGCTACGACGCTTTGTCTTCTGAATGCTGTGACAGTGAGAAATTGTTGACCCCCAGTTCTTCAGAATCACATAAACAATTATTGATACCAACCTCATGTGTTGAACAGTCCAATGTGAAATCATTGATTTGTGAGGAGTGTGGGAAGATTTTCTCTTGCAGCAATGCTTTGAATCGTCATCTAAGAATGCATAGAGGAGAGAAGCCCTACATTTGTGAAGTGTGTGGGAAGTCTTTCCGTAAGAGGAGTCATTTGGATCCTCATCTTCGAACACATACTGGAGAGAGACCGTTCGGGTGTAAGGAATGTGGGAAGTCATTCTCTAGGAAGTCAGATGTGAACCGCCATCTTCGAATACATAGCAAACGAAAAGCTGTTCCTTTGTGATGAATTCTGGTAGTATTTCTCCCAAAAGTCGTCATGAATTTTTTTGTAGACTCTACGTACTCCATTTTTTGAATAATCTGAGCAATGAGATATAATTCTATGTTAAAAATTTGAATCTCAAGAATTTATCATTTCTGGATAGTACTGGGGTTTTCATGTCCATTAGATATTTTGGGGCACCATAAACTTCTAATTGTTGAGTTTCTTTTCTTTTAATGACTGCAGAAATGCAATCAGAAATGAGTTCTCAATCATAGGTGCAACGATGACAACAACGCTTGTTTATTATCCCTAAAAATTCTGACAGTTTTGTAAGCCTACCGGCAATTACCATGCAGATTCTATTGGAGTAAACTTTATCCTAGTGAAAATGGACGCTTTATTGTAGCATTTTCAAACTTTTATGACATTCTGCAACTTTTATTCTCTGATCAAATTACTCTGACATTAAGGATTATACTTGTTTGGGACATATTAAGTAGTATAACTTCCTCTGAAAATTTCGGGGACCGCAAGTCAATTCAAGCACGTCTCAATCGTCATTTGCCAATGCATCTCAAACTGACACAAATAGCTCAAACTGCAGATGACGAATTCCATACGAATGACGAATAAGAGCACAAGTTCCGTGCGTGTATTAACGGCGACTGTTTAGTATGACGTACGGTGCACGTTATGTGGGCACTTGCGTAAGTGTTCGCCTAGCAGAAACATTTTCCCCAACTACCCATGACGTACACTGCATGTCATCACTATCGCACTTGTGTTTCCATGCTCTGCACTTGGGAGTTGCAGTTATGAGCGCATCGTCATGGGCAGTTGGAGCAGTGTAGCAGATTTGGCTTTAGGGCTCAAAAGAGCACGTCGACGATAAAATTAAATTAAAACGACGGAGCTCCGAAATAAGAGGTCACAGGCTGGAAATAGGCCTGTTTTTTCAAGTTTTTGGACTTTTTCATGCATGTGTTGTTGCCGAAATGCGAGTTAATTCTAGAATTAACGGTCTCTGTCAGAAAGTATGCTGAATAATTGTGGCTAGCTTTATAATTAATTGACTTATTTAATCTTTAATTAGCTTAATCATTGTTGAAAGTCCAATGATCTTCAAAAATTTAGAATTTACTGAATCATTAGTTAATCACAAGTCAACTTCTTAGAAATAGTTTTCTTTTGTTAATTTGCAAATTAACTTCTTAATTGTAAAATTACCAGTCACTTTCAGAAGCTCTGCAAATTGATCATAGTTAATTTTAGAACAAACTGACTTAAAAATGAAATGAATATTTAATTAATTTGCGTATTAGCTAGATAATTCTAATTCTAGAATTTACTTAAGTATTGCCGTAGTTCATTATCGAATTATCTAGATCATTCTAGAATTTACTGAATCATTAGTTAATTTGCGAGCGAACTTAACATCAATTGTTAATTTACTAATTAGCTGCATAATTAAAGAATCATAAGTTATTTAATAATAATAATAATCTTTATTTCTTGACTCACAATACAAAAGTAATTCGGTGAGTGCTCAGTGCAATTACAAAAACACAGAAGCGCGTTGCAGGCGTATGGTCACAAGAAGTCGTTGGATTGATGCAGGGGAAGCACACTGCACACTGCCACACTGCCAAGCGAATCGATCAAAACGTTGTGTGATGAGACAAAGGTCAGCAGACGGCAAGTGATGTATCCACTAGGTACAGGGCGAGCGAGGGTTTGATAAGCAGTTGCAACGATGAGTAATGACTAAACAACTGTTATGTCTGATCATGACTTGGGAAAGGGAAAATGCGAGAAAGCACTTAATGTAAATGAATAAAGTAAATCCATGGCAAAATATCTGTAGAATAGCAAGAAGCTGAGGTTCGTAATCAATAATGCAAGGTGGGTCCTGAGGTTGAGGCGGAGAAACTAACACGATGGCGGTTAAGTATAGTTAGCAGAAGCAACAAAGCTGAAAGCAAGCCGCAAACAGGAGCTGCGCGGCAAGACGACCGCACAACAGCCTGCCTAAGTGGCGAATCGCCATTAATTATTTGCGTATAGGATAGTTCTAGAAGTAAATGAATCATAATTATCAGTTAATTTACAAATTAGCTAGATAATTTGAAATAATTAAATGATACCTAATTAAAAAATAATTAATCATACTTCTAGAATAATAAGTTATTTTTCGAAGAACTCGCTGAATCATTAGTTCATTGACGAGCTAAGTAAATAAAAATTCACTTATATGCTAATATCCGAAGTATATATGTAAATTAGTCTAGAAGTAAATGAATTATACGAGTAATTTTCCGAATGAACTAGATGTAGACATGTACAAATAAATGATTAAATTGTTTATTTGCGAATTAACCAGTCAATTCTATAATTGACAGTTTCCGTCGAAAATTTCGCAGATGAATTATAGTTGATTTTAGAATGAACTGACTCATTAATGTATTTTGAAATTAGCTGAAACATTGGGTAATTTGCAAAATAGGCGGATGATTCTAGATATTACTCAATCATTAGTTAATTTACTAATTAGCTAACTGATTTCGTTCTTTAACTACAACATACGTGTATTTCGTATTTGTACTTTGGAACTTACAATAAAATTGTTGCTTGTAATTTGAACTTAATGAGAAAGTTGGCTACTATTTCTTAAACGCCTATTTTAAACATCAGAATTGCTGCACGTACTTCTAAAAAATTATGAAATCTTTTACCTCCTTCACAGATGTCTACGATTGTCCTTATGATAATGTCTTGTATCGTAAGTTACAAATGCCTTGAATAAAAATAAGTAAAATATTGTTGATTGAAGATGTCTTTGCCAGGTATTTATTTTTATATTTTTAATGGTTGAGGAGGAGCCAAGGTTTTAATGATCTCATAATTTAATTTAATCAAGGCAAAATTCTGGTTATACACTAGGTGACATGTCACGCTCAATCACGCGTCACGCGTGAACCACTCGTAATTACACATGACCCCAAACATGGATTGCTGCAATATGAGTTATATAAGTTAGTATAGTTGGTACTCCTGTTATATAGACTTTGCGTCTCATGTGTCTGCATGTATCAGAGGCTAAACAATGTGATAGGACCTCAATTTCATGCTCAGGGAAGACAGAACTTGCTTAGCGGCTCATCTTTAGAAGTGGTTCAAGCGGCAGCTCAGACAACCGTAGACGACACGCAAACTATAAACGCTCGCCCGCGCGATATTCATAAACATTTCCCATATTTTAACAATATCAGATCAAGTGATTTCTGACTCTTAGTACAGCGCGTATGTACGCGGGTAGAAGAATAGAATGCCCTTAACCACGGATGTTTGGGGTGTTCCGTAATTACGCGTGGCATGTCACCTAGTGTGGTCAGTTTTTTGATATATTTATCCCGTTATTCCGCTTTGAGGCTACTTCCAAGCGGACGTGTCTACCGTTTACACGAAAAAATGGTGTCACATCTACTTTGGCCATGACTAAAAGTGCTTGAGCGCGACAATATAATTCTGTCTTGGTGGCAAATGTTTGCGACAGATCTTCAACGAGCACTGTTTTCAATTCAACACATACATTAACTAACTCGCTATTAATAAGAGTCTATGCTATTCAATTTTTTTGGTTGCTCTAGGCTTTGCTGCATGAATTATTTTGAAAAGTGAAGTTTTTTGCTGAAGATGTATACATCTAGTCGCAACACTGTAGTCTCTGTGCTGCTATTATAGAGCAATGGTTTGTTTGTATTCATCAAATAAATGTAAATTGTGATGATCTGTAAATGTTTCGAATTCAATATAATTTCTAGAATCCTTGACAACAAATGACGCTTTTACTTGTCGGCACATAAAATGGTAGCAGAGCGTCTAAATGATCCGTAATCTAGTCAACTAAGCTCATGAAATATAATTCCTAAGACATTCTAAAGCTATAAAGCGCTCAAAGACTAAATTCTGACACGAATAGAAAATTCCGTAAAATATACCTATAACTAGACTTATTCCCCAATCGAAGTACAAACGACTTTTGAAGCAGCTACAGCTAAAGCTTGATGATGCTAGCAATAAAAACGAAGAAGCTTTAAGCTTGTTAGGTAAAGAGACATCGCAGAAGTACGTGAAATGTAGTGAAGAAATTGCGAATTTGAAGGCATTGCTGAATGAAGTTAAGAACCAGTATGAGAAAATCATCGAAGATCTCAGCGATGATCCGAAGTCCACTGTATATGAAGATGAGTCATCACGCGAGACCGTGAATGTAGAGTTGTTATCTCAAAAAATTAAAGACACTGTAAAATTGCTGAAGTGCTTCGTTATAGAAAGCGATTTGACGCAGAGCCGTAGCGATAAAGAAGAAAGCGATAGACTTGTTGAAAAACATGAAGAAAATATTGAGAGGCGGCACAGAGAGAATTTAGAAGCTGAAGCGAAGCGGCATGACGATTTGATTAATTTGGAAATAAAACCATTGAACTTAATGAACAACAAAGAAGTAGGGAAAAAGAAAAACTCGGTATTTCAAAATCGTTCGTAAAGCTTCATCCGATAAAGCCACTTGAATTTGACGGTGAAATCACTGAGTATCCAGCATTTATTTCAAATTGGTATGCTACCGTTGATTGCCAAAATCTAACAGACGCAGTGAAATTACGATATCTTCAAGATGTGTTAGGGCCTATACCGAGACGAGTGATTTCAATGCTAAAATCAGATCACGAGTATAGACTTGCACTATCACTGCTAGAGAAAAGGTACGGCAACCAAACTGTTCTAAAACGTGCCTACCTAAAGAAGATAGAGAACTTGCCGAGCATTAGCAAGTCAGATGAAATTTTGAAACTTCGAAATTTTGCCGACGAACTGGATATATGCTTCATGCTTTATCTGAATATGGCATTGACTCAGATTCACAGGATCTGATTCTTCTAAATACTCTTGGCAAACTGCCCAAAGATTTGAGATATCAGTTCACTAAATCTGCCGGCGGTAGTCAGAAAATGAAGCTGTCATCCTTGAGAATTTTGTTGGAAGAGCACCTGACGATTTTTGAGGAGATTAACATTGATCGCACAGAAATTGATAGCCTATCCAAATGTGAGCAAACTTTTTTCGGAAATGATAAAAGAAACTTGCGCCCACAGTATTCAGATAATAAGCACGCGAATTATCGAAATTTCCACCATTTGCAGACAACTGACACAGGAAATCGCATTCGATATTCGGAGAAACAGGTGTCGCCTTTTTCGGCTTGTAAATTCTGCAAGGAAATGGGTCACTGGAATGAGGAATGTCCTAGATTTTTAGATCGGGAATCTCGAATTGATGCGCTAGGCCAATGTTGTCTTAAATGTTTCCTGACGAATCATTGAACATGTGAATGCCGAAAGCGATTATACTGCCCACATTGTAAGTCCGAAAATTCTCATAATCGAAGTCCTTGCCCTCAGAAATTTTCAAATGCTGATCTAGTAAGTAGTTATAGGTATGAGATCCGGCGCAACGCTCTCGCTCAGCACCGGATCACACTCCCAAATAGATACGAATGGAACTATAAAGAAAAAAATAGGAACGCTCCTGAAATGTATAAAAAAATAGGAACGCTCCTGAAATTTATAAAAATACAAAATGAGGAAAAATGTTTATGCCCCAAATGTAATAAAAATTTATAATAAAAAATGATAATTACAAAAAATGAATATGAACAAAAAATATTTGCTTAAAAATGGAAGATGAAAAAACAAAAGAATCATCAGCCCCTTTATATCCGATATTGGAACAAATGGATAAAGCAAAGTGTGCAGATAGAGTTAGATACATGAAAGATAAAGAATCCTTATTATTTCTTAGACTAGATCATTATGATAAATTAAGAAAGAGATGGACGAGAGTTAAGAATGCGACACAAGGCATTGGAATCTTTATAACAATTTCTTTAGGCGCTCTCACTATTGTCATTTCATCTGGCGTTCTTACAATTCCTGTTGTTGCTACTACTCTGTGAAACAATGAGATTTTAATTGTACGTTAGGCAAGTTGTTTTAATTCTTGCCAGCGAACTCACATGACGACAAAACAACTGCAAACTGTCATCAGGTTGAAGATCGTTATGACAACGGTGACAAAATTGCTACTAAAGTTCATTTCTCTCTCTTTCTTTCGTCTGTCATTGCATCGTGTGCTCCGCTGTGATCAGTCATGGCACAAGAAGTTATCGAAGAGCAGTCAAACATTATTGCTTCGTTTCCGGAGTTATTTGCAGAAATTTCAAAACGATATATTTCCAATGATAAGAAGGAAGAATATAACACTTTTATCATTGAACAAATGGAGAAATTTCCTATTATTTTTGACCCTACATTTTTTGATAAGGAGAGAAAACGGAGAAGAAAGGCAAAACGCTTACTCGTGAAAGAAAGAAAGAAAGAGAAAGGGGCGAAAAGATTGACAACCTTCATCATCAATTATCGACGTGTTTATCTACCCGATATGAATTTGTGGATTCCTTAGAAGACTTTGTTGAGCCTTCAGGAGATACTACTAAAGCCATTGCAAATTTAAATACTCTTTATGTGATGGAGAAGAAAAATAACGTTATCAACATAATGATGAAAATCTACGTGGGAAAACACGCGAATTATTTACTAGTGTTGGACATTGAGTTGAACTTTTATATCTATGTGTGAGTTAGCAGTGTTGAAGCACAGATTTCTGAGCGAATTGTTGATTGCATGTACATGTATATATGAATCTATGTTGTTGTAGTAATGGATATCTTGTATGACTGCATTAGTATGATGATATCTGTGATGTAATTTATATGAATGCTAGTTGTCGATACGTGGCAGTTTGAATTTGCTGTTATTCGATATTGGTGATGCTCAACCAAATTTGTTGACCGGTAGGTCTGCCTGTAGAAGAAGTCCATTCGTAGTACAAGCTTCGAATCGTATTGTTTTTGCTCGTACATTTCGGGACGTAAGGTAGCTACCGCGTTACGACAAATTGGATTATTTTTTCGAATCCAAAAGTCAACAAAATTGACTAAAAATCACAAGATGTCAGAAGTCGATAATGTATCCGTGGTCTCAGACACTTCAGTGAAATCTATATCGTCAGCTGTTATTCTCACTCGCTCCAGAAAAGCTGCGTTAGAAGTTAAGAAGAGAGACGCTATCAAGCGCGCAGAATTGGAGAAGAGGAAGCTTCAAATTTGTCATGAAATTGAGCAACAGACTTTAGACACAGAAATTGCTGCTGCTGAGGCAGAAGAATCGGTTTTGCTATCGAGTCAAGAACAATCCCATGCTCAGGCTGTGTTGGATATTGACTATTCGAATAATAATGACAATCGACCTACGATCGAAGAATCAGTGAATCGTACATGTAACGTCGCGTCGTCGAAGGCAGTTCCAAATACTCGTATGTCGACATACGATCTTATGTTCATGAACACCAACCTACTGAATCATCGCTCGCAACGACTTTGATGAAGCTCGCAGATTTAACAACGACTGCATCTCTTCCAAAGACTGAAATCTTCCACTTTGATAGTGATATTAGGAATTTCGTCGCATTCATTACCAATTTCAGGATATGTCAATTGAGAGTAAGGTGTCGGATAATGTGGTAAGATTGAATTATCTTATTCAGTATTGTTCTGGGCAAGCCAGGAAATTGATAGAGCATTGTGTAGTCATGGGAGATGTTATTTGAAAGCGCTAGAATTGTTGCATGACAGGTATGGAGCTCCACATGACATTGCTAGGTCACATGTCGAAGAATTGATAAAAGGTTCAGCTATCAAAGCTAATGATCATAAGGCGTTGCTGTCTTTTAGTGACGATTTGATAAGATGTGAAATAATATTGAAATCATTGGGTTATTTGAGCGATTTGAACAGTAATCACACATTGAAAAGCATTGTTTTAAGATTACCAGTTTCACTGAGAGCTAGATGGGCAGAGGTGTCGCACAAGTTGCACAAAGCTGGAATTGAACCTACTTTCTCTGACCTCTCGGAATTCGTACAAGAACGAGCCAACATTGCATCTTCAATGTTTGGTAAATTGATTAACTCCACGAATGCTACTGATTTTCATATGCGTAAGAGTGAAGCCTCAAAATCTTCGAAGTCGGTTTTTGCTTTAAAGAATGATTCTACAAGTCCTGATACTTGTATTGAACAGAGAACTTCACCATGTTCTTTTTGCAATGAGAGTCATCATCTTTCGGATTGTCAAACGTTTCGGTTAAAACCGTATTCTGATCGTATTTCCTTTGTTAAACAGAAAAGATTGTGCTTTAACTGCTTCAAATCAGCTCATTCCAGCAGAGAATGTAAGAAACGCCCCCAGTGTCCTGCATGCAATACTAAACATCATGAGCTATTACACTTCGTCAAGCCAATACAAGCAGAGCAAGAAAAAGCTAAAGTAAATGATAAAGTTTTGACAGCAGTTGATACTGAAAACAGCATTAATTGCGTTAATTGTAATAACAGCAAAGTTGTTCTCCGTATTCTACCAATTCGCGTATACGGACGTAATTGTATTGTTGAGACTTACACATTACTAGATGGTGGTTCAACCACTTCTTTGTGCACTGACAGTCTGTTGAAACGTCTAAATGTTCGGGGATCAAATACTTCATTTCAAATGACGACAGTTTTCGATTCGCGAAATCATGAAGGAATGAAAACTCCATTATTTGTTTCTTCCATGAATGAAGATAAAAAGGTTTGCATCGATGAAGTTGTATCTGTTAGAGAACTTCCTATTTCGATCGATTTAATGGCCGACCAAAGCTCAATCGATACATTTCCACATTTGAAAGATTTAAGATTTCCGACCATTGACTCATCAAAGGTAGAGCTTTTAATCGGTAGCAATGTTCCAGAGGTGTTTTTTGTCGACGAGCAAAGACGTGGTGGTAGACATGAGCCATACGCTGTCAAATCAATACTGGGTTGGTCATTGCTCGGACCCGTGAATAAGTGCGCCGCTAATTCAAATGAAATTTTCTTTCAAAAGCTAGATTTGCGTGAACAGGTTGAACGGATGTGGAAAACAGATTTTTGTGACTCTATTTTTGACAATCAGCAAGGACTATCTGTGGAAGATCGTGAAGCTCAAAAGATTTTTGAGAAGTCTGTTCATCATGACGGAGAGAGGTACAACGTCTCGATGCCGTGGAGAGAATTTCCGCCAAAATTAGAAAATAATCTATCGATGGCCAAGTATCGCTTAAAGTGCTTGGAAAGGCGATTGGAGAATAGTCAATCGCTCTATAAAGGTTACTGTAATATTATTGACGATTATATCTCAAAAGGAACATGCGGTGAGGGTAGGATCGATTGATCAAATTGATTGCAATGAAAAGATGTGGTTCTTGCCTCATCATGCGGTCACAAATCCGAATAAACCCGGCAAAGTTCGCGTTGTATTTGACTGTGCGTCTAAGTATAGAAACATGTCATTGAACGATACTTTATTGCAAGGTCCTGATCTCGTCAACTCTCTCATTGGAGTTTTAATGAGATTCAGATGGGATCGCTACGCCTTTACGGCCGATGTGGAATCGATGTTTCACCAGGTTCGTGTATCAGACAGGGATAAGAATTTCTTGAAATTTTTGTGGTGGAGTAATGGCGATTTGACGAAAACTCCAGATGTTTATTGCATGACCAAACATATTTTTGGAGCAACTTCATCACTCAGCGCATGTTCATTCGCATTGCAAAGAACTGCGAAAGATTTCGCTGACCAGTATGAACAAAGCACAATTTCAACTATTTTGCATCATTTCTACGTTGATGATTGCTTGAAGTCCATCAGTGATATCGACATGGGTATCAAACTAATTTCCGAGCTCCGTGAAATGCTGCAGAGAGGCGGATTTCATCTGACGAAGTTTGTTTCCAACAGCATTGAAATATTGAATTCAATCCCTGAAAAAGAAAAGGATCCGTCTATCGTCAATGTAGAATTTGAAGGAGAAATGCCTGTTCAAAGAGCCTTGGGAATGAGATGGAATGTTGAAAAGGATTCATTTTCATACACCATCAGGAGTAATTCTGTGCCAGTTACTCGTCGTGGAATTTTATCGGTCGCTAGTTCATTCTATGATCCGTTGGGCTTGGCTGCCCCTGTCACTCTGATACCGAAACTGATCTTGCAAAATCTTTGTCGCGATAATTATAAGTGGGATGATGTTATTCCAGATAATATTCGAATTGAGATGGAAACTTGGATGAATTCTTTGATGGCACTCGAAAAGTTTCATGTACCTCGTTGTTTGAAGCCAATATTCATCACTCAAAATCATTCGACGGAACTGCATCATTTTTCCGATGCTTCTGAGACTGCCTATGGAGTTGCGTCATATCTTCGAATATTTGATGAACACGGTAATGTGAAATGTTCATTAATTGCCGGAAAATCGCGAGTGGCTCCTCTGAAGAGTGTGAGCATTCCACGTTTGGAGCTGTCAGCAGCTGTCGTGGCTGTGCGAATGCACCAAACTATCGTGCGTGAATTAAAAATAACTGACAAAGTACAAACAGTTTTTTGGACCGATTCCGAAGTAGTTCTGCGCTACATAAGTAACGTCAAAACTCGATTTAAGACATTTGTAGCTAATCGCCTGGCAATCATTCATGACATTACCAATCCTTCACAATGGAAATACATTCCGTCTACTCTCAATCCTGCTGATTTAGCATCGAGAGGAATTCTTCCTAATCAAACTTCAAATCTCCAAAAATGGTCAACAGGACCAGAGTTTTTGGCTGATCTTTCGATTGGTTGTCCGAAACAGCCTGATATGATTACATCAAACGTTCAAAGTGACCCTGAAGTTAAGACGGTTTTCTTAGTCGAAGCACGCGAGTCTTCCTTAGAAAAAATGATTGAGTCTGCTTCAAATATTGAAAAGCTCCAGAGGAATGTTGCATGGTTACTCCGTTTTAAGTCATTTCTGATGAATAAATTTTTGAACCGTGGCATTGTGAATACTTCGCCTCTTTCTGTAGAAGAAATTGAAAAGGCTAGAAGTGAGATATTGAAGGTTGTTCAACAATCAAGTTTTCCCGAAATCAAATATTGCAATCGAGACTTAAAAGTACCTAAATGTAGTCGCTTGAAATCCCTTTGCCCGATATTAATAGATGATCTCATATGTGTAGGAGGTAGACTTGAAAACTCCGATCTTTCTCTTGAGCGAAAGCATCCAATTATTCTGCCCCCTAAGCATCACGTAGTTGACTTGCTTATTCGCCACTGTCATGAACGAAATGGACACGTAGGACCCCAGCATGTTTTGATTATTTTGCGAGAACAGTTCTGGATATTACGAGGGTTATCGACAGTCAAACGCATCGTAAATCATTGTTTCGTATGTAGACGCATGTCGCGTAATCCAGTAGCTCAGCGCATGGCTGATTTACCTAGAGAGAGGTTAGAAGCTGGAAATCCTCCATTTACAAACGTAGGGGTAGACTATTTTGGACCCTTCTATGTCAGATGTAAGAGGACTATGGTCAAACGTTATGCCTGCCTTTTTACTTGCTTAGCATGTAGGGCCGTCCACTTGGAAAAGGCATATAGCTTAAGTACGGATTCGTTCTTGTGCTGTCTATCAAAATTCATGAGTAGACGTGGCAAACCAAAAAAGATATTCAGTGATAATGGTAGAAATTTTGTCGGTGCCAATAAAGAATTGAAGAAATCTTTGCTACTGTTAGACCAGAATAAGATTCGTACGACTTTAGTAGATCGCGAAATTGAATGACATTTCACGACACCTTCTGCTCCTCATGAAGGAGGGGTTTGGGAAAGAATGATTAGGTCCACCAGATTCATTCTCAGAGCATTGATTAAAAATCAGATTGTAGACGATGAATCTTTTACGACATTTCTGACTGAAGCTGAGCGAATTATGAATGATCGTCCTCTCGTCAAGAATTCGACGGACCAACACAGCCCTGAAGCATTAACTCCATCAAAACTTCTCCTATTGCGTTCTAACATCAGTTTTTCTTCAGATAAGATAACATATAAGGACTGCTCAAACAAGCTGATTCGTCAATGGAAGCGAGCTCAATTTCTTGCGGACATCTTTTGGAGAAGATGGATTAAAGAGTATTTACCTCTTCTACAGTCGCGAGGTCGCTGGCAGAATAAGCGCAGGAACTTTCGCAATGGTGATGTTGTCCTACTGATGGATGAAAATCTTCCCCGTGGAGAATGGCCGCTCGGACTCGTGATCAACATACACACTGGACAGGATGGACTGGTGCGGACTGCAGAAGTGCGTTCGAAGAATTCTACGAAGATTCGACCAGTGACAAAGCTATGTCTCCTCGAGTCTTATGATGGTGATTCGTGATCCTAGTGTCTTCGTGTGAATACTCGTTTCTTTGCTATGCTGCCTTTTCTGTCAAACAAATATGATATTCATGTCTCGTATATATTCATAAATTAATTAACATTATTGCGTGATCGAATTGAAGGTAACTTAATGTCTTTGTGATATTTTAATGAAGTCTCGCTGTAGAGTGGCTTCATCGCGTGCGCTGTTGGACTTTGAGTTGAACTTTTATATCTATGTGTGAGTTAGCAGTGTTGAAGCACAGATTTCTGAGCGAATTGTTGATTGCATGTACATGTATATATGAATCTATGTTGTTGTAGTAATGGATATCTTGTATGACTGCATTAGTATGATGATATCTGTGATGTAATTTATATGAATGCTAGTTGTCGATACGTGGCAGTTTGAATTTGCTGTTATTCGATATTGGTGATGCTCAACCAAATTTGTTGACCGGTAGGTCTGCCTGTAGAAGAAGTCCATTCGTAGTACAAGCTTCGAATCGTATTGTTTTTGCTCGTACATTTCGGGACGTAAGGTAGCTACCGCGTTACGACAAATTGGATTATTTTTTCGAATCCAAAAACTAGATCTGTGTGAAAAGGATAAGGCATACTTTCAACATTTATTGCAAACTAATAACATTTCTTATTCAAGGACTGAAATTGCATTTGCAATTAAATTAGGTAAGATGGCATATATTTTTCCAAAGATTTGTAGACTAAATGTATCCTTACGTTTTTTGAAATCTAATTTATCATTGTTGGAATATTGTCTTCGGAAATATGAAAGCTTTTGGAAAGAAGCTTAAAAGAACTTAAAAGTAGTATTAGCATTAAGTTTCTTTGACTGGAGAACGAAAATTCGTTGTCCACGGTGTGGACATGTTGTTCATGCAATTTACAATATTACAGTTAGTAGACGATTGTTGTAAAGAACTTGAAAGTAATATTAGCAATAAGTTTTTTTACTGGAGAACGAAAATTCGTTGTCCACGGTGTGGACATGTTGTTCATGCAATTTGTAATATTATAGTTAGTAGACGATTGTTGTAAAGAAGTTGAATAGTAGTAGCTGATTTTATTTTATTTTACTGGAGAACGAAAATTCGTTGTCCACGGTGTGGACATGTTGTTCATGCAATTTGTAATATTATAGTTAGTAGACGATTGTTGTAAAGAAATTGAATAGTAGTAGCTGAATTTATTTTATTTTACTGGAGAACGAAAATTCGTTGTCCACGGTGTGGACATCATTATTTGTAGACTTCTGCGGTTGCATTTTTGTAAATATACATACAGGGTGAATACCATACCTTGTCCGATACATTTCAATAAAATTTACAATCATATTATTGTCTATAAAGTGCATTTATCTGGCCTATCAGTGGATAAGATATCTATGAATGCATTTCTGTTCAAAATTTTGAGGTGATAGTTGATGATTCATTGCTTGGCATAGATATCTATCGACCTAATCTTTTTCAAATTTTCAAACCATCTGACATGAATCTTAACCATTGATTACTTCACTTACTGTGATACATGTGTACAATGGAAGACGTCGAGCGAAACGCCAGACTCGTTGCCTACTGCGTAACTTATGGAAACAGTGAACAAGCAAGAAGGCGTTACTACGAGGAGTATGGAGAAGAAGCACCCGATGGAAGAACAATACGACGATGGACTGATAAGTTTCTCAGCACGGGCTCCATCTTACCGCGTTCAAGCTCCGGGAATTGTTCCCAACGAGTGCTGAATGAGAAGAAAGATTCAATTGTGAACGCAGTTGTGGAGAATCCGCGCACATCACAGCGAGTGATCGCAAGGGAAGTCGGTGTTTCACAAAGGACCGTTGGCAAAACCCTTAAGGAGAATGGATACAAGCCGTACAAAGTTCATCTAATGCAACAACTCTTTGACCATGATAAACAGTCAAGACTGGATTTTTGTCAGGTTATCTTACAAAAGAATAGTGATGAAAGCTCATGGTCCGACAGGATAATCTTCTCGGATGAGTGTACTTTCCACATGTCGGGTCGTGTCAATCACCACAATGACTTTTACTACGCAAACAGCAATCCTCATGTTTATGACGAGGTGCCTATCCGTTCAAAAGGCCTAACAGTGTTCGTCGCAGTTTCATGCCATGGCATTATAGCGATTGACATCAGCGAGGAAACAATGACAAGTGCTCGTTATTGTGACATTTTGAATGAGAAAGTATTCCCAGCACTTTCTCGAAGACCTCACCGTTCTGCTGTGTTCCAGCAAGATGGCGCTCCACCCCACTTCAGCAACAGGACGAAAAGTTTGCTAAACCAGCGATTGGCCAATCGATGGATTGGAAGAGGTGGTCCCATTCCTTGGCCCGCCAAATCCCCCGATCTCACGATCTGTGATTTCTTTCTTTGGGGTCACATCCAAAATAAGGTATATGCATCTAGCTTTGAGAGCAATGAAGACCTCAAGCGTCGAATCGAACAGGAACTGAGTGAAATTCCTATTTCATTCATCAGAAGCTCTTACAAAAATTTTATTCATCGTTGTGAAGTTTGTGTATCACAGGATGGTGGTCATTTCGAGAACTTGTTATAACTTTCTTACTTTCTGATATCCATACCATCCATTGATATCCAGAATACACATAATTTGCAATAAAAAGATCGAAGTTTTTATTAAAATGTATCGGACAAGGTATGGTATTCACCCTGTATACCCAAATTGAAATATCCATCTGTTGTTTTCAATTTCACATTTACGGGAATATAATAAAAACAATTTATTTTATGAAAAATGACAAGTCTAACTGAGTTCTTTAAATTATATGGAACGTAAACAACTACGAATTTAGATCTAAAGAAAATTGCTAATCAATTGGGAATAAAGAATTTTCACATATTGATGAGGGATGAATTACTATTGATAAAAGATGTGCGAAGCACTAGCTCTGCTAATGTCCCTGAAGTGAATTTCGTAACAAATCTCCACACGTCAGATCAAAAAGGAGTACATTGGTCAGCAGGTGTGTCTAATAAAAATATAGATAATTAAAATTTTGACTCTTATCCACCTACAAATGAAGTCAAAGAATTACTTGGAAATGGAATTTATAATACATTTCAAATTCAAAAACCAGGAACAACTTACTGTGGACAATTATGTCTTTATGTTTTATTGAAATTACAGGAAGGAGTACCATTTCTAGATATTATGTTAGAATTGAATAATGATAATTAAAAATCACTTCTTTGTAATTCGTTTTGATAAAATCTGCCAGTGATTTCCTGATCATCTAAATCTTTGATTTCGTAAGTAATCGGATAAGTTTGATTTATTTTAAAAACTTCAAATATCTCTTTAGTCCAATAGCCAACAAAGCCTTTTTCAAATTTATTCTTGTACTTAAATATTCTAACTCTATCTCCAATTTTAAATTTCGGCTTACGTTTCTGTAAATTCGGATTACTCTCATTCGAATAATTATTTTCGAATATTTTCTTTCGCATTAAATCAGGATCGTCAGAAGCATTCTTTGGAGTTTCTTCAATACCTGAATGAGCTTTATTATTGTACTGATCTACAATTCCTGGTAGTATTTTTAACCATTTCTGATTACCTTGCTCAGTAAATTTCTTGAATATATTATTTTTCAATGATCTATTAAATCTCTCTATTACTACAGCCTTTCCAGCATTTTCTGTGGAATAAACGATTTCAAATAGTGGCTTAACATTTCTATTATAAAATTCAGACCCTTTATCAACGAATAGGTTCTTTGGTGTTCTATTACTTTCTTTAAAGATTTCTTCAAACGTATATTTAACTGACAGGCCACTTTTGTTTTTTAAAGGCTTTGCCCAAGCGTATCGTGTATATAAATCTATAACGGTCAATGCGTACTTAAACCCTCTTTCATTCGGCTTATTGATTAGATCTGCACTCCAAATATCATCTTTATTAAATACTTTTACTTTCAACAGATATTTAGGCTTTCTATATTCCCTATGAATTTCAAACGCGTAGCGGCTTGGGTCATTCGACATTTCAGAGGCATAAGTTTCATCTATCCCCTGACCAAAAAGCATTTTAGCTTGTAATGCTTTCTTAACAAACATTCTTTCAATTTTTTCTCTTAAGGTAGGATTTTCAATATTATCTAATTCTTGTATCATTTTCTTATCTTCTACATGTCTAGAAGCTATATCATCATGTTCTCTGTATGCTAAATCATGTCTATAAGCTGCTGCATCTACTCTATTTATTGGTTTACTATTTTCTCTAGGTGTATTATCATCGTTTAATCTTAAATCTAATCTTGTACCGGGGCCAGTAAAATAAAGCCCAGGTAAATGTTTCTCTTTCGAATATTTACTCCAAATAAAACCAGGAAAGTTTTCTAATGTTTTTTGTATGTCGCCTCCGGAATGCAACGAAGAACCCAAGCAACCATGAAAGTGTTCTACACGTGCGGCGCACGTGTCTCATGAACGTGTCCGACACGTCGAAAGTGTCGCGTCAGAGCACGTTCTAAACACGTGGTAGGAAAGTGCATACCACGTTCAGTTATCACGTTCAAAAAGTTTTCCCCACGTGCGGAGCACGTCAAAAAGCCACGTTAGTCAAATTTAGCACTAGCCCCCTACAGGCTTACATTTTATTACTATCTCTTATTTCTACCCCATTATAGGTCAATTATGAAATTATTCAATGTACTAGTGCCTCTCATTTCTGTCGAAGTTATCAAATTAGTGAATATAGAATACCTGTTAAACATTTATCCTCAATCAAAAATGAATTCTACACTTCTCATCAACCTTGTCACCTTCTAATTCGCATTATAAAACTACTAATTACAGTTTACAATTATAGCTTTATTCGCGATCACCAATTCTTAGCCCTGCAAACATTTAACATTTACATAAAAAATAAAAAAACATTGTTGTTCTACGTCATACTGCCACGAAATGTTTCAAGGATTTGCAGCTTATTATAGCATCACTGCAAAACCATAACATTCGGAGACAGTGACAAAAATGTGCAAGAAATCACTCACCTCTCAGAAACAAGTCCAGGCCTACACAGTGATCAAAAGATTCTCCCTCGCCATATGGACGAACTCGCTGAATTGATTTGGTTAAATCCATTCATACTTTCAGTATTGATTCTTTCTCTGAAATAGACAATATAGATTTTGTTTCGTAAGCAAAAAAACATAAGTTTGCAAAACGTCTTTCGAATGGCACAATTCGTTAACATTCATAGTATATTTTAAAAAACAATTCACATCATTAAAACATTTATAGAGAATTTCAGAAAGTCTTTTTCTTAGATAATGAAACAGAGTTTTAAACAGATGATGGGACAATTCATAGACACATGGATTTGTACTCAATTTGCATGATGACTTACATGGCACAGCTAATCCACATACTGCCGACTGGTTCAAATTACATTCATGTGACAATTTGTAGGAAATAAAAAATAGATTTTCGACAAATAGATGCACACATAATCATAACATACTGCATGCATAAAAGTCCAAAAATATTGAGAATTGTGTACACGCACGTATATATAAGAGTAGTCTCAGCAATAATTATTAAATTATTCCCGCGACTGGTGATCAATGTAATTTATCACACTCCAAGATTACAAAACATTCGGAGAATGTCAGCTTCTAATTATGATAAATTATCTTAAGCTTGAGGAAGCTATCTTACTCGGATAGAATTCAAGAGCGAAGAAATTTGCAACAAATTAATTGATATCAGATGACGCTATCGTTTTATTGACAACAAAATCATATTTCTTTTATTTTTGCGATTTCATGAAGCTTCAAAATTTAAATCAAATGATTTCGTGAAAATATAACTAATATACAGCATAATGCAGTTAATTCACTTCAAATTAGGCAATGAAAGGAGCATAAACATCTCACCTGCAGCTGTGGCAATTGATGATGTTAATCATCCAAAAACATTTGGTTGTCAGAATGCATCAAACTATTGTCTTGTCTCTCACGAGATGACACTCAAAGCCCTGGTTTTCAGCGACGAATGTAGGAGATAAAGTCAAGTCACTAAATGAGGTGAACCAAATCACAATATATTTTGTAAGACGACAAAAGCTTCGGTGACCTGAAAATACAAAATAAATGATCTGTAAATTGATTGTGGAGGTCGAATGTGGTTCGCGGATTTGAGTTCCTCTAAATGTCCAAATAAAAGACGGTGATTAAGGCGTCGTTCAAGAAAATTTGGTCTAAGTCGTAGACGTTTCACTAAAACCGCAATGTTTGATATGAATCACGTTCGATGCGCAGAGTAGCCAGGAATGAAATGAAGATCGTTTGCACGTTTCCTTTCTCGCTGTCATGTGATTATCAATGGTGACGCGCGCGTCGATTGAAGGTCAGTCGCTCAGGCGGGAGTGGGGAAATAATCTGTGCGCAGTTCTCCTCTATTCGGAAATGAAATGCGATGGGCATGCAATGACCGCTTTATCTTAACGCTGCGTAAACCATCGAAATAGCTCAGTCCATGCATCGAATTAGCACAGCCATAAAAAGCCTTATTGTATGATAATATCAAAATGCTGTAATTATAATATATTCCAAATGCAGTCGCAAAATTGTGATTCTTCAGATGCCAAGTATGAATCCTATTAATATAAGAGATGCATGGGTAGAAATTAATGATGAATCTTACTTTCGAAGATAAACATCAATTCAAAAACAAATCATGAGAGAGAGAGATGAAGGAAAGCTAGATTCAGAGACGTGAGGCGAGAAAAGAAATGAAGGAGGAAGATAAAGATGAGAATTGAAGGGAATTTATCAAGGAATAAGAAATAGAAGTAGAAAAAAGGAGTGATGAGGAAAGAGAAGAATAAGAGGAAGATAACGGTGAGAAATGAGGAGACAGAGAAGAGAAGGAAGAAAATGAGGAGAAATCAAGAGAGAGAGAAAGAAAAGACGAGAAATACTGAGAGAGAAGAAAAATGAGGAGAAAGATAAGAGGAGGAAAAAAGAAGAGAAATTATGACAGAGAAAATGTATCAAGAGAAGCGAGGAGAGAGACAAAGTGATGGAATGAGCGAGATAAAGGAGATTGGAAATGAAGAAAGTTAGTCTGAAAGTTAGTGCAATTAAAGTGGAAATGATTCATCATAGCGGGAACGTCATAATTTCTTAATTCATCGCAATTGTGGCTCGTTGATCATGTGTTTGGTCATGCGGATGTACATGGGCGGTCATTCTGACGTTTTTGATGTGAGGTCAGTGACATCCCGCTCTGGTCATATAAACGTCTAATGGTACGTGACATCAATATAGGACGACACTATGACGTCATATGTTTGCTGGGCACTTTCTTAAAAAATTGTGTTAATGGCAAGTGCACGACACGTGCGAGACGTGTTGCGAATTCACCAAAAATGGTGTGTTTTGACAACGTGTCACACACGTGGCCATCACGTCACGAATTCACTAAAAAATTGCGTGCTTTGACAACGTGTCACACACGTGGCCATCACGTCACGAATTCACCAAAAAATTGCGTGTTTTGACAACGTGTCACACACGTGGCCATCACGTCACGAATTCACCAAAAAATTGCGTGTTTTGACAATGTGTCACACACGTTGTCAACACGTGATGAATCCCTGGCCACGTTCGAACACATTCGGAACGTTGCGGCCACGTTCCCTACACGTTTTGTGTTGCTTGGGAAGTTTGCTAAACCAAGGTTCTATGTACTTTTAAGAGATAATCCATTAGATCTAGATTTGAAATTCTTAAGTTATTCAAATTCAAGGAATCCACTTCGCTCATTTTTAAAGATTAAATATTAACGTACCATACTAGGATTTAGATATATGCCAGATACATCTTTAGTTTCTTTTATTTCAATTAAATCATCAATATTATGTAGTACATTTTTAAGAACTCGTTTCCCTTCATCAACTAAATTTAATTTACTAATGAAATTATCTACTATTCCCTCACCCCTAGCCGCTTTCTCTAACTCTCCATTATGACGTTTTAGTTCTTCTAATGACGCCTTCTCTGATTTATTTTTATTTATTGCCTGCACAATACCAGCTGTCCCACCTGCAACACTTCCTGCTGCTGATATACCTCCTATTATTAGTGGAATTAATGGGACAATTCCTCCATTCTTTTCTTCTTGTAATTAAATATTCTCTATCATTAGTTTACTTATGTAATACTTCTTTTTGTCAACCGTAATAGTTTTAGGTGTATTTTTGTCGATGATGTTACGTAGTTTTAATTCAACCGTTTTATTATTCACTTGCACCATTTTTTAATAAAAAATTTATAGTCTTGGGTTTTTCTGACCAATAGAACCTTGTTCAGAGGCTTTAGCCGATCGGACCAAAGGTCCTCAGGTTACTAACCAATAGAACTTTGTTCAGGGGCTTTAGCCGATCATAAACGTAAATATTTTTCCCAAAAGTCAAATTTAATCCTAAAAAATACTTAGAATTTATAAACACAATCTTAAACATTTTACTTCAAACCAAAAATTACGAGCGAACCATCTATGAAACCTGTGTACCATTATGACAGTGTAGAAACAATTCAAAAAGAAGGGGCTGGCATCTTTTCTGGTATTGGAAGTATCGTTAACTTGATTAAAAATAATAAAGATTTGATTTCATCTGCTGCTAAAGGAGCAGCTGCTATAGGTAGTACAGCTAGTGCAATATCAAATGCTGTTAAGTCACAAAGCGAATTGAAGCAACTAGAAGCTATTCGTAAACTTAGGAATGATGCTAAGGAACTACAAAAAGATAAAAAGCTCTCAGAGGAAGCAAAAAACAAAATTGCACAATTAGCGAAGATGAAAAACAAACATGATGAAAAATCAATTGAAGAAATGAGAGGAAATGGGATGCAGTCCCTAACCACTAACGTGAGAAATGGATTAGCAAAATTCTAGTACCAAACTCATTTTTCTAATAAAAAATATAATGTCAACTCTGATTGAAAGCAAATTTAGATTAGACGATCCCCCGTTCGTTAGTTATAATCAAAAAAAGAATGATTATATAAGAGTTGCTATGAACCCCGGATCTTCAGGTAGAGTAAATACTGGAGGTGATTTAATTTTTGAAGTTGATAATCAACAAAGTTATTTATATTTACCTGATTCCTTTTTACACTGTGAATATTCTCTATATTCTGATGCTAATTTTACAACACCATTACCTGCTACGGATAATATTACATTAGAAAACAATTTCTTTCCAAGATTATTTACACAAATGCGTTTAGATGTTGCAACTCAAAATATAGAAACAATAAGTGATTCTTCAGGGATTATTGATTTGATGCTTCGATTTGTCACAATAAGTGAAAATACTAAAATGCATGAAATCGAAGGATGGTTTCCAGATAATAATGATGGTATAATTATAGACGATTTAACTCACGCTGGAACAGACGCAACAGGAATTGCGAAAGATGTAGAACAAATTGCAAAACATTTAAATAAAACAAATAATAATGCATATAAAGAAAGACGTAATTTTAATAATAAAAGTAAACAAACTATTGATTGGTCATTGTCTCCATTATTCGGGTATTTAGATTACAATAAAATATCATATCAATTAAAGTTCAAATTAATAATTCATCGCACTGTAAATAATGAATCAATATTTTATGGAAAGGCTGGGAAGAAAGCATACCTAAAAATTGATAGACTTGAATGGTGGATAAAACATATTACTCCTAGTTTAGAGGTTGAAACAACTATTGCGAAAAGATTAAATACTAATAAACCAATTCCAGTAAGTTTTATGAAGCGTACTGCCAGTTCTGTCACTTTTACTGAACAAAGATTTAACTGGCATTTCACAAGGACATCAAATACTCCGAGATATTTTTTACTCACTTTTCAAAAGAATGAAACACCTAGTTTTGATAAGAACAATAGTCTTTTCCATATTAGTTCAATTAGAAGTTTACAAATTTCATTAAATCAAACACGTTATCCTATTGATCCATTAAGATTTGATAACTCGAATAATCAATTCATGGAAGGATATGACGCTTATAGAAATCTATGTCGAGAATTTGGAGGTGAAGCACAATTAACTCCTGTAGATTGGAAAAATTTATATCCTGTTTTCTGTTTTGATTTAAGTGCGCAATCTGAAGATATTATCAAGACTGGTTGTGATGCGACAATTAATATTGAAAAGACAAATTCCACAACATCATTGATGGCTTATGGTTTATTGCTAGAAGATGTAGAATATCCAGTTGAAATTCTTAATGGAAAAATGGTTAGGATAGGTTAGAAAAACCCAAGACTTCGTCGATCGGCTAAAGCCTCTGAACAAAGTTCTATAGGTTAGTAACCTGAACAGAGTTCTGGTAAGATTTACTTGTGTGAATGGACAACAACTTCGTGATAACTTTATCAATTTTCTGTTGCACTTTATCTATTGCGTCAAGCAGCGTGTGATGTATTTCAATTTCTTTTCTATTAACTTGCATTTTCTTCTCATTCATCTTTAATGCTGTTTTAAGAGCATTTAACTTAATTTTAAGAACATTCAACTGTTCTTTATTTTCCTTATCCTTTTTCTGTATTTCATTGTCTAAATTCGTTTTAAGTGTCTTTAATTCATTAAACTTTTGATTAAGTGTTTTCACTTCATTGTTCATACTATTCATGAACTTCGCTTGTTGTGTAATTCTGCTCCTCAATTTATCAACATGTTTTGAAATGCAGATTGTAACTGATGTAACTGTTGTAATAATTTTTGATCCCTTTTGGTAAGTTTTTCTAACTCTTCTTTCAGTTGTTTATTTTGATTTGTATTCTTTAGAATAGCAGACTTTAAATTTACAGAAAGTAATATCAAAATCTTTGATTGTTCTGCTAGCTTTCTATGAAGTGTTGATATTGTTGCTTCTAGCTCTTTACCTTTTTTATCAAGTTGTAACAATTTTACTTCTAGCTCTTTATCCTTTTTATCAAGTTTTGATAATTTTTCTGTTAATGATTTGTCATTCTGTTTTAGAAGCTTTGCTTCTTTCATTAGTGGAGTCAGTTCTTCTTTCAAGACATTTATTTGTCTATCAACATATTCTTTATTTGCTAACTCAGTATTTTGTTGTGGAAGAATAGAAAGATGTAACGGACCTGTTAAAACGTCTCCAGTTTTCATGATTTAGTTGTCTAGGTCTATTTCTGATTCTTGATTATTTGAAATGTAAGCACCTCCTCCAACATTTGTCAACATCATTTTTTTCTGTTTAAAAATGTCTCTACATGACGACTATAGTCAGTATATAATTAAACATGTACCAGTTTTAAAAGATTATCGTCATCCTACAAACCCTGTCAATTCGAAGAAAGAAGTTAGATTTTATTATCATCATAAATACGTGGCGCTCGTTACAGATTATAAAACAAAACATGGTATTAAACCGTTTGTTAAAACAAAAGACTTCCACTTTGTCTACGAAGTTTTAGAGTATTTTTAGCATATGATAATTTAAGGTGGTTGGTTAAGAAAGAAAATTTAACAACACATGAATTAGAAACATTACATCAATTAAATATTCCTGTGTATATGTAAAAACGGAACCGAGGTTCGATGTAAAAACGGAACCAAGGTTTTATATTAAAAAAACATAATTTTTTCTTTTAAAAACATATTTTTTTCTTTTAAAAAATATGAATTGTAAAATGAATAACAAATTAACGCATACGCTTGTTGAGTTGATAAAGAAACAAATCGATGAGTTTGATGCACAAATTCAACGTAGTCGTAAACGTAATATTAAACGTAGACGCAAACGTAATATTAAAAAACAGAAATGTAGAACAAAAGAAACATCAGGTACACCAATTACTGATATATTCTCTGATGATAGACTAGGTGATGATCTATTGAATTTGTTTAATCCGAACGGAATTACGTATGGAAATGAACTTTTTGCTAATGTAGTAAATACTATGCGTGAACTTTTACACAATGGGAAAGTTTTAAATTTATTTGGTGTTGTGATTAAAGAAGATGGAGCCACAATAGAAATTTTTTACGTTACATTTTATAATACAAATTCATTTGAAACATGGTTGTGTAATCTAGAAGAGAAATCCGATGCTAACGAATGGATTTTTGCAGGTAGTATCAAATACGAAGATTTTGGAATGTAGCTAGTGCAAAGATCACATAGAGGTGCTGGTATTAACATGAGATATAGAATCAAAGAATACATCGGACAATATTGCTACATTCCTTCTGAAGATTTCTGTTTTATCAAATGTTTCAACGCCTTACGTGGGTTCAATCAAGTACAAGCTAAAATTATAATCGAGATGTTTAATGACTTTTTATATAAAGATAAAGCTACATCTAGAACAGGAGTAATGTCAAACTGCAAATTTTCCCAATTCAATAAATACTTTGGAGAATGTGTACAGTATTACAGTCCTACTAATCGTCATTTAAATCCTAGAGGTATTACAACGTCTCATAATTACGTTTATTACAATTATTCTCACGAAGGTTCATTAATAGGTCATTATTGTTTAATCAATAAATTCCATAAAGCAGAAGCTATTAGAGAAATTGAAAATAATTTCAAACCAATATATAAAACAGTTACTGATGAAAATCTAACAACACTTGCGTATAAAACCATAACAAAGAAACCAATTGACTATGGTTCAACATATACAGGGTGTTAGCGATCTTCCCGCGGATTTTTGAAGTCTTTCATCTAGGTCACAAATATTGTGTTCATCACTCATAATATCATAGATAGCTAGACTGGCGTTGTTCGCATGGTATATATGTAGATAGATAGCTATGATGAGATAAAATTTAAAAATCATTGATATTTAAAAATCAAACTCTTCCTCCACATAACCTTAATCTCATCACTTTGAGTAAGACTATTGCAAGTGCATGAAATGAATTACAAGGACTTGACGAACGAAGAAATTGCTTCTATAGTGTCTTTTTCCGTTACTTATAACTGCGAAAAGGCTAGGCGATTGTTTGAGGAGAAATTTCACAAGACCCCACCACCAGCAAGGACATTATTGGATTGGAAGAAGAGATTCATGGAGACATTATCCGTTGTTCCACGCAAGCCTATTGGAGACCACAGTGCCAGAAACCGTAGAAACCATCTATAACGATGTGTCGTTACTAATGACAAAAACACTCTTTTACCATAGCAAAAAGGTATTATATTACTTAACAAAGCACATTTTCGTACTGATATCATAAAAACTGCTCAAAATGCCCTCCATTCTGCTCAGCGCAGAGCTGACATCGCCGAAGAAAATTGTCATATGCGCGGCTGATGGTCGATAGCTCGATACTTTCCAATAGATTGATTAGTTTGGATCGAAGTTCTCTTATTGTCCTTGGTCTTGGATGTTTATAAAGTTTATTGCGTATATCTCCCCACAACCACGAATCATTCACAGACAGGTCAGGGCTTCTTGGTGGCCACGATATTGGACCTGAACGTCCAATCCATCGATTTGGAAGGTTAGCATTCAGGCTATTGCGTACTATTAACGCGAAATGGGAAGGTGCGCCGTCTTGTTGATAGAGTTCAGTCCGATTGCCTCTTTGTGTCAACAACGGGATAACTTTCTCCATCACAATGCTAAGATATTTCTCAGAGTCCATTGTTCCATCAATTATTTGATAAGACACACCATGAATAGGCGATAACATCGCCCAGCACATAATTCCGACAGACTTCATAAAGTGTTCTTCAACAGCATGGGGATTATCATGAGCGTAGATGAACTGGTTATGTCTGTTAACTTGACCGTTGACGTGAAAAGTCGCTTCGTCACTGAAGTTTATTTTGCGTATGAAGTTCGAATCGGTTCTTTGTCTTTCGAGGATAAATCGACAAAATTGAAGTCGATTAATCTCGTCACTGTCTTTCAATTCCTGGACAGATGTAAGCTTCCAAGGTCTCATACCATCTTCTTTCAATACCTTGTTCACCGTAAACAGGGATACTCCCACCTCTTGTGCAACTTTTCGTTGAGACGTTCTTGGATCATCACCAAATGCATTCAGGACTGCATTTCTGTTCTCCTCCGATACTCTTCTGGCACTGTGGTCTCCAATAGGCTTGCGTGGAACAACGGATAATGTCTCCATGAATCTCTTCTTCCAATCCAATAATGTCCTTGCTGGTGGTGGGGTCTTGTGAAATTTCTCCTCAAACAATCGCCTAGCCTTTTCGCAGTTATAAGTAACGGAAAAAGACACTATAGAAGCAATTTCTTCGTTCGTCAAGTCCTTGTAATTCATTTCATGCACTTGCAATAGTCTTACTCAAAGTGATGAGATTAAGGTTATGTGGAGGAAGAGTTTGATTTTTAAATATCAATGATTTTTAAATTTTATCTCATCATAGCTATCTATCTACATATATACCATGCGAACAACGCCAGTCTAGCTATCTATGATATTATGAGTGATGAACACAATATTTGTGACCTAGATGAAAGACTTCAAAAATCCGCGGGAAGATCGCTAACACCCTGGTGCATAAGATTGCTCTGTATATGGGGGGGGTGAGTAGGCTTCCGGGGGTAACGAAGCATCGGATGATGAAAGGAGGCCAGATTCGGATTCACGTGAAATTTTGGGTTGGCAGGATGTTTCCAGGACTATCGGAGATTAAACAAATAATTCGATGACGTCCCCCCCCCCGCTGACAGCTGCTTCAGATTTTTGCTTCCAGTGGACGGATTTTGTCGTGCGATAGCTCGTTTGAAAGCTAAGAGTCTAAGAGACAAATTCAGTGAAAGAATCGGCATTGTGTATCTGTCTTCGTTCGTTTAGGTGTGAGAACGCCATTTACAGCATTTTGGGACATTGGCGCTAAACGACAGAGTTAGAATTTGGGACGTTTTGGGCTCTAGCTTTCAAAAACGAAGCATCGGATTGGAAAACGCTAGATTTCAGGACATTTGGAATCAGCGTCAGATTCTTATTATCTGTATGGTGAGTTTCCATGTCCATCGGCGAGTAACAAGTCATCGGCGAGCGAAATTGTTCAACATTTTTCGGAAAACACGACAGAGTTAGAAGTTTTTGCGATGGCTGCTCCTATGTATAGAGCAAAAGACGAAGCATCGGATGGGAAACCGGAGGCCAGATTCGGGCTTCCAGCGTCAAATTCCTACATGGTAAATGGAGTATTTCCAGCCTCAATCGAGTAACACTAGAACGCGGAGTCAGTCGAGGGATTTTATAGTGTATTGGATGATGCGGTTTTTTTTTATTTATTATTTTTTATTATTTTTTTTATGGTATTATTTTTATTTTTCATTCTATTTACGTATCAGCTGATCGCCACAACTATATATAAGCTGGGAACCGACGAGCTTGTCATTTAGAGGATAACGATGTCAGAGGTAGGTCTGCTCTCTGAGCTCCGATGATAGCTTCGGACATTCCAAATTCCAAGTTTCTGTAAGAAACCGACTTAGAAAATGTTTCATTGTCTGATATACTAAGCCGTCAGACTTAGAGTTTCGCCAGGAGATGGAGATGGCCTTCGTCCTCCCACCATAAAAGCACTCCAAAACTTTAAAGGCTCGTTAACTTTGCTGCTACAAGTCCGTTTACTTGATTCAAAAAGAGGTTCGTCGGTTCGCTATTGACCTCCCTAAGTGATGACTACTTATAAAATTTCATAATATGCTAAAAAGTTGAAAAATTTAAATTCACTAGTTTTGGAGGTTTTTCTGGGTTTCGAACCTGCTGAAGTCAATGAAAGCATTTTAATGATGTCTGAGCCAGTCTTCTCATGGTATAAGCGCTTTTCACTGAAAGCGAGCAAGACACGAGAGTTTTGCTGTAATATTCCACTGACAGGGTGTTCCGTCGGGACGGCGGACATGCCGTATGATAAGTTGGCAAGGGAATGTGTCATATTTAAACCGTAACCGCTGGGACAACTCATGTCTCATGTTGGCATTTGACACAGCTTCAACGTAGCACTTTGAACGCCAATCGTTGATTTGTGTCTTAGCTATCTTGTCATGGTGGCCTCTAAACATCTCCATTGCAAAACGCTGGTGAATCAAGCTCTCTAATAAAACGGCTTGCTAGCAAGCAGATCAAAGCAATAACTTGGGTGTTTCCTCAAGTTTTCAGTATGCTGAGTTCAAATCTGCTATCAGATTTCAAATTCAACTAAGACTAAGCAGCTTTGAGGGTTAGATCCCAGCTACTGTCACTACCTTTGACTCAACTCCGGCGTTGCTGTTACCACTTCGGGCATGACAATGATTTGTTTCAGCTGTAAAGAGCGGTATCGGGAAGATCTCTCACTTCCTAGTGATCAGTACAAGGCCTTCGGGCTGTCGACGGGATCGAGTGCCACTCACTACACTCAAATCTATCATTCCTCACTAAGTGTAAATTACTGACTATACATTTGTCCTGCTATCAGGTTATTTTGACTTGCTATCTAGTTGAATAGTCTCTTGCTATCAAGAGATTCACTTCTGCTCATAAAGCACATCATCGCTGTAATACCTCCTTTGCTCGAGCGTTCCTTCGGGACGGCGGGTACTGCCGAAGGGATTGTGTTGCACGGTTGTTCGTCGTTTGTTAGACCGAAACCTCTGAGCCGTTGCTCATGTTGGGCGTTCGACTTCATACTCAACGTGACGCTGTCTCTCGCCAGGTCAGAGTACTTCAGCCATTCGACAAAGGTTAGTCTTTATGATATGGAGTAGAGTGAAATGTAATTCATTAGATGTCCCTTCAATGATTGCTCCCATGATAAACGTTGATGAGACAAATGAAATGATTCTCATCTTCCTTTTTCAATGATTGAAATCTACTAGCACACTACCGTATAATCGTTTCCAATCCACTATGGGGCAGACATGATAGAGCCTTCATTTGCCCTGGGCAGTCTTCGGACTGGCGAATTCTATCATTAAGTTGAATCTGCTATCAGTCAACTTGAACGTTGCGTCACGTTAGAGGGGTATATAAACCACTGCCTCTCATTTCATTTCATTTCAATCATGCAGACGCCGAACAGTCAAGTCAGCTCTCCTCGCGGACCGCAGTTAAGGCCGCGAAATTTATTTGAGGAGTTTGTCAGGCTAGAGGAGCAAGACAGAGTTTTTAATAATCTTGCGATTGCAATCCGATGACAGCACTGCTGTCAATCCATCGAATGGCGCTACATTCCACTTTTTAGCCATGACCATTAGTGTGGAAGTCGACAGTGCTACCAAAGAGAGAGTCAAAGACTCTCTCAGCAGAAGTGGTAGGGTGTAAGATGACGTTACTCCCGAGAACGAACCATCGGCTCTCTTAAGGGCCACCATGGGGCAAGACATGATAGAACCTCCACGCGGTTTGCCCTGGGCAGTCTTCGGACTGGCGAATACTATCATTAAGTTGAATCTGCTATCAGTC
The DNA here is from genome assembly GCA_907163375.1 of Prostheceraeus crozeri. NCBI lineage: Eukaryota > Metazoa > Platyhelminthes > Polycladida > Euryleptidae > Prostheceraeus > Prostheceraeus crozeri. Next base: position 123,931 of record CAJQUW010001516.1, on the reverse strand, counting down.
AACTTGAACGTTGCAAATGAAGTTCGGTGTAATACTTCCTTTCGACGGGCGTTCCTGTAAAGGGCGGCGGTAAACCCGTAGCTATGTATACCGCAAGGGACATTCGGCAATGGTCAATCTTGTTAAACCTCTCGGCGTCATGTTTGCAAGTGATTGCCTCTGTCTCAACGTAGTATGCATTCGCGCCAGGGCGACATTTAGCCAACTGTCGAAGGTTGCCTAAAACTTTCCATTGCATACGTTATGAGAACCATGAGTTCTACCTGTCTCTATCAATGAGACGAATTGATGAATGGAATGAAAGGGAGGATACTCACGCGCCACACGCAACATAACACACTCTCTCTTCCGTAGTCTAACAAGCTCTTTACACATGGATCGCAGTCGATTGCTATCCCTGAAGCGAATTCCTGATTCGCTGGTTGAAGCAATTCATTGTTGAAAACCCTATATAACCAGAAGATTGTAGCGCTTCTCATTCAATTTGAAGTCACGATGAAGCCACATCTGCCGACAACATTCCCGTCTTTCCATCGATGAAAGACCACACGCCATTCCCGAGTTCGTCCATCCTCGACGAGTTGGGATGAGGATGAGAAAGTAAGGCGGGAAGATCAAGAGGTCATTTGGACGGATGAGGTGTGGACTCCGAATTACCACTCGCTATCATCCGTAAATGGTGCCAGTATTGCACCAGCACTGCTTAGAGGCTGGGATATAGGGTTTCTATTGACAACCTAACCGTCCAATAACCCCCTTGACTATTCCAGCCAATAGTCGAACCTAATCCGAGAATGAACCATCGCTCTCTTAAGGGCCACCCAATGCAGGGCAAGACATGATAGAGACCTCCACGCGGTTTGTCCTGGGCCAGTATCTCTTCGGACTGGCTGAAATACTATCATGTAAGATTGAATCTGCTATCCAGTCAACTTTGAACGTTGCAAATGAAAGTTCGTGTAATACATTCCTTTTCCGACGGGGCGTTCTGGTAAAAAAGGGCGGGCGGTTGAAAACCGCCGTAGCTATGTATACCGCAAGGGACATTCGGCAATGGTCCATCTTGTTAAACCTCTCTGCGTCATGTTTGCAAGTGATTGCCTCTGTCTCAACGTAGTATGCATTCGCGCCAGGGCGACATTTAGCCAACCTGACGACAGGTTTGTTGCCTATAAAATAAACAAAAAAAGCAAACTTTACCCCATTGCATACGTTATGATGAGCGCATGAGTCTCTACCTGTTCCTCTATCCAATAGAAGAACGAATGTAGACTGATGGAATGAAAGGGCGAGGACCTCACGCGCGCCACAACCATCGCAAAATATACACATTTCTCCTCCTCTTCCGTAGTGCTAAAACAATGCACTCTTTACACTATGGATTCGCCAGTCGTATTGCTATCCCTGTATCAGAAGTGTAAGTAATCTTAATTTTATTTGGACACTAATTTCTGAATCTATTATCATACATCGTCCATGTATGAAAATGTTTTAAGATTTTACAAGTATAGACCCTAAGCGTCTATCAATTGTAAATGAAAGATATATAGTGTTGTTCAACAGTTGCAAGATTGAGAAATAAAGGAGGTTTCAAAAGTCGTGATGGAGTGGTCTTTGTATTACAGATAAGAATAACAAAGTTTTTATTTATCTGTTGTATGTTAGAAATAGAATGACAGTTTCACCAGCTTTACAAGTTAAAGAATAAAGTTCTATCTGTTTTTTATTTAAAAGTTAGAAATAAAATAAAGTTTCAATAGTTTTAGCAAGTTAAAAAATAAAGTTTCAATACGTTTACAAGTTTTTCAAACATAAAGTTTAACTCATCTATCTTGTGCAAGATACAAGCGCGCGATAAAGTTTAGAAAACAGTTACAAGGCTGAAATAAAGTTTTAAGGGAACAAGTGTAACATCGTTGGAAATAAAGATTTTTAATAGCTCTTATGTGCTTCAAAATAGGAGTCTCTAATTAACAGTATTTTTATCCTGTTAGAAATCAAAATGAAAGTTTCTATGCAGTTTACAACGGATAAGAATAAAGTTCATATCTGTTTGTCTGATATCGAAATAAAACAAAGTTTCATACCGTTTACAAGTTAAAAATAAAGTGTTCTTAAAGCTTCAACAATTACAAGTTAAAAATAAAACTTCAAAAGTTTACCAGTTAGAAATAAAGTTTCATCAGTTTACAAGTCAAAATAAAGTTTCAACAGATTATAAGTTAAAAGAAAAGTTCCAATAGTATGTGCATTAGAAATAACGTTTCAGCTGTTTGTATGTTAGAAATAAGATAAAGTTTCAATTGTGTGTACGTTAGAAATAAAGTTCTATCTGTTTCTATGATAGAAATAAAACAAAGTTTCAACCGTTAACAAGTTAAAAATAAAGTTTCAAGAGTTTACAAGTTAAAACTAATGTTTCAATAGTGTATGTATGTTAAGAATAAAGTTAGAACAGTTTACAAGCTGAAATAAAGTTTTAATAGTGTACACGTTGGAAATAAAGTTTTAATAGTTTATGTGCTTCAAAATAGAGTTATAACAGTTTATATGTTAGAAATAAAGTTTCAACAGTCTACAAGTTAAAAATAAAATTATAACTGTTTCAAGAGTTTACAAGTAGAAATTAAGTTCAATGGTGTATGCGTTAGAAATAAAGTTTAGCTGTTTGTATAATCAAAATAAAGTTTCAAGAGTTTACAAGTATAGAAATAAAATGAAGGTTTCACCTTTTACAAGTTAAGAATGAAGTTCTATCTGTTTGTATGTTAGAAATAAAACAAAGTTTCAACCGTTAACAAGTTAAAAATAAAGTTTTAAGAGTTACAAGTTAAAACTAATGTTTCAATAGTGTGTGTATGTTAAGAATAAAGTTTTATCTGTTTGTATGTTAGAAATAGAATGAAGTTTCACCAGTTTACAAGTTAAGAATAAAGTTCTATCTGTTTCTATGTTAGAAATAAAATAAAGTTTCAATAGTTTGCAAGTTAAAAATAAAGTTTCAATAGTTTACAAGTTTTAAAATAAAGTTTAATACAAGTTTTTTATCAAATAAAAGCTTTAAAATAGTGTGCAAGCTAAAAATAAAAAATAAATTTTGAACAGTTTCTTTTACCAAGCTGAAAACTAAAGTTTTTTAATAGTGTCTCACCGTTGCGGTAAATAAAGTTTTAATAATTTTTTACTTGTGTTCAAAAAAGAGTTTATAACATCCTTTATATGTATAGAAATAAAAAATGAAGTTAGTTTCATCAGTTTAAACAAGTTAAGAATAAAGTTTTCTATCTGTTTGTCTGATAGAAATAAAACAAAGTTTTCAACCGTTTATTACACAGTTGTGAAAAAATAAAGTTTCAAAACAGTTTACAAGTTAAAATTTAAAGCTTCAACAATCTAGACATGTTAAAAATAAAGTCTATCAAAAGTTATTACCAAGTTAGAAATAAAAGGAGAATGTTCTAGATCCAGTTTACCACGTCAAAATAAAGGTTTCAACCAGTATTATACAATTAAAAGAAAAGTTCCAATAGTAAAATGTGCATTAGAAATAACGTTTCAGCTGTTTGTATGTTAGAAATAAGATAAAGTTTCAATTGTGTGTACGTTAGAAATAAAGTTCTATCTGTTTCTATGATAGAAATAAAACAAAGTTTCAACCGTTAACAAGTTAAAAATAAAGTTTCAAGAGTTTACAAGTTAAAACTAATGTTTCAATAGTGTATGTATGTTAACGAATATAAGTTAGAAACAGTTTACAAGCTGCAACTAAAGCATTTTAATACGTTGTGTACCACGTTGGAAATAAAGGTTTTCAATAGTTTATGTGCATTCAAAATAGAATTATAACAGTTTTATATGTTAGAAATAAAATGAAGTATTTATCGCAGTTTACAAGTTAAGAATAAAGTTTACTATCTGTTTGTATGTTAGAAATAAACCATCAAAGTTTCAAAACCGTTTAACAGCGTTCAAAAATAAAGTTTAAAGGAGTCTTACATAGTTTTAACTAATGTTTCAATAGTGGTTTTGTGTATGTTATCGAATAAAAGTTTTAATCTCTGTTTGTATGTTAGAAATAGCAATGAAGTTTCACCAGTGTTACAAGTTACAATTAGAAGTTCTATCCTCTTTAAGTTTATAAAGTTAAGAATAAATTCTATAGTTTATAAAACAGTTAGAAATAGAATGAAGTCTTCTTCACCCAGTTCTTTACAAGTTAAGAAGAATCTTAAAGTTCTATCTGTTATTATATGTTAGAAATAAAATAAAGTTATTCAACAGTCTAGACAACGACGTTAAAAATTAAAATTAAATAACATGTTTCAAGAGTTTACAATATAGAAATTAAAAAATTTCAATGGTGTAAATGCGTGCTTAGAAAATAAAGTTTTAGCTGTGTTGTATATCAAAATATAAGTTTCAAGAAGTTTACACAGATGTTAGAATATCAAATGACTGTTCACCAGATTTACAAGTTAAGAATGAAGTTCTATCTGTTTGTCTGTTAGAAATAAAACAAAGTTTCAACCGTTAACACATAAGTTAAAAATAAAGTTTTATAGAGTTAACAAGTTAAAATCTAAATGTTTCAATGTAGTGTGTGTATGTTAAGAAAAAGAGTTTAATATCTGTTTGTATGTTAGAACATATAGAATGAAGTTTCACCCAGTTTACAAGTTAAGAATAAAGTTCTATTCTGTTTATATGTTAGAAATAAAATAAAGCTTTTTCAATAGTTCTTTCTGCAAGTTAAAAATAAAGTTTCAATAGTTGACAAGTTTTAAAATAAAGTTTAAATAGTGTGCAAGATAAAAAATAAAGTTTTGAGAACAGTTAAACAAGCGTGAAACTTAAAGTAATTAAAATAGTGTACACGTTGGAAATAAAAGATGTTTACCTAGTTTATTATGTGCATTACCAAGAATAGAGTTACTATAACAGTTTTATATGTTGAGAAATAAAATGAAGTTTCATCAGTTTACAAGCTTAAGAATAATGTTCTATCTGTTTGTTATGATAGAAAATACAACAATAAGTTTCAACCCGTTTACAAGTTAAAATAAAAGTTTCACCAAGTTGTACAAGTTAGAGAAATAAAAGTTTCACAATAGTGTAATATGTTAGAAATAAAGTTTTAGCTGTACATTTGTATATTGAATAAAACAAAGTTTCACCAAGAGCTTTACAAGTTAAAAGAATAAAGTTTCCAAATCGGTGTATGAAACGTGTGAGTAGAAATAAAGATTTTAGCGGGGTGGCATTTGTTATATCAAAATAAAGTTGTGTCAGAGAGTTTATCAAGTTAGAAACTTAAGTTTTTCAATCTATGTTCACCAAGTGATGCACAATAGTTAAGAATAACGAGTTTCAATAGTGTTGGTATGTTAGGAGAATAAAAGTTCTCTATCTGTTTATATGTTAGAAATAAACCAATGAAGGTTCATCAATATGGTGTGACAGTTTTAAGAATAAAGTTTCTATCTGTTTCATATGTTAGAAATAAAATAACCAGTTGTTCGACCTAGTTAACAAGACATTAAAAATTCACATAGTGTGTTCAGCATTAATGACAAATAAAGTGGATTCAATAGTGTGTATTGATGGAAATAAGTGTGTTAAGCCAGCGCTTCTGTGCGTCCAAGATATAAGATGTTTGCAACTCGTTTACAGAGTTAACACAACATAAGAGTTTCTACAAGTACTTTGTGTGTACGACATTTCGAGAATAAAGATTCTATCATGATTTACTAGTGGTTAGAAATAAATGAGATAAAGGTTCACCACAGGTTTACAGTGTTAAGAATTAAAGTTTTATGCTGCTTCGCTATGTCAGAAATGAATATAAAGTTTCACCAGTTTAAGAGGTTAAGGAATAAAGTTTCAATAAGTGTGTATCGGTTAGAAATAAAGTTGTCAGATAGTGTGTATGTTTAGAATAAAGTGGTATCTGTTTATATGTTAGAAATACAAACCTTGAAGGTTCACACAGTGTTGCAAGTTAAGAATAAAGTTTTAATCTAATGCTTGCATGTCAGAAATGAAATAAAGTTTCACCGAGTTTAAATGTTTAAGAATAAAGTTTCACCAGTTTAAAAAAAAGTTAGAATGACCGGTAAAGTTTCAATAGTGTGCCTATGTTTAAGAATAAAGTTCTATCTGTTTACAATGTTAGAAATAAACATGAAGTTGTCAATAGTTGTGTATGTTCAAGACATAAAGTTCTATCATGGAGTTTATATGTTAGAAATAATACTGAAGGTTCACCAGTTTAACAAGTTAAGAATAAATTTTATCTGCTTGTATGTTAGAAATAAAATAAAGTCTTCACCGATCACATCCGATTACAAGTTCAAACGTCAATAAAGTCATAATAGTTAACACACGTATTAAAAATGTAAAAAGTTGTCAGATTAGTGTGTAATGTGTAAGAACTTAAAGCTTCTATCTGTTTGTATATTAGACGAGTTAGAAAATGAAGGTACTTCATCAGTTTTAGCAATAGTTAATAATAAAGTTTTGTATACTGTTTGTTAAGTTAGAAATAGAATACATAGTTTCAACCGTTGACAAGTTAAAAATAAGAGTTTCAATAGATTATGCGCGTAGTTAAAAACTAATGTTTCAATAGTGCGTAGGTTAAGAATAAAGTTTTATCTGTTTTGTATGATTAGAAATAAAATTGAAGCTTCGCCAGTTTACCAAGTTAGAATAAAGTTTTAATCAGCTTGTATGTCTAGAAATAAATATGAAGTTTTCACCAGAGTATTTACCACCACATTTAAAGAATAAAGTTTCAAATAGTGTGTACGTTAGAAATAAGTTTCAAAACCGCGTTCTACAAGAGTTAAGAATAAAAGTTTTCATCAACCAACATGGTCTAGTCGTTAGAAATGATCAAGTTTTATCTGTGTTGTAAAGTGTCGGATCGTAGGATTTACTAGTTTGCAAGTTAGACTCAGCATTCTACTAGTTGTAAATGAAATAATCGTTTCATCACAGTTTACAGATTAAAATAAAGTTCTCAATAGTGTGTATTGATGGAAATAAGAGTTTAAAGGGCGCTTTGTCCGCGTTAGAACAATATAAGTTTCAGCCAGGTTGATCAAGTTAAAAATAAAGTTTCAACAACAGTGTGTACGTTGTACGTTAGAAGATAAGAGTGTTTCAAAGCAGTGTTTACAAGTTGTGAAAAATATAAGTTTCAACAGTGTGTACGTTTAGAAATAAATGACAGTACAAGTAAGATACTTCATCGTATGAGTATTCAATGGCATGTTTTGTAAATCAAATGTGTGTAGTTCCCCTGACATGATAGAATCGCGATTAGAAATAAAGTTTCATGCCGGTTGTACAACCATTGTTAAAAGGTATAAAGTTTCAGACAGTGTGTACGTTAGAAATAAAGTTTTAGTCTGTTTATATGTTAGAAAACAAAAAAAAGTTTCAACAGTTTACAAGTTTGAGAAAAATAAAGTTTCAAACACGTGTGTACGTTAGAAATAAATGAAGGTAAGATCTTCTTATCGTAATGAAGGGAGCATTCAAAACATGTTTTGTAAATCAAATGTGTGTAGTCCTGACATGATAGAATCAAATGAACTTGACAGAACGCCGGTGGTCAAGCCTTCATTGAAATTCATAGGTCATGGACTACACACATTTGATGTCACAAACAGGTTTTGAATACGCATACATGATTGTAAACTGTTCTAACTTTATTCTTAACATACATACACTATTGAAACATTAGTTTTAACTTGTAAACTCTTGAAACTTTATTTTTAACTTGTAAACGGTTGAAACTTTGTTTTATTTCTATCATAGAAACAGATAGAACTTTATTTCTAACGTACACACAATTGAAACTTTATCTTATTTCTAACATACAAACAGCTGAAACGTTATTTCTAATGCACATACTATTGGAACTTTTCTTTTAACTTATAATCTGTTGAAACTTTATTTTGACTTGTAAACTGATGAAACTTTATTTCTAACTGGTAAACTTTTGAAGTTTTATTTTTAACTTGTAATTGTTGAAGCTTTAATTTTAACTTGTAAACTGTTGAAACTTTATTTTTAACTTGTAAACGGTTGAAACTTTGTTTTATTTCTATCAGACAAACAGATAGAACTTTATTCTTAACTTGTAAACTGATGAAACTTCATTTTATTTCTAACATATAAACTGTTATAACTCTATTTTGAAGCACATAAACTATTAAAACTTTATTTCCAACGTGTACACTATTAAAACTTTATTTCAGCTTGTAAACTGTTCAAACTTTATTTTTTATCTTGCACACTATTTAAACTTTATTTTAAAACTTGTAAACTATTGAAACTTTATTTTTAACTTGCAAACTATTGAAACTTTATTTTATTTCTAACATATAAACAGATAGAACTTTATTCTTAACTTGTAAACTGGTGAAACTTCATTCTATTTCTAACATACAAACAGATAAAACTTTACTCTTAACATACACACACTATTGAAACATTAGTTTTAACTTGTAAACTCTTGAAACTTTATTTTTAACTTGTTAACGGTTGAAACTTTGTTTTATTTCTATCATAGAAACAGATAGAACTTTATTTCTAACGTACACACAATTGAAACTTTATCTTATTTCTAACATACAAACAGCTGAAACGTTATTTCTAATGCACATACTATTGGAACTTTTCTTTTAACTTATAATCTGTTGAAACTTTATTTTGACTTGTAAACTGATGAAACTTTATTTCTAACTGGTAAACTTTTGAAGTTTTATTTTTAACTTGTAATTGTTGAAGCTTTAATTTTAACTTGTAAACTGTTGAAACTTTGTTTTATTTCTATCAGACAAACAGATAGAACTTTATTCTTAACTTGTAAACTGATGAAACTTCATTTTATTTCTAACATATAAACTGTTATAACTCTATTTTGAAGCACATAAACTATTAAAACTTTATTTCCAACGTGTACACTATTAAAACTTTATTTCAGCTTGTAAACTGTTCAAACTTTATTTTTTATCTTGCACACTATTTAAACTTTATTTTAAAACTTGTAAACTATTGAAACTTTATTTTTAACTTGCAAACTATTGAAACTTTATTTTATTTCTAACATATAAACAGATAGAACTTTATTCTTAGCTTGTAAACTGGTGAAACTTCATTCTATTTCTAACATACAAACAGATAAAACTTTATTCTTAACTTGTAAACTGATGAAACTTCATTTTATTTCTAACATATAAACTGTTATAACTCTATTTTGAAGCACATAAACTATTAAAACTTTATTTCCAACGTGTACACTATTAAAACTTTATTTCAGCTTGTAAACTGTTCAAACTTTATTTTTTATCTTGCACACTATTTAAACTTTATTTTAAAACTTGTAAACTATTGAAACTTTATTTTTAACTTGCAAACTATTGAAACTTTATTTTATTTCTAACATATAAACAGATAGAACTTTATTCTTAGCTTGTAAACTGGTGAAACTTCATTCTATTTCTAACATACAAACAGATAAAACTTTATTCTTAACATACATACACTATTGAAACATTAGTTTTAACTTGTAAACTCTTGAAACTTTATTTTTAACTTGTAAACGGTTGAAACTTTGTTTTATTTCTATCATAGAAACAGATAGAACTTTATTTCTAACGTATACACAATTGAAACTTTATCTTATTTCTAACATACAAACAGCTGAAACGTTATTTCTAATGCACATACTATTGGAACTTTTCTTTTAACTTATAATCTGTTGAAACTTTATTTTGACTTGTAAACTGATGAAACTTTATTTCTAACTGGTAAACTTTTGAAGTTTTATTTTTAACTTGTAATTGTTGAAGCTTTATTTCTAACTTGTAAACTGTTGAAACTTTATTTTTAACTTGTAAACGGTTGAAACTTTGTTTTATTTCTATCAGACAAACAGATATAACTTTATTCTTAACTTGTAAACTGATGAAACTTCATTTTATTTCTAACATATAAACTGTTATAACTCTATTTTGAAGCACATAAACTATTAAAACTTTATTTCCAACGTGTACACTATTAAAACTTTATTTCAGCTTGTAAACTGTTCAAACTTTATTTTTATCTTGCACACTATTTAAACTTTATTTTAAAACTTGTAAACTATTGAAACTTTATTTTTAACTTGCAAACTATTGAAACTTTATTTTATTTCTAACATATAAACAGATAGAACTTTATTCTTAGCTTGTAAACTGGTGAAGCTTCATTTTATTTATAACATGCAAACAGATAAAACTTTATTCTTAACATACACACACTATTGAAACTTCATTCTTAACTCGCAAACTATTGAAACCTTATTTTTAACTTGTTAACGGTTGAAACTATGTTTTATTTCTAACATACAAACAGATAAAACTTTATTTTAACTTGTAAACGGTTGAAACTTTGTTTTATTTCTAACATACAAACAGATAGAACTTTATTCTTAACTTGTAAACTGGTGAACCTTCATTTTATTTCTAACTTGTAAACTCTTGAAACAGTTATAATTTTATTTTTAACTTGTAGACTGTTGAAACTTTATTTCTAACTGGTAAACTGTTGAAATGATATCTTTCATTTACAAATAGTAGAACACTTTGTCCAACTTGTAAACTAGTAAATCTTGTTCGCCATCGAATCTAACTATTTAAATCTTCATCATGGAAATCAATGTTCCACAGTCGGAGTAAAAGTTTGAGATGATACACTCCTGGCAAACTAACTCATGAAGTAGCTTTGCTGTAATACATTTCTATCTGTAAACATATGATAATGTTAAAGTGAATCTAAAACTTTTCAGCTTATTAATTGTTCATCGTTGCATCAACGCTTTAACACGTGAACAGTTATAATTTATTTTTAATTTACACTTAGTCTAACTTGTAAACTAGTAAATCTTGCGATCTTATTTTTACAAACAGTTGCACCTTTATTTCTAACATATACACTATTGAAACTTTATTTCTAACTTGTAAACTCTTGAAACTTTATTTTGATATACAAACAGCTAAAACTTAATTTCTAACTTGTAAACTCTTGAAACAGTTATAATTTTATTTTTAATTTACACTTAGTCTAACTTGTAAACTAGTAAATCTTGCGATCTTATTTTTACAAACAGTTACACCTTTATTTCTAACGCATACACTATTGAAACTTTATTTCTAACTTGTAAATCTTAAAACATTTCATATGGACGATGATGATAATAGATGAAATAGTGTCAAATAAAATTAAGATAGCTTACACTTCTGATACAGGGATAGCAATCGACTGCGATCCATGTGTAAAGAGCTTGTTAGACTATGGAAGAGAGAAGTGTGTTATGTTGCGTGTGGCGCGTGAGTGTCCTCCCATTTCATTCCATTCATCAATTCGTCTCATTGATAGAGACAGGTAGAACTCATGGTTCTCATAACGTATGCAATGGAAAGTTTTAGGCAACCTTCGACAGTTGGCTAAATGTCGCCCTGGCGCGAATGCATACTACGTTGAGACAGAGGCAATCACTTGCAAACATGACGCAGAGAGGTTTAACAAGATTGACCATTGCCGAATGTCCCTTGCGGTATACATAGCTACGGGTTTCACCGCCGCCCTTTACAGGAACGCCCGTCGAAAGGAAGTATTACACCGAACTTCATTTGCAACGTTCAAGTTGACTGATAGCAGATTCAACTTAATGATAGTATTCGCCAGTCTAAAGACTGCCCAGGGCAAAGCGCATTGAAGGCTCTATCATGTCTTGCCCCATAGTGGCCGATTATACGGTAGTGTGTTAGTAGATTTCAATCATTGAAAAGGGAAGATGAGAATCATTTCATTTGTCTCATCAACGTTTATCATGGGAACAATCATTGAAGGGACATCTAATGAATTACATTTCACTCTACTCCATATCATAAAGACTAACCTTTGTCGAATGGCTGAAGTACTCTGACCTGGCGAGAGAAAGCGTCACGTTGAGTATGAAGTCGAACGCCCAACATGAGCAACGGCTCAGAGGTTTCGGTCTAACAAACGACGAACAACCCGTGCAACACAATCCCTCTACGGCAGTACCCGCCGTCCCGAAGGAACGCTCGAGCAAAGGAGGTATTACAGCGATGACGTGCTTTATGAGTAGAAGTGAATCTCTTGATAGCAAGAGACTATTCAACTAGATAGCAAGTCAAAAATAACCTGATAGCAGGACAAATGTATAGTCAGTAATTTACACTTAGTGAGGAATGATAGATTTGAGTGTAGTGAGTGGCACTCGATCCCGTCGACAGCCCGAAGGCCTTGTACTGATCACTAGGGAAGTGAGAGATCTTCCCCGATACCCGCTCTTTACAGCTGAAGACATCATTGTCACTGCCCCGAAGTGGTAACAGGAACGCCGAGTCAAAGGTAGTGAACAGTAGCTGGGATCTAACCCCTCAAAGCTGCCTTAGTCTTAGTTGAATTTGAAATCTGATAGCAGATTTGAACTTCGCATACTTGAAAACCTTGAGGAAACATCCCAAGTTGTTGCTTTGATCAGCTTGATAGCAAGCCGTAGAGAGCTTGATTCACCAGCGTTTTGCAATGGAGATGTTTAGAGGCCACCCATGACAAGATAGCTAAGACTCAACCGATTGGCGTTCAAAGTGCTACGTTGAGAGCTGTGTCAAATGCCCAACATGAGACATGAGTTGTCCCAGCGGTTACGGTCTTAAATATGACACATTCCCTTGCCACACTTATCACTACGGCATCGTCCGCCGTCCCGAAGGAACACCCTGTCAGTGGAATATTACAGCAAAACTCTCCGTGTCTTGCTCGCTTTCAGTGAAAAGCCGCTTATACCATGAGAAGACTGGCTCAGACATCATTAAAAATGCTTTCATTGACTTCAGCAGGGTCGAAAACCCCAGAAAACCTCCAAAACTAGTGAATTTAAAATTTTCAACTTTTTAGCACTACTTATGAAATTTTATAAGTAGTCCATCACTTAGGGCAGGTCAATAGCAATCGAACCTTTTTTGAATCAAGTCAAACGGACTTGTAGAAGCAAAGTTACGAGCCTTTAAAGTTTTGGAGTCTTTTATGGCCTGGAGACGAAGGCCATCTCCTGGCGAACCTCTAAGTCTGACGCCTTAGCTGATATCAGCAATGAAATTTTCTAAGTCGGTTTCTTACAGAAACTTGGAATTTGGAATGTCCGAAGCTATCATCGGAGCTCAGAGAGACGACCTACCTCTGACAGTCGTTCTCCTCTAAATGACAAGTCTCCGTTGGTTCCCAGCTTATATAGTGTGTGGCGATCAGCTGATGACGTAATGCCCATCATCCAAACACTAAAAATCCCGTCTATCTCCGGTTCTAGTGCTCCGATTGAGCTGGAAATACACCATTTCCATGTAGAATTTGACGCTGAATCCGAATCTGGCCTCCGTTTTCCCATCCGATGCTTCGTTTTGGCTCTACAGTAGGCAGCCATCGCAAAATTCTAACTCTGTCGTTTTTCCGAAAAATGTTGAAAATTTTTCTCGCCGATGACTTGAAACTCTCCGATTGACATGAAACTCACCATATAGATAAAGAATCTGACGCTGATTCCAAATCTGAAATCCGTTTTCCAATCCGATGCTTCGTTTTGAAGCTAGAGCCCAAAACGTCCCAAATTCTAACTCTGTTGTTTTTCACCAATGTCCGAAAATCTTAAATGGCATCTCACATCTAAACGAAGACAGATAGGAACAAGCCGATTCTTTCACTGAACTTGTCTCACTCTTAGCTTTCAAACGAGCTATCGCACGACAAAATCCATCCACTGGAAGCCAAAATCGAAGCAAGCTGTCCAGAGGGGGGGGGGGACGTCAGTGAAAATTTTTTTCTCTCCGATTGAGCTGGAAATACACCATTTCCATGTAGAATTTGACGCTGAATCCGAATCTGGCCTCCGTTTTCCCATCCGATGCTTCGTTTTGGCTCTACAGTAGGCAGCCATCGCAAAAATTCTAACTCTGTCGTTTTTTCGAAAAATGTTGAAAATTTTTTCTCTCCGATTGACTTGAAACTCACCATACAGATAAAGAATTTCACGCTGATTCCAAATCTGAAATCCGTTTTCCCATCCGATGCTTCGTTTTGAAGCTAGAGCCCAAAACGTCCCAAATTCTAACTCTGTCGTTTTTCGCCAATGTCCCAAAATCTTAAATGGCGTCTCACACCTAAACGAAGACAGATAGGAACAAGCCGATTCTTTCACTGAACTTGTCTTACTCTTAGCTTTCAAACGAGCTATCGCACGACAAAATCCGTCCACTGGAAGCTAAAATCGAAGCAAGCTGTCCAGAGGGGGGGGGGGGACGTCAGCGAAAAATTTTTTATCTCCGATTTCGCTGGAAACATCCTTCCTAACCCAAAATTTCACGTAGATTCCGAATCTGGCCTCCGTTTTCTCATCCGATGCTTCGTTTGGGCGCTACACGCCAAAACGTCCCAAATTCTAACTCTGTCGTTTTTTCGAAAAATGTTGAAAATTTTTTCTCTCCGATTGACATGAAACTCACCATACAGATAAAGAATCTGACGCTGATTCCAAATCTGAAATCCGTTTTCCCATCCGATGCTTCGTTTTGAAGCTAGAGCCCAAAACGTCCCAAATTCTAACTCTGTCGTTTTTCGCCAATGTCCCAAAATCTTAAATGGCGTCTCACACCTAAACGAAGACAGATAGGAACAAGCCGATTCTTTCACTGAACTTGTCTTACTCTTAGCTTTCAAACGAGCTATCGCACGACAAAATCCGTCCACTGGAAGCCAAAATCGAAGCAAGCTGTCCAGAGGGGGGGGGGGGACGTCAGCGAAAAATTTTTTATCTCCGATTTCGCTGGAAACATCCTTCCTAACCCAAAATTTCACGTAGATTCCGAATCTGGCCTCCGTTTTCTCATCCGATGCTTCGTTTGGGCGCTACACACCAAAACGTCCCAAATTCTAACTCTGTTAAAATTTTGAAGAAAAATTTTTTCTCACCAATTGCCTTGAAACTCACCCTACCGATGCAGAATTTTACGCTGAATCCGAATCTGGCAGCCATTTCACCATCCACGACAACCTAGACGGTCGCCCACGTCAACCTAGACGGTCGCCCACGTCAACCTAGACGGTCGCCCACGTCAACCTGGACGGTCGCCCAAGTCAACCAGGCGGTCGGACCAACTCACTCGAGTCTCACACTCTGACGTTCCAGAGGGGGGGGGGGGAGTCAGCGAACATGTTGTGAACCAACCTGGCCGGCACACCACGACAGACTCTGTCGTTCCAGAGGGGGGGGGGGCGCTGTGTTTATTCTGGACCTTTTGTTACTACTTTGGTCTCTTCCAAAACTTTACAAACTATGTCATGAGTTACAACTAGAGCGCACACTGTTGAAGAGTACGGTCTGTAGGCAAATTGACAATCATCATAGTTTTTAATCAAATCATCATAAAACCGCTTCAGAACAACATGTTCACAAAGCTTACTTACAATAGGCAATAACGATATCGGTCTCAACATGTCTCTGTTTATTGGCTGCGTTTTGGGAATAGGACAAATGTCTGCGATCTTCCAGAAATCGGGGAAAACATCGGTCTTAAAAGACAGATTGAAAAGATGACAAAGTGGTTGGTGCAATGAATTCGTGGAAACTTTCAATAGCAAGGGAATTATGCCAACACTACTAGGCGATTTATTTGTCTTCAACGTGTCAAGCAGTTCAAAAACTTGTGATTCGTTACAAATGGGATGCGTCGTACAATTAGCTGTTAGGAGAAGTGGGAACGGCTCACTTTTTCTAAAACAGTCGGCGAAACTGTGATTTATGTAATTGACCGCTTCGTTGGCGCAAGTAAATAGTGAAATGCTCCTGTTTACTGAGTCATCTTCCTTTTTCCCTCGAATGTCATTAACTACTGACCATACACCCTTCGGTGATTTCCATATATTTCAGCTCCAAATCCTTTTGGATTTAATTTTTTCGGTTTGCATTTTCTCCTTGTAATATTCATATACTTCCAATTGCAGTTGCGATAAGCTTTGCAATGTCTATTTATTAGTTCAAGCAATATCGGAGTGACCCAAGGCTTTGTTTTTGGGGAAAATTTCACGATTGATGCGGGGATGCATGACATTGCTTCTTTCAGCATGCTGTAGAAAGCATCTAAACCAGTATTAACATTGTTTGATTCCATGACTCTTGTCCAGTCTACTTCAGAAAAAACGGATTGAAATTTGTCAAGATTTGATCTTCGGAGGTCGAGCACTTCATGAAAATTATTATTGACGATACTAGCAAGACGTCTAGCAGAAATTAAAACAATTTTGTGAAGGTTGGTTGCTCTACCAAGTGGGGGAGCCGTAGTAGATATAAAGTCACTAACTGAGTTTGTTTCAGTACAGAAAAACTTATCTAAGATACTTTCACCGAACGTAGGCTCATTAACAATATTTGAAAGGTTGAAATTTTTCGTCAAAAACGAATAATCGTACCGATTGAAATCTCCACAGACAAAAATGTCAGCATCAGGTGAGGAACACAAAATAGCATCAAAAACGTCCACAATAAAATGCTTGAAACAATTTATCTGATCAACAGGTAGCTGGCTTGAGTTCCATCGGTGTTGATGAAGACAACCCTACATTCAGAAAAAGTTCTTAGCTTTTCTAAGGAGCATATTTTTTGTTTTGATGTTCTTGAGAACTACCTTCATGGGCTTGTTTTTCCAATCTTTCTGTTTGTCAACTCTGTGAACATTTTCTATCTCATCGGAGCCATCAATGCCCAGTGTAGTCAGCAGTTGTTTGCATTTTGAGAGGTTATGTTTTCTACGAGTATCCAGTGCATTAGAAATAGACTCTGTAATACCTGAGATCATCACATTCAATTTCCGTCTATCTCTTTCTATCATTTCGTTCTATAGCTTCAAATTGTCTGGATTTCAAGTCTGAAATTTCGTTTTCTAAATCTTTGTTTCGTAATTTCAAATGCTTCTTCTCATCCTTGATTTCTTGGAAAGATAAGCTAATCTCTGCTACAGTCTGACGGATATGAGAGATTTCCTCACGATTGACGAAATCAGTTGACAAGAGAATGCACTGACAATACCAACGTTACAAGGTAAGTGTAGACGGCTGACAATCCAGACCGTAACTAGATGAGAACAATAAGGACAATAAGAAGAACGCACTGCCGCTTGCAACTTTCACGAATCACAACACTAAGTGATGATCACTCTGGAGGGCAATGACTGAAAACAACCCGCCGACAAAAAACTGTATCCCAAACATAAAAATGGGCAACAGCAGGAGAAAGAGCTTGACGGCCCGATGCCGACGATAACAAAAATGATAACAGTAGCGACCAAATAGTGGCAAAAAAATACAGAAAAATTCACTGCTTCACAAAGAGGTAAGAGAGACACAACCGAATGCAGACAGAGAATATATAGGATATATAGGTAGAGTGTCGACCATAGAGTATGTTAGGTAGAGTGGTAACTCCGTATTTATTAAATCCCCAATGTGTATACACTTTCGATGTTATTAAATGAACTTAAGGGGGATGCAGGTGGTATTGTCACCATATTATTGCAGTTTTGAAGAAATAGCCACGGAGTTGAGTGATCATGATTGTAATGCAGAAGGAATGATGTCATTTTGCAGATTCTCAGTGTCATGACAGCCTTGGAGATTTAATGCTTGTTAAATTAGCAATTCTATAGGTTCCTATTACTTTCATGCTCAACCTCAAGAGTACTTTCTTAAGCGTGATCATATCACAGGCAACCTGCCACTTGCAGAGCAAAATCACATAATCAAAGACATTTAACTTTGAAAGATGTAAATGCGTCCACATCACTATTCAGATTCAAGAAATGAAACATGAATTTAGTGAATCATAAAATCATGCCGATGAAAATTGAAATAGAACTTGAAATTTCAGCAAAGAAAGCACGGATAATATCGCGACTTTTTCATGAAGACTTCCATTATAATGCAGCTCAAGAAATTCCCTAGCAAATTAACTTAATTTCCGCCTAGTTAGAATTACTAGCAAATATTCATTCTTTTTGATATCCAACTTGTTTCATACTACTTATAAAGGCGTCTCCATGTCGGCGGCATATAAATTGGCAAATTTTTGACTTTTTTCGAAACTGTTCAAATATTTTTTTGGACCACGGGAACGTAATCTCCGCAAGAAACTGAATCCTTTCATACATAAATTTTCACTGTATGCAGATACTTTTTTGTGTCGACACCAAAGATATTTAATTGTTTAAAAGGGCTAGATGAGAAGTAGATGCCTGAACCCATTTTAGTACGGTCCTTATCGTGGCAAAAAAATCATTACGGTAATGGGGCGAAATTGCTGTTTTGTCGGCTGTGGGTTGTACAATGCGACAAAAAGGCTTGGAAATGGCACATGATGTAAAGCACAATTCACTGATAATATATGATAAGTTTCAAGAATATTCGTTCAGTAGTTTCTCTGAAAAAAAATGTTAGATATGAGAGCGGTAATACAGCAATTTAATGCAGTACTATCAATTTGGAAGAAAAAATATTCAGATGAAGATTGATGCGGTATAACTTGATAAACACTAACTCCCTCTGTAGAATTCATGACATAAGCAATTTCAGTGAGAATCCGAATATCACGCTGAGGAATTCACTATTAATAGGGCTCACCCATGTCAACAACGCTCTTCGAGTTACTTACCAAGCTGAAACTACAATATGGATCAATTGCAAGCAATTAACAGAGGGCATTTTAGGGCCAACTGGAATCGATCATCGCATGTCTGTCGATGTGAAAGATGTTGACAATGTGCATCGTATAGCATGCATATTGGTATATGTTGTTTGTTTTTAGTTGCTCAAACCAATTTTATATCAAATTTTCCTATAGTTCATATTTATTTTTTCTGTTGTATCATACAATTTCTTACCACAAAATTATACACGTTATATTATTGCCAAGCTTGGAAGTCTGCAATGCACGTGAGCACAGCAACGATATACGTGTACAACCATAGCCAGGTACTGGACTTGTTACAAAGAAGCAATCTTGCTGCATGATCGCAAGTAAAGACGTAGTTCATTATTCTACTCAGAGAAGTCTTTTAGTCATGTATCTGGTGAATGGCAGGTGAACTTTACTCTGCTTTCATCTAAAAATGAAACAATTGGTTTTCATTTGTTTTATTCCTATATAACATGCGCTCTTCAGATTTAAGAATCAACTGCCATAAAATAATGCAATACAGTCTAATTGAAAGAATTGTGTCAATAGTGTTCTTATTTACATCTGAAGACGTTTTTGCAAAACATCTGAAAAAGTAGAATGTTGCACTCTTAGGCCCTATTTGTTGCAATTCGGACGTTGCTTTTAGACGTACAAAAATGTTTTGAGTTATTATCAACATGCGCTTTAGTTCTGCAGTTACAAAAAAGAGGCAATGGAAAGGAATATTTGTTGCTCGCTTACGAATATTTTCAAATTCATGCAATATCAGCTGATTTTCACTGGTTTCGTTGCACACAAGGTAAAAACACGTCCATTTCCTACCTAGACTTTTATAATATTAAATATCTTTGGTCGACACTCTACCTATATATCCATAATCTATGGTAGACACTACCTAGTGATGAAAATTTTCTGGAACATTTTGAATGTTTTGATTTTTTGTGATAGAACCTATAATTTGTGCTTTACCACAGCCGAGGCAGCTACACACCAGTAGAATTGGTCTAAAACTCATTGGTTTCACCATTTTTTCGATATACCGATCGTGAAAAAATGGAAAATTTTGAATTTTTGTGATATAATTTGTGCGCTTATTACTACCAGAGCCGATAGGCACCCATACACACCAATATAATTGGTCTAAAAACTCTTGATTTCATCACTATTTCGATTAAAACGATCGTAGCAACACGAGTCCCGTCAGCGGATTTTTGTGCCACCATTGGCTTCTGCTAATTTTCGAGCATTTTTAATTATCACACAGACACCGTTTGGGATAGCGTGAATCTTGCTTTACAATAGGGGCATATTTTCATGCAATGAGAAAAATCTGCAGCAAAGTAAAAATGCACTTTATTTTGCAGCTTGCTTATAGCTTGAAAGTTGGCTTTATTATGCAGCGTTGATTATATAGTGATGCAAATTTCCCATGTGTTGATGAACATATGTGAAGTGCTGGCCTACATGAGCGACCATATTGGAATATAAGACTGCAAACTCGTGAGACATTTCGAAACTAAATATATCTGTGATGAGTAGAACATCTATGATAGCTTCTAGCTTCTGCTGTATTGTCAGATTTTTTCGTTGAGGAAAAACCACACATCTTCCATTTCTATTTCAGATATAGTTCCAAATCGATTTCAGATCTACCCAAATGAATTTCAGACATTTCCAGATGAATTGGAGATTCTCCAGTTGAATTTAAGATCTTTTCAAAGCTGAGTTTCTGACAGATACCTAAAATTCAATTAGAGAAATCGGAAATCCATTTAATGTCTGAAATTCACCTGGAAAGATCTGAAATAGATATGTAAAAAGTGCAATTAGCTCCATTAATTCATGCAGGTATAGAGAAGTTTTCAGTCTTTGAATGCTGCAGTCTTTTCAAACGACTATAATAAGTCTCTAAAACAATGATTTAACAGAGCAAAGACGTCAATCACCGAAGAAAAAAATTTCAATCCGGAAAATTTTTCGGAAAATTTTCAAGAAAATTTTGAAGTAAAATATTCCATTTGCATCACTAACACTGCCTATATACAGTATACCTACTCTATGCTTGACAGCTTCTTGACTGAGACTATGACTGGGATGTCATGCATAGAGTAGGTGTATTATAGGTAGAATGTCGACTCAAAAAAGTATCTGTATACAGTGAAAATTTTTATATCAAAAGACTCAGCTTTTTGCGGAGATTACGTTCCCGTGGTCCAAAAAATTATTTGAGCAGTTTTAAAAAATGTCAAAATTTTGCCAATTTATATACTACCGAGATGACTCCTCTATGTAAGTAGTATGCAACAAGTTGGATATCAAAAGGAATGAATATTTGCTAATAACCATCCTAACTAAACGGAAATTAAGCTAATTATCAAGGGAATTTCATGATCCGCTTTATAATGGAAGTCTTCATGAAAAAGCCGACATCTTGTTGTGCTTTCTTGGCTGAAATTTCATATTTCTAATTCATGAAAACAATAGCAGGTAGTGATGAGAATTTTCCATGGAAAATTTTGGAAAATATTGGAAAATTTTGGAAAAATCGGAAAATTTTGAAAGTTTTGATTTTTTGTGATAGGCCCTATTTTTTGACCGCTTCCACAGCCGAGGCAGCTACACACCGATAAGATGGGTCTAAAACTGTCGATTTCATCATTATCTCGAAAAAACGATCTTGAAAAATTGAAAATTTTGAATTTTTGTGATATAATTTTCGCGTTTAATACCACAGCCGAGGCATGGACACTTTCAATGGATGTTCTAACTTTGAAAGATGTAAATGTTTCCATATCATTTCAGACTGAAGAAAGAAACATATATAGTGAATCATAAAATCATGCCGATGAAAATTGAATTAAAAACCTGAAATTTCAACCACGAAAGCACGAATAATATCACGACTTTTTCATGACGACTTTCATTGTAATACGGAGTATGAAATTCCCTTGATAATCAGCTTGATCTCTACTTAGGTAGGATGCTTATTACCAAACATTCATTCCTTTTGATATCCAGCCTGTTTCCTACTACCTATATAGGAGAGTCATCTCGGTAGCATATAAATTGGCAAATTTTGACTATTTTCAAAAGTACTCAAATAATTTTTTGGACGACGGGAATGCAATCTCTGAAAAAAACTGAATCGTTTCATACATAAATTTTCACTGTATGCAGATACTTTTTTGTGTCGATATCCCTACTCTATGATGCCATGCTTTTAATTTAATTTTCAACGGCAGTTTGTGTGTCACAAGGCGTCATTTCGTGAATCTGAATAGTAAAGTGGACTCAACCTCATATTTTAAAGTTAATTATGATCGTTTTCTTTGATTATGATGTTTTGCTCTTTCAGTGGCTGTGTCAGGTACATAGAGTAGGTACATTAGGTCAGGTAGTTTGTGATGAATACGCGCGCTGAAGAAAATAATCTTACTGTAATAAGGCTGAGCTTCAAAGTAAAAGCACCAAAGAAACTATGTTCCCTCTCCAATGTTGTCAAGATATGGAGGATTTGCACATCACTTTACTTTCTTCTTCATTGCTAATCAGTGAAACTCGTGTACTATTCTCCAGAAGTGCAAAAATTTGCATACCTCACATCGTCACATGCTGGGTCTCAACTCAATCTCATTTAATAAAGGTGAAACTGTATACACATTGGGAAACAATTCAGATATGTGTTCTCCTCGAGTTCATTTAATAAAATCGAAACTGTACACACATTGGGGATTCAATAAATGCTGAGTTGCCACTCTACCTAATATACTTGCTCTATGATGCTCATAGTCACAGACATCAAACATCAAAGCATTAAGGCTCCAGACTGGACAGCTGGTCAAGGTCACGGCAATTAAAGCCACACTATGTCGACCATCTTTTCTTGTTTTATTACATGGAATGTTTTGAAATTTCCATATGTTTCCACAAGAGCACGTGATAATACATTGCTGATTATCAGAGAAAGCGAAGAAACTAAATGCAGTCTACTTGTCATCATTTGCACTGGATCAATTTTTTTCAATCAGGCTTGAGAGATTCATGACGGTAATCTATTGATTCCCATACGATGATGAAAATCATCCCATCCGGCCATTTATAACAGAATATAATGCTTGCTTATTTAAATTATTAATTGAAGTAGTTCTGATGAGGACTGATGGAGTTCTATAATCAGCAAATGCACAAATGCAATGCTTTTGTAGTCATTGGACTAATCAGCTCTTAAAAGAACTCAATGGATCTTTCTAGTGTCAACGAATTGAAATTGATCAGCTTTGGCACAATTACTGGTGAAAATTGAAATCGTGAGACCTATAACACTACTCATTCTTACTGTTGGTATACTGTACTACCATGGATTTCAAACACTGCCGCAACACACGCTCAAAACAGGCGTCTATATCATCTGTATCGACTACAGATGCTGGTATTGGAAATAGAAAAGGACAATGGTCACCATATGTTAAGGAAATTAAAAATGGATCTTATAAAGCAATAGGTAGCCGATGGATAAAAATTGGAAAGAGGAGGTAAATCATATAACTACAATGATACTACTACACCGATTACAACTAATGCTACACTATAGCTAAGACTGCACACGGTGGCTAATGGTAGTAGTGGACAAGAGGAAAGTGGATAATGGAGGTAAGCAATAGATCTCTCTAGTATACACTCCACTATTCCGAATTATATGCTCTACTATTCCGAAAACAATCGAACTGTCCACACTTTACCTAAGACTACACATGGAAAATACAATTTCTCCACTTGAATTTGTAATCGCCAGTTTTTTAATCCGCCTATAATACTTCATGCAATCCAACATTTCTTCAATTGTCGTCATCCACAATGACATGATTAGAATTACAATACTTTGACCACTACTTCAGCTATCGATTAAGGGATATAAAACATAATACTTCCTCCATCAGTCATGAGCAGGTACTCGTCTAGTTGTGTTTCGACCCCTGACCTGAACACTCAGACTCAGACGAGCGGGGTCCCACACATAGTGGCTGACAAAATACTCAACAGGTCTGGAAAGATATGTCAAAAAGATAAGTCGGACATCATGCAAATGTTGCGTTTCCACATGTAAACTCAGTAAGGCAGTGGATATTTCACTGGATAAGCCTGTCCATTATTCTTCATTCTTCTATTGCCGCGCCTCATGTTTCGTAGCTTTAGAGGACTCCAAATAACTCAATATAACAAGAAATAAGCATCAGAGTGTGTCTTGAAATGCTGATTTGTTTTTCTTCATCTTCTAAGTTGTTTTGAAAAACTTTGTGACCCTTGTAGCAAGCAAACGCATTTCCCATCTTTAAGCGATTTTTTGTAGATAATTTGTTCGCCTGTATTACTTATCTGCCTATTCAGCAATCAATGTCAACGCTTCAGCTGATTTGCCGTTGCATTAGTAGCAAGACCAAAATTGCACCAGACCAGGCGTACTAATTGCCATTCCCCTCTGCAATCTGTACATAGTGCGCACTGGACTTTTCATTTTCAGATTCTTCCGAAGTTCGAGTGCGCCAGATTTATGATGTTCTACGGGATGCCTGAAAAAAATGCGCCGAAGACGAGGCTAGGCGCACCGAAGCCAGGGCCAGGCGAGACGAGGCTAGAGCCGAGAGCGCCAGATACAACGTTGAAATTGCGGTGTGAACATTGGCTCTTAAGAAATGCAGAGCTAAGAAGATCTCAGGGACATGATAATGATGGCAGACCTTTATCTCCTCATTTGACAGATGTTTTGACTGTAGCCTGTAACTCGAGCGAATTTTGATTTTAGCAGATTTGTTGCATCTTTTAATCGAATAAATAATACTATGGAACATGCACAAACTTTTCATCAAATTTCGGATTTGGGAATTAGGCTATAGCTAATGAGCATTATGCTCTGATCTAGACCTATTAGACAATTTTTTATATTGTTCTACTTATATACTACAAATCAAAATTCATACAAAAATTAGGTAGTTAAAAGTTGTGGTGTCAAATCATTTCGGCCCATTCAGGAGGATGTGATGTTTTAAAGGTGAAGCCGAATTTCGCTAATCCAGTAGAATGTCATGATAACTAGGACTGACGAATCCCAAAAAGGTGTTTGATTTGATGGTATGAATGGTTGTGTATAAAGCTGCGGAGCATAATTCGCATTATTTCATTATTTTCGCCTTGTGTCTGGGATCTTAAGCATCAATTGCTAATTTAATGCTAGATTGAAGGATCAAATTGTCCAATATTTATTTCTGTAAAGGGCATGTTTCATTGATATATCTAGGCTCAAATGATAGCAATAGAAAAAACCTCTCCCGAGTGAAAATTACTGCCGATGTATGACTATATAAAATTCAATAAAATATAATTGTGCCTATAATTGGCACAATTATATTTTATTGAATTTTATATAGTCATACATCGGCAGTAATTTTCACTCGGGATAGGTTTTTTCTATTGCTATCATCGGAATCATGGTCCTCCCGCCTTCTGCTATTGCATACATATCTAGGCTCATCAAAACAATCCGTCTAAAAACCATTTACAAAGTTTATTGGAACAAACGTTAAAGACTTATGTATAGGTGTTTGCCTACTTAGAATAAGGCTATCAACTGTGAGCGACGTGAAGTATTCTCGACTTCATCAAAATCGTCTTGCTGTTCGGATTCCATGGATTCAGCATCGTCTACATCGTCCAAGCTGGTATGCTCAATGTTCGCTAAACACATGTTGTGAAGAGTTGTACAACAATATACCAGTTGTGCGAGATTCACCGGAGATAACTCCAAATGGTGCAATAAACATCTAAATCTCTGTTTTAAGATTCCAATTGCACATTCAATGATTCGTCTCGTTTTTTTGTGCGCAACATTGAATCTTTCTTCTTGTCCTGTCGTAGGTGAAGGTACTGGGGGTATGATGTAGTTGTTGCATGGATATATTGAGTCACCTAGCAAAACTGCATTTGGAAAAGGTCTCCAACCACTTTCCAGCCTTGTCTTGATGCCATTTCTCCTGAATACTCTAGCATCGTTTACACTTCCCGGCCATTTTGAATCAACGTAAAAGAATTCCATATTGTGGCCACAGATAAGCATCACATTCAAAGAGATCTTTCTGTGTCTGTTCACAAAATGAACCTCATTTTCGGATGGACAGTTGAATTGAACGTGTGTGCCATCAACACATCCGAAAATTGTAGGTATACCTGCAATAGCTCGAAAATCACAATGGATTTTCTTCAATTCTTCCTGATTCTCCGGCCATTTCACAATGTTATAGAAATAATGTTCGTTCACCACTGATACAAGACGTTGGATGGATCTTGAAACGGTAGATTTATGAATCCCATGAGCATCACCAATAGTTCTAAAATTGTCTCCGGTTGCAAAAAACCGCAATGCAACTAAAATTTGTTGACGGGGTGATAAGGCGTAGTTCCTTTCGGTTTGATGCCGTAGATATAGAGTAAATTCAGTGATAAGTTTTGTTTCAATCATTGCATCATTCAAACGAAATCTGCACTCACTATTGATGCTAGAATAATGAAAATTGATGCGCGGCTTGAAGCGTCTGTCGTCGCGTTCCTGTTGTAAGAAAGTCATCATCACTTGAGCTCGAGGAATCCAACATACTGAATATTAGAACTGTTCATAAGTGACGTTGGACTAATGAAATTATTGAATCGAAATCGATGTTTGACTACGCTTTATGCAACGCATTCTATTGGATGCCGCTATTTTTGCTACTGAAGCTGACTAACGATTATTGAAGTTCAATACTGTTTCAATAGTGCGTTATATGCAACAAAATTTATCAATTTGGTACTTAATTTCAATAATACAATACTATTGAAAGCTTTATGCAACAGACCCCAGATGATAACAAGAGTGAGTAGCAAGCAAGGAAGTAACTACAATTAAGCTTCAAAAACGACGTGGGGGCCCAGTTACCACGTTATCATTACTACGATTTTATTTAAAAAAACGAATTTTCTACCCAATGTTATTTGATCTAAAATATTTGATTTAGACCTAAATTCTCCTGAGAAAACAAATAATTTTCAAAATCTTACTTAGCATTCCTTGGCGTACTATTCCAACAATTAGGCCTATATGAGATAATCAATTGCCATCTATCAGCATCATGTCGGTCTTCATGCATCTGGAGTTCGAAGTCTCAGTGTAACAGAGATTTTGGAAGATTCAAAAGCCCCTATATAAGCTAATTCCCCGCTTGTCGCTGTGTAGATCCAGAGTCAGCGTTTGCATCAGAACTCCTGTATCACCGGAGTGGAGCTTTTCAATTCCAATACAAATACACTGACCTCCATATGCAACACACAACAAAAACAGAATCAGTATGATTTTTAATCAAATTTACATCTAAAGCAACACATCTAAGTCACATCTACTAACAAAGTTACAAAAATCCCGATACGCCATGTTCAATAATCTAGGTGTAGCGTAGGCTAGTCTAGATAACCTAACAATATTGTATCAATTTATTGATTAGTCGTATTCAGTTAATGCAAGTTGACTTGGGTGAGATATTTACATATGCACATTGAAAATGCGTTTTGATGATGTAGGCTTAATTCCGTGAAATCCTACTTCAGATTTTAATGCTTGAATTGTGAGACATATCTATATGGACATGAAGCGTATTAAAGCTTCTGATCCTTGAATCATTTCCTGCTCCAATCATCTTCAAAAACAGCAAACCCAGTCAAAACCATCGTTACAAACGACTGTCTGTTGAAACTTGTGTTTTAGGCATTTTTTGACTTAGCGGACTTTAGCTTATTCTAGAATCACTAAAAACTGAAAATCTTCATCTAAAATTGAGTCAGAAATTGACTAGAATCACAGACTAATTTACTGTGGTTTAAATTCAACTTATACAAGCTGAAAGACAGTCGGACCAAAACAGAGATATTCGAGCCAGTGATTTTTACCTATTTATTGAATAGGGAGTTCGATAGCTTTTATGTGATGTATTAAAAGAAAGTGAAGAGAACCAAGCTGCTCTAGTTCATCAAACGCTTGATTTTCCAAATAATTAAATGCCTTCAGTGTTCAACTGTAGTAATGTCATGTTTCTTGTATTTCTCGTATATTTGTGATGCGCATAGCAATACTATAGCTGACCTTAGAAGTAGACCTACTTTAGATAATTCAAGTTCATGATAGATCATTTTAGGGGAACCACGAAATCTCAATAACCGCGAACTCACAAAATTCGGAATCTCCGTTAATAAATACCGGTACTCCGTACCCTGCTCTTGCCCATCTTGCTAAGATGTATCGTAGCATCCGTGGGTCCAGAATTCCGCCCGAGTGACATCGTAGCATCTCAGAGAGAGAGAGACAGTGCTTTATTTTTTCGTTCCAATAAAACACGCACTAGGCCTATAATAGAAATGAAATTGCAGAATCAGCTTAGAATTTTGGTTGACTATTAAGATGAAAGCTATCTCTCTATCATGAATTGGCATGAACAGGCAATTAAGTGCAATTGTAGGTCTGCATGTACAATTACATACAAGCCTATGATTACTGTTTGTAGTACTGGACATGATTTATTATGGCTCTAGATTTTTGTTTGTGTGACAATTCTTATTTTATTTCATTTTATTCGACATATTTTTTTCAATAGTATTCTGGTTACCTTAGAACTATTTAAAAATTTGTTTACTTGCATGCTACAAAGCTACTGCATCAGCCAACAACAGCAAACCTCCTGTCTAGTGTGAGGTGTTCTGCTTTTCAGAAAGCTCACTTTTGCTTGACATGAATTTGCAAGCACTCTGACTTGAGAAAGTGACAGTAAAGTGTCGGAGTGGTTGAATTCTTTCATTTTCAGAGACAAAACACGCTTCTGAAGTTGACCGAACTACGCCGAGGAAGATAATCATAAAAACTCAGAAAAATGCTCAAAGGAGTGGCAGTGGTTATTACACCGGAGGGGCCGATAAAAATTGCCTCATAAATATAAAATAAAAATCATCCACAGCAAAT
Organism: Prostheceraeus crozeri; assembly: GCA_907163375.1. Classification (NCBI taxonomy): domain Eukaryota; kingdom Metazoa; phylum Platyhelminthes; order Polycladida; family Euryleptidae; genus Prostheceraeus; species Prostheceraeus crozeri. The sequence continues at coordinate 95,099 of CAJQUW010001516.1, read as the reverse complement.
TATGAGCCGGTCAAATTGTTTATTTACTTCGGGTGTTTCGGAGTCGATTTTATATAGAAAAAAATTGTTTGATTCGCATGAGAATTCATTAAATTTCCAAGAAGAACCAAAAGGGAAGAAGCAAGTTCAAGCAAGAAAAAGCAGCAAGTCAATACTGGCGCTCTGAAATCTTTATACTCCGATATGTTTATCTTGATATATTCCTGATTGCAGTAGCAACGTCAGTCACGTAAAATTCGGAGAAAAGTTGCGCCTAAAAGAAACTTTCCAATTGTGCGAGCAAGACAGAACACAAAAAGCTACCCGATTTAATCATGCATACTGTGGCATAGTGAAATCTATGACATTATATTACGTTTGTTTGTTCACAGCAAACTGTTCCTTTAAATACCCTAACTTCTAATGAACTTTGTTATTGGAGAAATTTATGAAAAATACACAGAACTAGTTTCGACCACGAAGTGCTTGTTTTGATTCTCTGACATGTACATACGGCCAAGTCAATACTGATGTGCATGCGACCCTAACAGAAAACATTACATTGGCGACGAGGATGTTTGATATCCTGAGAGTGTGAAGTTCTTTCTATGCAATTACTAATTCATTTACTAAAGTAGGAATAGGATTTGACAAAACTTACTAATATTTGCATTACTAAAGTTCTAGGACTGAGCTGCTCTTTCTTTCTTTTGAGTTATGGCTAGCGTCATTACTGGCGTTCCTGCGCCCACACCTTTCCTTCACACTCCAGGCGAACCACCCATTGCATGGGATACTTGGATACGTACCTTCGACAACTACCTGCTTGCCGTAGGACTAGATGTCACCACTGAGGAATCTAGGTGTAGGGCTCTGTTGATTTCGTGCCTAGGATCGGAAGGTCAGAGGATCTTGTACACGTTTGACAGCTCCAGTGTTTCTAAACTTGCCGACCTGAAGAAGGTCATGAAGAACTACTTTGTGGGATCCACCTCTAAGTGGACATACCGACTCAAACTGCATGAGCGCATGCAGCGTCAGGGCGAGTCGATCGAGAGTTTCACTTCTGATTTGCGGCAGATTGCCTCCAGTTGCGAGTTTAAGGTAAGTACAGACCCGCTCAACGAATCACTGCTTGGACAATTCATTATAGGTGTTCATGACAACCGGGTTAGAGAGAAGCTTTTACTTCAAGATGACAGCAAGCTGACGTTCGCAGGCGCTGTCGACATTGCCAAAGAGTATGAGCGTGTCACGCAAGAAAGCTCCACTTTTAGGTCACATGGATCTGTTTCTAGTCATGCAGCACTCCAAATCCGTTCGTCTAGACAGCGTGATCGTTTTCAAGGTCACAAGCAAAAATCAAGTAAGCATATCAGTTCAGGTAACCAGCACACGCGATGCTATCGTTGTGGGTCTGATAAGCATGTTGCCACGTATGACCAATGCCCTGCCAGAGAGAAAGTTTGCAATTTTTGTAAGAAGATGGGTCACTTTTCAAAAGTCTGTAGCAGTCGACCTAGAAGTCAGTCAAGTCACAGTTCGCATCGAGCTCCAAGTCGTTTTAACCGTGGTCAGTCCAGGGGTAGAGGTGTTAGAGTGAATGAAATCACCGATGGGCCAGATGAAGATTCCACTGTTTGTCGCATCACAATTTGCAATTTGGGTAATCCTAATCACGATGAGAAGTTCACATCGAGTTGATTGTGCAGAGCCAGGTTCTCTCAGGTGTTTTGGATACCGGTTGTGGCATTAACATCATTCCACATCAAGTTCTGTCAACGTTTTGGTCTCAGAAAAGAATTCAGGATGCGCTTCATCAATGTGCCATCAGAGTGTTCACTTATACAGGAGAAAGAGTTCAAGTGATGGGAAAGATAGAAATTTTTTGCACTTCTGCTGACGGCAAAGAGAGTTGCACAGTACCCTTCGTTGTTGTCTCACTGAGAGAGAAGGAAGTATTGTTTGGCCGTGACTTGATGAGACGCTTTCATAGTATAAGAAAAGATCTTTGGGATCTACTTTCTCCAGCCAGATCGAACTTGAATGTCAACATGAATGCATGCCTGTTTTCTCGGAACTCTCCGCAGACAATTGATCCACCACATGTACCTTCTGTGTCTACAAATTCTATCTGTCAGACGAGTTATGTCAGTCCACTGCTCAGGTTTCTCATGCTGATCCTGATTCTTTTGCAAATTTCACAAGTGATTCGTCTACATCACTCACTTCCCCTGCTTCTCAGCCAGATGTCGTTGCTCTAGGATGCATCAAAGGCTACACTCACAAAGTTCGTGTAAACTCAGATGTTAGACCTGTGCGCCAGTCATTGCGGCAAATTCCTTTCTCGATTCGGAATCAGGTCTCTGATGAAGTGAAGCGTTTACTTGCTGCCGATGTCATTGAGAGAGTTGAGGCATCTGAGTGGATTTCCAACCTGGTCATAGTACAGAAAGCGAACGGGAAGCTTAGAGTATGTGTTGATTTGCGAGCCGTGAATCAAGCTGTCGTTGTTGATGGCTATCCTCTCCCAAGGATTGAGGAAGTACTGCACTCCATGAAGGATTCTTCGACTTTTTCAAAGCTAGATTTGTCAGAAGCATACTTGCAACTACCACTCCATAAAGAAAGTCGAGATTTGACTACGTTCATAGTACCTGACGGTTTGTTCCGCTTCAAGCGATGCCCTTACGGGTTGGCCTCATGTCCATCTGCTTTCCAGTCCGTCATGTCCAAGATTCTTAAAGGTATTGACGGTGTTGTATGCTACCTGGATGACGTTTTGGTCACTGGACCTTCTACTGAAATCCACAACCAGAGATTAAGGGCAGTGCAGAACCGACTGAATGACCACAATGTGAAGCTGAATGAAGCCAAGTGCATTTACGGTGTCAGCAAGATCACATACTTAGGACACGATATTGACAGACATGGCATCAAGCCCTCATGTGAAAAGGTCAAGGCACTGATCGAGTCCCCCGCCCCAACGTCATTCACTGAGCTTCGCACGACATTGGGTGCTTTCGGTTTTTACGCAAAACACATTCAAAATTTTTCAACCTTGGTAGAACCTCTGCGGTGTTTGTTAAGTTCTCCACAGTTCACGTGGTCTCAGGAAGCTCAAGTGACTTTTGACAGAATGAAGCTACTTATAAGTCAAAGTTCTGCCCTGGCAACTTTTGATGCCAATCTGCCAGTCATTGTGTCGACTGATGCATCAAATGTTGGACTAGGAGCTACGCTCTCGATTGTTGATCCACATTTTGGAAAGAGAACAGTTGAATTTGCATCCAAGAGGCTCACAGCATCAGAAAAGAAGTTTTCCACAACTGAGAAGGAAAGTCTTGCGCTAGTTTGGGCCTGCGAGAGATGGAGACCGTACCTTTTAGGAAGAAAGTTTGTGCTTGAAAGTGACCATGAACCGCTTCGCATGATTTTCTAAAGAAAGGGTTTTGACCGAATGAGTCTGCGACTAGCTCGCTGGGCAACAAGACTCATGGCGTTCAATTTCGATGTGAAATATAAGCGAGGTTGTGATAACACAATTCCCGATTACTGCTCTCGTTTTCCGATTGAGGACATGGTTTACTTGCTATCGGATGATCAGGATGAAGACTTAGCTATTGTTCAGTCCATGTCAGTAAAAAATTTCCAAGATGCGTGCGAGTCATGTCCAGATCTGTCTAGGATAAGAAATTTCATTGAAACAGGTTGGCCAAGCAAGAAGAACATGCCTACCGAATTGCAGCCCTATTTTCTGATTCGAGATGAACTCTCCATTCACCAGCATCAAGTTATGAGAGGAAGAAGAGTAGTTGCTCCAGTTTCTGCTAGAGACGATTTGATTGACATAGCACATGAATCTCACATGGGTATTCAGAAAACCAAGACGAGACTCAGGTCTATGTATTGGTGGCCAGGACTAGACAAGCAAATCGAAGAAAAGATTAGGAACTGCAGTGTTTTGCCAGATGGCAAGCAAAACTTTCAAAGTGGTCCAGCACCTTCAAAAGAAAATTTGCCTCTCCCAGAGTTTCCGTGGAAGCGTGTGTCAATTGACATTAAGGGTCCAATGTACTACTTGCCTTCATATCTAAGATATGCAATTGTTGTGATTGATCTCCACAGTAAATGGCCTGAAGTTTCCTTTGCGTCGTCTGTTGAAACTGATAAAGTCATTGAAGTTTTGGATGGTATTTTTTCGAGGGAAGGATTTCCAGAAGAGCTGTTGTCCGACAATGGTGCTCAGTTTACATCCACATCGTTTTCTGATTTTCTGTGCAAGAGAAATATTGTCCACCATTCGCGCACCCATTTACAATCCTGAGTCCAATGCCGTCGTAGAGAGATTTAACCGCACACTAGCTGAACAGATCGAGTTGGCTTTGTTTCAGAAGACTCCAGTACCTCAGTACATTCGTCAGTTCCTTCTTACCTACCGATCCTCGCCACACTCAACAACTCTTCAGTCTCCCAGTTTTCGTCTTCACAATAGGGAAATGCGAACACAGCTCATTTCACTAGTTCATGTGAAACCCAAGAAGAAAGTTCGATTCGAAGAGCCATTCAGGTCAGGTGACCGAGTCTGTGTGAAGCATCCGAGATCAGGAGAGATCAAGCGTGGTTTAAAAGTCTCAAGAAACATTGGCAGTCGGTCTGTCATTCTCGATGATGGCCAGAAGTGGCACACGAAGCATGTGTCGACTGATCGATCGAACAGCAGGATAAAAGAAGAATGCGAGCTGCCGGACGTTCCGCGAGAAGTGCGTGGTGCCGTGCGAGACGTAGTGCAAGACGAGAATGGAGGAAGGCGACAAAGTACAAGAAGACGAAGACATGTGCGAAACGAGAACTTTATCTACTACTAGCTGTGGTTGTGATCGAAGTGATGAACATTTTGTAAACGGGATGAGGTCACGTGAAGTCCGTTATCAAATCTTTTACGCTCTAGCGTTAATGCAGCGTGTTTGACATTTTCGAACATATGACATTTGCTTTTCCTACAGGAGGGAATATGTGGCATAGTGAAATCTATGACATTATATTACGTTTGTTTGTTCACAGCAAACTGTTCCTTTAAATACCCTAACTTCTAATGAACTTTGTTATTGGAGAAATTTATGAAAAATACACAGAACTAGTTTCGACCACGAAGTGCTTGTTTTGATTCTCTGACATGTACATACGGCCAAGTCAATACTGATGTGCATGCGACCCTAACAGAAAACATTACACATACTGGTGCCCGATTTAATATCAAATGAATTATTTTGAAATGGTTAATTCGCAATTCCAAGAACTATCGAAAACTTGAGTTGGCGGACATCTGATTTTGACTTAAAACAAAGATCTGAATTAAAGCCTCTCTTGGTCGACCAGATGAACTTGCCACAAATTTCAATGAAGCAGATAGGAGCTGTCCGGTCTAGACCTAGTTGTTGATGATCGATGTCTATGCTCATAGTCTTTACTCTGGGCAAAACCAACTTTCACAAATTATTAGATGGATTAGGTTGTGATTGAAAGTGAAAAGAGCAGGTCAGCTGCTAATATGGATTTTCAGAAAATTTCCTTAAATTCAATGCACTTATAATAATCATGTATATATGAATTGCTCCATTGTATTTAGTGCACATTTCCGTGTTATGTGAATCGGCAGTCAGGATTTTTATTGTTTGGCTAGAGCAAATATATAGAACGGAAATTTATGATGAAATTTATAAAATCGTCATTTATGGTATCATAATGCCAACTGATGCATGCAGCCGACTACTTGGTTACTTTTCACGTAGCTGTAGGATTTTTGAGCATCATTATTGGGCTACACCCTCATATACAAGTCATGAGGTTGCGGTGTCAGCGAAAATCAAAAACTTCCCTGCTGTTATCAATGATATTATTAATATATGACAAATAGCCGCCTTCTAGGCCTCTTCAGGGGATTGAGAGGTAGAATATATGTAGGCTATGAATTTGAGGGGAAATGTTGGACATCAATATTATAGAGATTGAATAAATCATAGAAGATCTGTCATCACATGAAGGTCAAAAGTAGGAAAGAATGGCAATAATGCTCCTTTTCTTTGGAATTGAATTTAGGTGAATGCAAGTAACATCGGCACTGCAGGGAACTTCTTGAAATTTCTACATTGGGAGCAGACATTCACATCTTCACATAAGAATAAACCTTTTAGCAGCTGAACGCAAATTCACTTGTGTCGGCAGACGGGAAAATCATCATTGACAGATGAATTTTCCGCTTAACTTTTAATAAGTAATGAGTAAACTTTTGAAGTGACAGAACCACACGATGCTTTTACAATGCTCATAATGTAAATCCGCATTCACTATATCTGGATATATGTCACCTACTAGGTTGAAAGTCTATCTCGTGAATGGCAGGACTAGGCCTACCTTTGATAATGAATGGAAGTTGTTGAAATATTATCGAATACATTTGTAGCTCAATATGACGTTCATATTAAAAGATACCGTATCCTTCAAAGTGATGGTTGGGAGATCGCAATGCTTAAATAGGCATGCGTTGCAAACATGATTCCAAATTATTCTTTGATAATTTGCACAAACTTGCCACATTGTCTGTGAGTCATGTCATACAGATCGGATCGCATAATTTTACATCACGACTCAGGCGACTCATTACGGTAACGAGCGTAAAATAAAGCTTAATGCATCAACAGATAGAATTTGTCTCTGTATCAAACATGCAAACAATTGCTAAAATAGGGGATATGCCTTTATTATTTCCCATAGCTAATCTTGAATTCTTTTATGGATCCGTCCCTTAAAGAAAATGGTGTCCGTAGTTGCAGTCAATTTCAAAAAGTTTTGTAAAATCAGACTCATTGATATACGATTTTGTCTAAAGCTTTCCAATATGATATATTTCTATTGTCCTTGTCTTAACTTTTCAACAAAATTGTGAACATAGTATATTTCTGTATATGCTATGATAATAAATGAAAAGATAAACGAACAACAATTAGATCTTTCTTGAATGTCTCCGCTCTTTTGAGCGCTTTATCTTTGTCCAATATATGCAGCATTGCTACCGATGCACGGCTCCGCGCAGCTGCCCGGATGATGGGCTTGAGCAGGCGCGTGCGCGGATCCTGCGTGGACTGAGGTCTTAGAAAAATATTCTTTTATTTGATCTATGAATTTAGAGGAGATATATTTTTTTGAAGTAACGGTAGCTTGTTTCCAGTAATATTATATACAATTAAGCATTTTTTTTACTAGAGCTACTACTTTGACTTTATTTGACATGATTCAACTATCAGGCTATCGATAAATATGTAGCTAGGTCTACAGCTGAAAGTGACCTTGATTTGATGTTCGAATTTTCAAACTAGTATTTGTGAGTTATATCGACTGTCATGTTTTGTTAAGGTTGAAATTGCGTGTTTTCATTTGCCTATGACATAAATAATAGTGACTTAGTTTGAGCTCAGAACACATTAGCGCGGAAACTGTTATCGATGTGGTTGAGCTAAAATGGCTATTCGTATCAATGAACTGAAAAGAAACGAATAGGTCGAACTTTCTAGGTTGTCTCACGTGCGCGGAAGTACTAACCAATTTCGTTTCCGGAACGAAACCTTTCATTTTTTGAGTAGAGAAGTCGAATGATAATTGACTTAAATAATAGCGCCAAACTCCTTGTCGGTGCATCCAGGGCGTGCAATCTTCTATTGAAGTCTGATTTAAAGCTTCCTGTACATGTGTACAATTTGATTCTTATCTCTATAACATGTATTTTAGTAGTTTTAACTTTTAATGAAAAGTTTGATCAGTGTATTAAGAATCAAGTCTTTCCAAAGAAACAAAAATTGGAAATATCATTTAAATCGCTCTCCATTATGCGATATATTTTAACACGGTCAAGAACATAGAAATAAACTGTTTATCTGAAGTTCGCTAGAATGGAAATTGACTCAAGGTCGCGGCACTTCAGGGGGAACTAAGTTGGGGCATGAAGAACCAATTAAAAGCTTCGATTTACTCATGTGACTGATTCTAACCCAATGATGCAGACGTTGGCAGGTGCATCTAAGTGAAAATGCGTGCGATTTATGTGCCGTTATTATGCATTGCATGAAGCTTAATTTCCATTCTAGAGGTTTAATTGTTGTCAATTTCTGTGGTCAAGAATCCTGGATATTCATAAAACATAGATCAGGCTAGAAACAAATTTCTAGAAACAGAAACATTCTTTTCGTGAACATTTTCCATGAAACAAATAACCAATCCACTGCTTAGTGGATAGCTTCAAGGAACAACGAATATGTTCCCAAAAGTAAGTGATTGCGAATACAATTTCCTAGAAAGTCACAGGCTTGAGTTTAGACCTTCATTTCTACTACCCCCGCATCGATACGCTACCTGCGCGGATGGGATCTCGAGGCCCGTTGGCAACGCTGAATATATGTCTACTAGTGTTCGGTATTCATGCGAAATTTGGTATTCGAATATTCGTCATTTCGACGAACGAATATTCCAATATTCGAATAATTTGGAAAAATGCATTTAGCCTATATTTGTGTGTCATCACTCCTGACTATTGATCACGATGATGGCTCAATGTAAACTGTTCTCAAATCTTACTTTAACTGGGTTTCATCACTTCATACATGCACGTGGATTGCAACTCATAATTAGGCCTACCGGTAGCTTAGTTTATTTCAACAAGCTTCGAAGCTATGTGTCTAAATATGAGAAACATGAGCAAAATTAATTGAATGACATTTAATGAAGTCAAGAAGGTAGTGACTCGTGTTGCGAATAATAGGATTTTCTCAAGTCCACTTAACATGCTGTCACAACTCATAATAGCCAATAGCAGTGAAGCCACATCTATGAGTGAAGCTTTCACTGAATTACCGCGTTCGATGCTATTCGATGCTGTCACAACTCAATAGCCAATAGCAGTGAAGCACTCAGTTACCGCGTTCCCATAGAGCTGGATGTTTTTCTCTCCACTCATCTGTTAATTAGAGGACACCCATAACAGCCAGTCCCATAACAATAGCATCTGAAGAATTGTAATAGGAGATCTAAATTTTCATATGAAGCAGGAATCTGGCAGTTGGATTACACAATATTACACAAGTCGAATGACGCCACTTCGGTATCTTGGTAGGATAGTTGAATAGGAGAAACTTTTCTATGTAGTCCTTATTACAATTCAACAGCTGAAATGTGTCTAATGGATGACACTAAATGATAAAAGTTCAATATTATATCCGTGGTATCGATATATTTTCCGTACAAGGCTAATTATTCTAAAAATCAGATTATGACTTCAGTCATTTTGTATAGTATACGAATGGCATTTGATATTCGAATATTCGTTAATATTCGAATATTCATTTTCGTATTCGAATATTCGAACCGAACTCTAATGTCTACTGAACCCTCTGTTTACACTATTTGGATAATCGTGCTCTATTTTTTTTATTGTTTCTAAACAAGCACTTTCTAGGTTCGCTAGGTTCAAGGCTAGGCCTATCCTGTTGCATGACCTATGAAAAATGTATTCTGATTAAAACACTTCTTATAAGGCACTTACAATTCAATTGATTCTCCAAACTTTTTCAACTGTCGCATTTTTCGGAGCATTTCTAAAGATGCATGAAATTCTTCCAGGGTTTTTTCCGATCCCGGACTTCATTAGTGTGGTGGTATAGTACGACTGCATGAAATAGATGTCACATGATACGCAAACATTCATCCAGGATGGGGTTTGGGGAGAGTTGGCCTACTTTTTGAAAAAGACCTTGTTCTGATCCGTCCAAAGGATTTTTGGCATCCAGCGAAAGCATCACATCACAGAGAGAGAGACTGTTTGAAGCCGAGTAATGTTGAGATACTTACCTTGCATAGCAATTTGCAGACAGCGGTGACATTGCTTCGAATCTTTCTACATTTCCTGATGTGCTCAGCTATGTCAAGAATAATCAAGAATAAACTCATTTGCTGTGTATTTGATTTTAAAAGAATCAATTGAAAACCCGACGCTTTGCCCGCTACTGACTTTGCAGTTTATTCATTGCATTTTTTAACCATTTTCTGTTGCATATCTGTGCATGAGATCTGTTTTTTTCTAGTTTTGAAGAATTCTATTAGAACTATCATAGAGACGTAGACGTGCGTGTTAAGTGTGATGAGAGTATTGGCAAAATCAAATTATATGAGACGATGTAAGCCTGTTTCAAATTCTTCTGCATTATTAGAATTTTTCTTGTATCGGCTTAAGAACTGAACTCTAGGAAATATGAACATGTATTATGAAAGACCGTGTCTCTAAGATGAAGCTTTAACTGATTATTGCACTGCAATGTAGAAGGCGAGATAAAGTGTATTTCGCTTATTCTTTAATAAGTGCTTCAGTGAAACATTTTGAAATTTTCGGTGCACCAAACGGGCGGTTATCACACTCGGCGTTAGCAGGTGCGGCTAGCGCACAGCCCTAGTAATTGTCATTCACATAAATCAACGTCCAGTTCATTTTTTGCATGGCTTATACTTTATTTCGAGATTTAACATTATATTACAATTTTAATTATTTTATTTGCTTCATTTTGCTTGAAATTGAGCGATGGCTATTAGCTCTTCCAATGTCATGGTTAATGTTGAATATTTGTTTCTACGCGTTCGGATCATAAAGCTTCGTCCAACTGATCCGGAATGGTTCAAGCCATCATTAAATATTCTCATCGACGATCGTGATCGTGCATTCCATCAGAGAAAGATGGATAAACATCGACGCTTGAATGCGTGATGGACGCGGACCATGACAACCATGACTGGACGCGGCAAAGGAGGTAAAGGTCTCGGAAAGGGCGGCGCTAAGCGTCATCGCAAAGTATTGCGTGACCATATCCAGGGTATTACCAAGCCCGCCATCCGTCGTCTCGCTCGACGAGGTGGTGTCAAACGTATCTCTGGCCTGATCTATGAGGAGACCCGAGGAGTCCTCAAGGTCTTCCTCGAGAATGTCATCCGTGACGCTGTCACCTACACTGAACACGCCAAAAGGAAGACTGTTACAGCTATGGATGTGGTCTACTCCCTGAAACGCCAGGGTCGCATTGTACATTGTACGGCTTCGGCGGTTAAGTGCTATTTACGAACATTGAGTGAACGGTGAACATGCTTCCTCCTTGAAATTCCTTGAATGATTTTGATTCCATATGTGAACCATTAGTAGTTTCAAATTGCGGTGTTAACCTGCAGCTCCGCAAACTTGACAAATCATCTATCGGTCCCATGGTTGTTTCGTGAGTTTGCTGACTTTCTCTCACCTGCTGTCACTTTATTGCTTAATCGGTCCCTTCGAGATGGTAACGTTCCTGCTTGTTTTAAACTCGCCAGATATCCCGAAGAATAATAAATTTCTGACATTTAGGCATATTTCTATTCTACCAGCTATATCCGAAGTTTTCGAGGGAATCATATCACAATAGTTTATTCTTCCAATTGTCAAAACAGTAGTGCAGCCTTCCCAATTTTCCTTCATTCCTCGTCCTGGCTGCGGAACTTCGAGTGCTCTTATCATCACTCAAAATGAAGTTTTACGTTTCCTGGACTCCGCGTCTGGTGCGCTGAGAATCTTTCCCATCGATTTGTCAAAAGCATCCGATAAGCTTCCGCATGCTGTCATTATCAATGCCTGTAAGATATTTCATTTTCCAGTTTTTGTCATCCTCTGGATATGCAGTTTCTTGAGTAACCGATTTCACCATGTGTTTTGTAACAATGAATATTCCCAGTGCAAAAGTGTGCCGAGTGGCGTGCCTCAAGGTTGAGTGTCCTCGGCCCTTTACTTTTTACAGTTGATATCGACAATTTGACTCCCATTTACGTAAATACATCTGTTGTTAAGTGTGCCGAGTGGCGTACCTCAAGGGAGCGTTCTCACCCACTTACTGTTTACACTTGATGTCGACAATTCGACTGCCATTCATGTGAATAATCTGTTGTTAAGTGTGACGATGATATTCTTTGCTTACAATCCATCCGACATGCGAATCATGGTAAATTGCAAGAAGAGTGGGACAACGTTGTGTCTCGGTCAACTTCTCTTAACCTCCCAATTAACATAGTCATCAAATCATCTGTCAACAAAATAATATAAACTGCGGAGATTGAATCAATAGAAAAGACAAACTGTCCAGGAAAAATGGTTTAAAATCAATATGATGGCTGACCAGATAAAGAAGCTGTACAGTCGAAATTCACTGGAACAATTCATTCACATCAATATCACATTCCACGACCTTTATCTTTTGAAATGATGAATTCCAAAACTTTTCCAGGTTTTCAAGGACTTATATGAACCCTGATTGAGTTCAGAATAGATTTCTTTGCTCAGCATCATTGGCTTTCTTTTGCTTTGTTTATGATCGCTTCTTCTGTCAGTTTCAATTACAACCATTGTTGGTTAATTAACATTCACCAGTTGCTTGGTTAATAACTTTGACATAATTTTCTGTTTGAATTCAGACGGATTCAAAGGCCGAAGCCGTGTCAGCTCCTGGTGTCTTGGAGGGGAAGGTACCCCGAGGATTACCAAAGTCCGGGAAATTCTGGAAAGAAGTCCGAACTCAGAGGTAAATCGCCAATTCTTGAAACTGCTTACAATGTCCATTATTAAGTAGTATTTTTATCACTGCAGATTTTCGTCCATTCGGAAAGACAAGAACTTGAAATCTTCGTGGGAAAAGAAAATGGCCATGAAAGAACTTCTACGTCAACAGAAGGAGGACAAAGCTGCTTTGATTGAAAGTCAGAAGATGGAATTGCAGGAGAGGCGGAAACGTCGCGAGGAAAATAAGAAGAAGAAAGAAGAAAACCGAAGGAAGGCAGAAATCGTTCAAACGGTGAGTTGGTCATCATGAAATGGTCATCACGCTCAAAGTGTCATAACTTAATGCATGCGAGTAGCTGTTATCGCAGCACTAAAGTCCCATTTGAAGTCACATCACCAGCGCCATAGTATGCAGTTGTTACTCAGGAAATAATGTGCAAATGAACATTATCTACGTTATTTAGTAGTACAGCATTAGTCCCGTCCACTCAAGCGACTAAAAGAGTTCTCTGTTACATCGAGGATAATTTTGTCCATGAAACCTGTGATTCATGATTGTCCAGTGTGTGCAGTATAAACAATTGTAGGCCTACTTCTTTGACAATTGTGGCCTTGAGCTGCTGGAGAGCGAATAAGTTGATCGATTTTCTATTCATTGACACTTCAAATCGTGTTCCTAGGCTATTCAATCAATCATAGGACACATTGCAGTTATGCTTCAAGTCTAAAAGTCCAGGCAACTGACACAGCAATATTTAATGATCATCCGCCGCACGTCAAAGAAGGCTGTTGAGCAGTCATCATGCATTTAGGAGCTTAGAAGCTATTAGACCATTCTGAGCCGTACTGATGAACCATTGTAGGGAGAAACGCAGTGTCTGCGTCTGCCAAGGAATTATTTGATGTAATCGCTCAAATCTGATGCCCAGGAAATATTGATATATAGAAAATGATGGGCGCTTTGTGCTACAACCAACACTTGCGGACCCACATGTATGCAAAGCCGATGCATTACTCACTATGTGTTAAACACACGGTTTTGATGCGTTTCAGATGTATTCAGCTTCCACGGATTTAGAGACTTCTCCGCTGGAACTCCATGTGTTTAGAAATGAAGGCGATGGGCATTAGGCTGATGCATAGCAGGAGGTTGTTCTAGATAAGAATGTGAAATTCTAGACAGTAACTGAAAATGACCATGGTGATGCATTAACTATCCATATGACGAATGCAAAGAGAATTTTGGACAGAGGATAAATACTGTTAGATGTAGGCTCTCTTCTATAATGTTGAAAGGCCAAATACGTTTTAAAATGAAAAGAAATTAAATTTTTGTCAGTCTATAATGCCCTACATTACACATTTTACAAATAATTGCTAAGCTGCTGTCTTCTTGTACCATAGGAAAGCTGCCATCCAGTTCTCATCAGACCATATCAGGCAGCAAAGCGAAAACCCCTCTTCATGGCATTCTTAGATGTCGAGAAGGCATTTGACAGTGTTCCTTGAGAGGTGGTGAAATGGGCTCTTCGTAGAGTATGCTTTGATCAATGGCTTATCAAAGCAGCTATGGGCCTGTTGGAGAATTCAAGTACAGGAGTCAGAACTGAGACTGGCCTCACGTAGTAGTTCAGGATTTCAGTTAGTGTTCACCAAGGTTCGGTGCTTAGTCCGCTACTTTTCATTGTTGTAATGGACGCTATCGCCTGGAACTTCGGGTGTGATCTACCTTGGAATCTCCTCTGCGCGGATGACTTGGTTGTGTTAGCTGAGAGTGAAGACGAACTGATTAGAAGAGTGACAAACTGGAAGAGAAGGTTGTCAACAAAAGGCTTAAAGATCAATGCAGCCAAGTCCAAAGTAACGCTGTGTGCAACTGATGGCAGTGAACCGATTGCCAGTGGTGAATGCCCGTTTGCGGTCTACCTTCGAGGTGTCGTTAGCAAGTTATGGGCACACAAGAAATGTTGCGGTATTAAGGGAAAGTGCGTTTTCCACATGTAAGCTTTGCAAAAGTGAGATACAGAAGCCAGTTGAGATCGGTCATAATGTTGAACTACTTGTAGATGGTGAAAAGTTTGAGGTTGTAGAACAGCTTTGCTACCTGGGCAATGTCATCAGCAGCAACACCTGGCCTGTGAAACGCCGCGACATGGAACGAATGGAAAGTGCTTACATGAGGATGATAAGACGGATGGATGGCGCGTCATTGCGAGATCGCCGCAAGAATGAGGATATCTTGGCACTAACGTTATTTATTATTGCAATGAAAGCCCTACATCAATGGCTATTATTCCTATATTATATTTTTGATTATACGCGATGGTTGTCACAACTATGCTATAAACACAAAGGTTGATATTTTCTTTTCTATGAAAGCTAAACCTGTGTCTATGAAAGCTATGTCTGTGTCTATGAAAGCTATGTCTGTGTCTATGAAAGCTATGTCTGTGAAAGCTAAACCTGTGTCTATGAAAGCTAAACCTGTGTCTATGAAAGCTATGTCTGTGTCTATGAAAGCTATGTCTGTGTCTATGAAAGCTATGTCTGTGAAAGCTAAACCTGTGTCTTACACCTCTTAGTTGTGGGAGAATTCCAGATTTCTCGTGTTGTTTAACATTCCAAGATATCATTGGTTCACAGAACAGCCAGGTTGTAGCCTAAGCTTCATTTGTAGGTATTTTCAACATCTGCAGGTGTTGAAGCATTCG
This sequence comes from Prostheceraeus crozeri, assembly GCA_907163375.1. Taxonomy (NCBI): domain Eukaryota; kingdom Metazoa; phylum Platyhelminthes; order Polycladida; family Euryleptidae; genus Prostheceraeus; species Prostheceraeus crozeri. The sequence continues at coordinate 79,796 of CAJQUW010001516.1, read as the reverse complement.
ATTGGCTGACAATAGGCTTCCACTTCATTCCATTGAGAGGTTTCATTGTCGCTTTCAGTGTTTCCATTTTCATCCAAACGAATTGCACAGTTATTAGTTATTTCTTTGTTGCTGTACCTACACTTTTCTTCATCATCTTAATCCCAGTATTCAATGCAGCTATGAGTGATACACCTATATTGCTCATGCAGTGAACTACTTGGCGATAGGAACTTTTGTTTGTCTCTTAGAGAAAGTCGCGTCACAAACGTCCTCTAGTTTCCGCTACAGCTCCAATCTGCCAATATCAACGGATTTACACCAGAACTCGTGGAATCAGCTGAGCCTCAATGAGATCTTCAACTCGAGATGCGTGTTGTTATACTTTAAATCTCCAATAACACAAGAACTTCTCTTGCTTATCACCCTTGCAATACATGGAGACTAAAATGTTTCCATCAGTTCGGGAGGTTCTTGATAAAATGTTCAAACCTATGGAAGGAACTATAAACGCAGATCGAACCCAATGGGCTGGGGAAACGTCTAGACTCTGATAAACTGCCACGAGTCATATAAATTCAAGTGACAAAGTATGTGCATGCTGAAATCCTTGGGTAATACAGTGGAACCTGTCTTATTGCAAAACCTGCCATATTGCAACACAATGTCTCGGTCCCAATTTTTTTCTTATCTTTACTATTGCCATGCAGCCTCTGTTATTGCAACCTCTCTTATTGCAAAACCTGTCTTATTTCAATGAATTTTCACGGTCCCTTCAAAGATTTTACGTTTCATATTGCTAAAACCCTCAATCTGCGAAAAGCGTTGAGATAAAATAGCAATCGAATCTTGTCAGATAATGTAGGAAATGAAATCCATAGATTATGTAAACCTTCTTTACACATAGGCTATATTTACGAAGCCTAATTAAAAGCAGCCTACACATAAACGTGTAGATCCTATGCGTCGCATAAGCGGGCTTTCTCACTTTGTATAATGTTAAATGTTTCGGGGAAGTTTTCAACATCAGTAGTCGATCGCACGTAATTAACTTGAGAAAATTCATTACAGCTCGATATCAAGCTGTTTGAGATAGGTATTCTTATCAGCACGCATATTGAAAGTACTCTATGTCATAGTACTTCTGTGCCTGACTACGTTTTTCTACATGTACTTGAAAACCTTAAAACTTCGATAACATTATTAATGACGTCATGCAAAGATTATGATTTCACCCAGGATAAATAAGATCAAGAGTATACCATACCGGTAGTGTGCATAGTGTACCGACAATGCCTTGTACATTAAAGCCTAAATTGTAGGCATACATGAGTTCTATACACAGTTCTATCAATTAACATCATATCTACAAGTAGCCTTGGACAGATACTGCAATCTACTTTTGAACTTGAGAAAGCTGTCATACGTGACTTAGGTCGCAGATTTTACAGGCCAAGATTACTAATTTCTTTTCTAAGTAATTGTACATGAAAGTTTTTCCGTGATAGAACGCATGGATGTAATAATTAAAAATCGTAGTAAATAGGTGTTTTCGTCTACAACCTCTACCATAGAGTAGGGATATATAGGTAGAGTTTCGACTCAAAAAAGTATCTGTATACAGTGAAAATTTTTATATCAAAAGATTCAGTTTTTTTGCGGAGATAACGTTCCCGTGGTCCGAAAAATTATTTGAGCACTTTTGAAAAAAAGTCAAAATTTGCCAATTTATATACTACCGAGATGACTCTCCTATATAAGTAGTATGCAACAAGCTGGATATCAAAAGAAATGAATATTTGCTAATAAGCATCCTACCTAAGTAGAGATCAAGCTGATTATCAAGGGAATTTCATACTCCGTATTACAATGAAAGTCGTGATATTATTCGTGGTTGAAATTTCAAGTTTTTAATTCAATTTTCACCGGCATGATTTTATGATTCACTAAATTCATGTTTCATTTCTTGAATCTGAATAGTAATGTGGACCCATTTGCATCTTTCAAAGTTAAATGTCTTTGACTATGTGATTTTGCTCTGCAAGTGGCAGGTTGCCTGTGATATGATCACGCTTAAGAAAATATTCTTGTGGTTGAGTATGAAAGTAATCGAATTGCTTATTTAACAAACATCCCAAACCTCTCCAAGGCTTGCATGACACGCAGAATCTGTGAAATACCATCATTCCTTCTGCATTGCAATCATGATTACTCAATTCCGTGGTAATTTTCTCAAAACTGAAGAAATTTGCATATCTCACATTTGGCAACAATACCACCTGTATCTCCCTTGAGTTCATTTAATAAAATCGAAAGTGAATACACATTGAGGATTTAATAAATGCGGAGTTACCACTCTACCTAATATACCTATCCTATGATCCCTGGCATCAACATTAGTTACATTTATTTCTCAAATGCACACAGTATGCATGAAGGAGTTGTTTGTCAATTTGTGGTATCAAAGATATATGGCAGATTTCTACATGGACTGTGTCATAGATAGAGCCTTTTTTCCCTTCCATAACAGTTCAGTAGTGTTTGCAATTGTTGTGTAAACTGCGCACTATTATCTTTATTTTTCACCGAAATAACTTATTTGTTTTGCAGATCAAGAATCCGAATAAAATCAAGAAGACAAGGAAGAAAGCCTTGAGAAAAGTGAAATGAATTAGAATTCCTCTTTTACATTTTGTAAATATATTTGGTACTAGAAAGATGAAGAAACAGAGTTTTGTTGATATTTCACGGGACTAATCAGCGTCTTGTTATCACCAGTTTCGTCAATCAGAAGACGCATCAAATCAACGCGATGGACAATATTTCTAGAAATTCGGTGAAGGGAGCGTTCTCAGGGGTTCGTAGTCTGCCCGGTCTGAATTTTTGACTTTCGGGCTTCAGACACAGGATGTAGGAATTAGCTCTCAACTCAACTCAGTGGCACTAGTTCTCACTTGCCCACTAGTAGTTAACAACAATGAAATTAAATAAACGATAGATCAGATTGCCATGCAAAAGATGTGCGGCCGGTAGGATTCGAATCTACGAACAAGGTTAGCTAGACCTGTGCTTTAACCAGCAGAGCTACGAGCCACTTATGTGACTGTGCCAATTGGCAGGAGCAAACCCTCACCACCACACATCAGTTGTCATGGCATAATCAATGAATAAATAACTCATGCGAGTAAATGGGGAATTCCTAAAGTACGCAGACGTGCGTATAGGATGTCATTTCAGTCACACTGCTCTCATCATCGTTTTGGAGATGATTTTCTTTGGGCAGTATTTATTAGCGATGTATTCCCTTCGGCTCTATAATCAAAAAGCCGAAATTTAAAATGCATTTTGCGATTTACTGCGGGTTTTCTTTGTTACTTGCAACTATACGAACGATCTGTGATATCCCGTGAGGATATAATTACCCTACGAAGCCTTCGTACGTAATTTCCAGAAGATAATCTCCTTTGCTTTCATATCCAGTTTTAGTAGGCCTATATGTCCTGTGAAATATATCAACGTTACACAAATTGAGGAAAACCTAAGCCTACTGGAAACTGTAAATAATTCACCATATAGGCCTTCGTGCCATTAAAACAAGTCAGATGGTCCTGAAAATCGGTTTTGGTAAAGCAAAGATTAGGCCTACCTCCACGAGCTAAGAATAGCAGCTATATTTTCAGTGAGGTGGGATATTATAATGCCAGTTACACGAAGTTAAAGAGAGGCACATTGGTCAGAGTGGGCATATCGATATTGTACAGAACAAGTGAAATTCCCAGCTGCAACGACTTCCGAAGAAAAACATTTCAATAATCAAATTGTAGATCTCTTCAATTTCAACCATCAAAACAAGATGAAAGACAATGAAATTCGATTTAATACAATTCTCATCAAAGTAAAAAGAAAAAGCCGATTGGTTCAACCAATCAGATTAAAAATGAAATAGAAAATGGATTTTCAGACTACTTAGAAACGGTTAATTTCTTATTTAAAATTCAAGTGGAGTCGGTTAAAAAACAATCAACAATAATTCACAAGACGCTGAAATAGACATCATCGGATTCTAAACAACAAAATGCAGATATTAAAGTCCAATCGATCTAAAGATATTCGCACAGACGAACTTGACGATTGGTTGGTGTTCGAGGGCAACTTTTCCATCAATCTTCTCACGGTAGCGGCCGATGACTCGAAAAATGCATCCGTTCTCAACACAAGTGAAGATTGATGCTTAGAATCCGATGATGACTTTTGGACGGATATAGTCCACTTATAGTCTCCAAATAATGGAACAAAACATAGCAACTGAAGTGGAAATGAGGAACTCAGCATGAAAATTACCAAAAACAATTTCATGCAAACCTTACTACGTATGAAGGAGAAGCACAATTAAGTTCAGCTCAAACTGGCTTCAGATAGATGACAAGTGCGTTATTGCTGTCACAAGTCCGGTGTTTTATTCTGTAAAAGAATATTTGGTGTCACTTCTTGAAGAAATTATACATCAAGTTGATTTAAAACTACAGAGCTGAAAGTTGTGTCGAAATTCAATCGATTCTCATGCCTTCCAATCGTGTCGCACATCAACCTGCTATACATCAGTAGAGAGCTTATAATCTCAGCTTTCAAATGAGCTATGATAGACTTGCATCCGTTGTGTTGATCGAACAGTGGTAAAAATATGAAAGTCACTCAATTTTCAGATTGCAATTTTTCAAAAAGAAAACGTGTGAATCAGGCACGGGGAGAACAAGCATTTTCTCAGCTTTCTTTTGATATATTTCACATCGAAATTGGTGGGCTGAGAATGAAATAGTGATGTCCTGAACTTATCACATAACATCGTGACTTTAAAGGCTGAAAATGTAATTTCGTCATTTTTCATCAAAGATGGGTAGTCTTTTGGTATCTTCAGAATCCTTACGATGTAAGAAGTAGGAATATATCGGCTTTATTCACATCAGTTCAATCGTTCTTCTTCAACATTTTTCACATTACAGTACAAAAACAACGAAAATTCAAAACAACTCCAGTCGAGTCGGCAGCTGTATGGTGACACACAAACAATTAGCGAAGGCGAGTTTTTGTTCCCTCACCGAGACGACCGCAGACATTCACTATTATTCATGCTCTTCCATTGATTGAATAGAATTTAGCGGTAAAGAAGCACAGAAAATACTCCGTCGCCACGTGCCTGATTCATTATCCTATTCGCATGTTTTCTTATTGAAAAGTGACCGATTTTCACATTTTGACCACTGCGGAAGCAAGTCTTTCATACCTCATTTGAAAGCTGAGCCTGCAAGCTCTCCAATGATGTATAGCAGGTTGATGTGCGACACGATTGGCAGGCATGAGAATCGATTGAATTTCAACATATAGTGGCCACCTATAGGTGCTCCGTTTTTGATGATTAGCTCTGCATTTTGTTGAGTCAGTCACAAAGATGAAGTGATTATTAATTCGGAGAACTCCGCTTCATTCTATCATCCTTTATTTACGAGTATCATACCAAATTGCAATTTCAAAGACAATGTCTTCTTCGTCAGTGGTTTAAATATAAAAGTACACGTTAAAATCAATCAGTCATCAAAAGAGAAATTTAGTCCAATAGAAAGCTACAAACGTAAAAACAATGGTACTGAAGTAGTGTTACTGTCTAACAATAAACAGCAGCTTTCTATTGGACTCAATTTCTCTTTTGATGACTGATTGATTTTCACGTGTGCTTTTATACTGACGAAGAAGACATTGTCTTTGAAATTGCAATTTGGTATGATACTCGTAAATAAAGGATGATAGAATGAAGCGAAGTTCTCCGAAGCGCCTGGGCTCAATATGTTATGATTATTAATTGTGAGAAGATTCATGGATCTTGTTTATCTGCTGTTACCTCATTTCCACGTGAACATTTTGACCCTGGAATTCACCAAAATCCTAGCGCTGTTAATTCTGGAGGACTATTCGATGAGCTGATCAAAACCAGTGTATCCATCACAAACAACTTGCCGATGAGAGTAGGATTTCGATGAAGTCTCACAGGAGCTTTGTCTTTGTCATTCAAATTCCACACAAAAATCATTTTCACGTCTCCGGCAGAAACAAGTCTTCCTCCTTCTAAGAGATGTAAATAGCGCACCACCCCATGATGTCCTTCAAGTTGTCTCTGTAGATCTCCGGTCCATGACCACACACGGACCATGGAATCTGAACCGCCAGAGATGACGTTCGTCGCATTACATTCAATACAATAAACTTCTCCATCATTCTCCACCGCTGTCACTGTCCATCTGGAGGTGATGTCAAGATTAGTGCCCTCACGGTTCAAGTTCCAGCAGGTTAAAGTGCCATCAGCACCTCCGCTGAGGAGAGAAGTCTCTGGATGATATCGAAGACATGTGACACCGGAGCCTTTGTGAGCCTCAGGGATGGACGTCAGTTTATAGGCTTGTAACAGGTCCACAACAGAGATGGTACCGTCCCAGGAACATGTGAGAAGAAATGATTCTTCAATTATGGCACACGTGACTTCATCCGTGTGGATTCCATCCACTCGACCTGGAAATGAAGATGGATGAATCAACAATCCGAACCTCACTGGCAGTCAGAGCGAGCTTCTGCAGAGACTTTTACAGAATGATGTACATCCCAGGGATGCGGAGTCGGAGTCCCGGAGTCCTATCATTTTTACTGGAGTCGGAGTCCTAACTCCGGCCTATAACTAGATCCGAAATAATATAATACAAGCAAATCATTTATTCTCGTGCATAGCTGTCACTGTCTTGATGTCAACTTTCTCCGTCAAACAAAAGTATAACAGAGACAATAGTGCATGCAATTACAAAGTTCAACGTAGCAAAGTGCGTCAAGGTAACAAAATTTAAAAAAAACAAAACAAGCTAATGACTAGTTAATTTTCAATAGGTACAAAATATGATTTAAACGAAATTGTTTATATCCTAAAATGTCTAAAAATTTCAAAAAATACTTACTAGAAGAACAAACAACGCTTCTCCTCTCCTAATGTGTAATGAATTGGCGAGTAAGTCGTTCTGTTCAAAATTATGTTTATCACTTATAAATTGAAAAGATCCTATTTAACAGTCTGCCCATTCAGATGATAAGAGGACAAGTCTGTTTCCAATGAAAATACCAGATCTAGCTAACACAGCGGGATTACGCTATCTAAAATCTACCAGGTGTGTAAGAGAATTAATGTTAGTTCCTTAAGTTAACACGTGAAATAGAATTCTACAAAATATGCATACAAATTATTTGACTATTTTTAATGAGGTCATCAACAGGAACTTGGTCAGGACGATCGCGTTTCGACCGCTTCATCCTGGACGCTCAAACCCGACCAAGCGCGGTCCTGTACATTTAAGATGCACAGCCTCAAAATTTATATTTATAATAGGGAAAGATTAGCATCTATCAAAAAAAATAGAGTCACTATTGACTGAAATGTACCTCAGGCATTTGAAAGAAGGACAGAGTCCAGCCAGTAGAGGTCAAGAGGCGGGGACATAATCCACCTTCAACTCAAGACGTGCTGCAAAAACTATTCAACGTAGCAAAGTGCGTCAAGGTAACAAAATTAAAAAAAAACAAAAGTTATAATAGTTGAGGGAATGAACCGTGATAGTGAGAAAAGGATTGTCTTTTCACTTGGTGATTTAGTAGAGAAGACAAGCCTTCCTAGCCTCGATCGCATCTGTGTACCCAAGGTCACATCAGAGACAAAAATGAAATACTATAAGTTTGTTTGAGAACATTACATCTTACCCTCACGTTCATCGTGTGTGATGGCTCCTCTAAAGCGGATATCAAAATCGAAAGTGCACTCAAATCTTTTGGAGAAGAATGGGGATTTTCCTGTCTGGTGGAGACTGGAGTAAAACCGTGTGAAGCACACATCAAGAAGATGGGAGGAGCCGAGTCGCATGCATCCAACTTAAAGCGACGCATTTGATAAACTTTCATCGAAAATGATTGATAATTGATACAGCAATGATCACTAAATATCGATTCAGTTAAGCCTATAATGATCTGTGATGTAGGCTACCCGTTAATTTTTCAAAAAACTAAGCTTATATACTTGCCACCCGGTGTCGGAGTCCTATCAAAATGATAGGACTCCGCATCCCTGGTACATCCCATGCCTACTACGAATCTGCTCGTCTATCAAGTTCTAGCTAGCTCTTCTTGTCAGACAGGATCAAAGAAAAGCACATGTTTCCATGTTTCTCTTATTATTTGAAAGGCATAAACTCTTGAGTCATAATTTTTGATGTGAAATGATTCGGCCTCGGTCCCTGCAGAAACTCGTTCTAGCTGCCTACCGGACTATAACCACGTAATATAAAAATTGCGAAATACGTGCAGGTCGCATGCAAGTCAACTTCCTTGTGCCATCTATGAAAGTTTCGAAGGCAAGGTAAGTTTTATGAAAACATCAAGAAATTCTATCTGGATGTTGCCAAACGTTTGTTGTGCAGCTGTCATTAATAAGTTGGCTTAAGTTTGTGCGAAGGGAGAACAGAGAGCTACCTGGATATCATTGCCATAAGCAAACCAATGGCCACAGTCAAAATGGTCCTGAAACTTTTAATAAAGTTGTTCAATTAAAAGTTTTGAAATATAATTCAAATAACAAATGTTTTTGATTATATTTAAACCTAAATAGGCCTACTTTCAAGCTGTCAGAGGCAAAAACATTGAATTTTTGGATTTTCCTCATTTCTTTCTTAATCAATTTTTTTCTTTGAAATTATATGCACATGCGGTTATTCACTGATTATATTTTTTACTCCATTCCACCAAAAAAAACTTAATAATTATGAACTCTATTGACTCACATATATGTCCCTGCGGCGATGACTGTCATTCATAAAATTGATGTGCAAAACTTTCAAGGAATTAACTAACAAAGGTCAATGAGTGCATTTCATTTAAATATGATGACAATGCAAACTGAGAGAAGTGATAAAATCACGGCTATTAAGAAGTTATTTACAGAATCTAATACTTAAAAGAATTGCTAAAATGACTAGCCCTCGATGGAGGAGGTAACAAAGCTGTTGTTGATTGACGAGTATTTATAGTCACAGATCTACGCATGAGGATGATGAGAAGGTGACTTCACAGCATCGTCAAGAAGTTTGTAACAACATTTATCATCCTCAGCCAGAACAGAATACCAATGATTTTTAATGCTCTGCAAATTGTCATCCGAAGCCGTACGGATGAAGTGCATGAGAAGAATGTCGTCTCCTTATTTAAGCACGGAAGAATTATCACGAACAGACTGAAACCGTCGATCACCAGATTACATAGTATAGGACCGATGACGCTTCCTTGCAGTACCCCACTTCGGCAACAGATCCAGTCAGAAATTGAACCTTTGTGCGATGCACGTCAAAAACAGCTACACGGGAAAACATGTTACTTTAACTTTAACGGTTACTGGAAGAACAGTTACATGTAACTGGAAATCCATTTGGTAATAGGAAAAAGGAAACAAAAATGTTTGCAACATTCAACTATTACAAAATGGGGAAGTTTATCAAATGGAATTCTACAAAATGCATTAAAAACTCCAATAGTTCCAGACTTCGAGTCTAAATGATGGAGTATACATTAAATTCATTTTTAAAACAATAGTTGCATATTGCTGATATCATCAATGAATTGAGATGTGGCATTGTTGTCCATTTATCTTACCAGTTCGTAGCCATACGATCAGGGTTGGTCAGCGGGATCAACCCGCCCGCCCGGTTTCGGGTTTTACCCACCCGCCGCCCGCGGGCGAAACTCAAAGGAAAACCCCGCCGGGTTTGATTGAAACAAAACATATTTATCAGCAAAATCAGCTTACTAAATACATCAATATTTAGTAGTGATAATCACGAAATAAAGGAAAATCATAAGTCAAAAACTTCTTCCAGTTCTCCAGTGGACCCTTCTCGTCGCAATAGCCTGGAGAGGGTCACCAGCTTCCCGACTTTCTTGATGTCCAGTCGATTTCTCAACTTGGATTGTACCAATACAGCTGTCGAGAATACCCGCTCAATCCCAGCGGATGATGGCGGGAGAGCAAACAAATATCCTGCTCATCATTGTGGCAAATTTCTTCGGTCCGTCATATTTTCGGAAATGTTTGACTGCCAGTGTGCGGTTTGAAATTAAGATTGTAGCAGATAACGTGATTTGTCAGTTCCACAGAAAATTTCCTTGCTCGACATGCTTACTTCTTCCATGTCAGAGCAGGAACTATGAACTTCGCGAATAACTACATCAATTTAAGCCGCCCACTTACAAATTGCCAACTTCAAACACAGTTACTAGATGATCACTTCAGTTTACCTTACCTGGTGCGGCCAATTCGCAACTTTCTACAATCTTTGGTTAGATTAGACCTATACAAAATCTCTGGTCTTTTTACTCAAGCATAATTTACATACCAACAAATCAAAGTATATCAGTAGCTCGGATCACATCTAGGTGGCAAGTAAGTTCTCCGCTTCATTGAAATGCGCCGATGATGAGCCGTCAGAGCACCTGTAGACCAAACTTTCGTCGGCTGACCACAATATGAGAGCCAATATCCCCATACCATGCTTTGCGTGAGATATCCGTGTGGTCGTAATTCCCACCATTCTTCCCCAATACTGCAAAATGAACACTGCGAAGCGAAGAGATGACAACAACCACAGAATTAGATAACTGTGACAACAACAATTAGGGGGAATGGCTGCATCTGTGGCTGAATCAATCGTCAACCACAGAAATGTCGTCAACTCTTTTGAGAAAGGAATCACCATGACATGTTTCTAAAAATAACACTCAATCAGAATTCATCTCATATATCCAATAACAGAAGTCGTCTGGTGCGACCGGGTTTAACCCGGTTTCACCCGGTGTTAACGAGTAAAACCCGTTAAACCCGCCCGCCCGCGGGTTTTACTGCCACCGGGCGGGTTCTGACCAACCCTGTATACGATCTTACTGCACTCCTAAAAGTCTACCTTCGTTTTATACCGCGTACATATGCAGCATGGAACTTTGACTTGACCAAACACTGCAAAGGAATGTCTTCAAAGTCTGTGAGAGGTGCTCACTACATAGAAAATGAACTCCACAACATTACTCAACAGTGAGTCTTCTAATCACCTGCAGGTTTGTCACCGCCAAGGTCCCACAAGAAGACGTCCACTGCATGGCCTATATTGGGTTCCGTGATGATGGCCAGGAGCGCGTGTCGAGGAGCTGCTCTCACCAAGGAGATCTCCACGTCGAGTGGCGCAGGATGAACAGTTCGGAGAGGTGACTTGAGGTTCGACCTTGAGAAGATAATTAATTCACCCTCCATGGCCGCCACTGCGATGTGGGATGTGGAAAGTGCAAGAGAGACGACCGCCTCGTCCATCTGCAAAACAACCGCAGTGAATTCATTCTCAATCCTGCAAATGTGATCTTTCTTTAATTTCGTGTCATGAGGCAGCAACTTTCTCATTTCAAACTTCATCACCTCATTTACAAGCAAAATTAAAGAAGACATTTTCACGCACTTTTCAATGTCGTGAGGATGAACGATGAAAATTACAAACCTCAATGGCAGTCATAAAAACTGATGAAGATGATCAGAAAACGTGAATGAAAGACATCACTTTTGATGCATTTGTGCCTTCTATTTTCATCAATCTTTTGCCTTTAAGTCTGCAAGCTTCAATGGTTTGTTTTTAGTGGGGTGATAACATTTCAGATAAAAACTCAACTCTCTATACCAATATAACATGACTTAGAGCCCGTTGGACACATATCCATTCTGGTGATAAAACGGATAAATACCCATCTGTTGATTTTCATGCTATAATCTGTTATTGCAATCTGGAATATATTTAATTCTGTCTCTACGTTATTTAGTTCAATCATACTATTACTTTTCCTTCTCCAGTGGTTACTGTCTACATGTTCATTTTCTATATTTTCATTGTTTGCTTTATTTTGTTATCTCGTGATGTTACGCATGACATGTATTCATTTGTGTTCATTCAGACTTATAAATACTGACCTTTTACTTACAATAAAGATCCATGATTCATCCAATAAGTTGCTTTCTTACTCCGTGGTATTATGGATATATCAACATAAATACCCATCTGAATCGGACTTTAAGGACATCAATTAATTAATTCCAATCAATTAATTTTCCGGTAAGTCACAAACAGAACTAAGGAAAGAACTACGAATTATTTCACACTAAGTCATAGTCAATATTAAAATTGACATTTGTGAGAAATCAATTCATTGAAATTCAATTAACTTTTGATTAACTCATTTTTTTGATCCATTTGTCCTTCATTCTCTTCACTCGGACTGGATCATCTCTGCCTTGCTGCATTGCAAGCAGATATGACCGCAACTTCAGCTTGAACTTTTGGACCGATCAATAGTCGAGCTTTGACGACGTTTTGTTGAAAAGACAACAAAAAGAGGATAGGAAAATCGCATCTATCAAATTGCAAAGCATGCGAAACAGTCACATAGGTCAATAATAATAGGATAACAATCTGCTGATATCACTTAGAGATGACTTATGCCTTCACTAGCATTCCTTTTGAATTGTCGGCGTGACCTAGTGAAGAAGGTGCGAGCTCCTCTCCACCGCGGACATAGGCTCGATTCCTGGGTCAGGCGAGTGCTGTCGGCGTGACCTAGTGAAGAAGGTGTGAGCTCGTCTCCACCGCGGACTTCGGCTCGATTCCTGGGTCAGGCGAGTGAAGTCGGCGTGGCCTAGTGAAGAAGGTGTGAGCTCGTCTCCACCGCGGACTTCGGCTCGATTCCTGGGTCAGGCGAGTGAAGTCGGCGTGGCCTAGTGAAGGTGTGAGCTCGTCTCCACCACGGACATAGGCTTGATTCCTGGGTCAGGCGAGTGCGGTCGGCGTGACCTAGTGAAGAAGGTGTGAGCTCGTCTCCACCGCGGACTTCGGCTCGATTCCTGGGTCAGGCGAGTGAAGTCGGCGTGGCCTAGTGAAGAAGGTGTGAGCTCGTCTCCACCGCGGACTTCGGCTCGATTCCTGGGTCAGGCGAGTGAAGTCGGCGTGGCCTAGTGAAGGTGTGAGCTCGTCTCCACCACGGACATAGGCTTGATTCCTGGGTCAGGCGAGTGCGGTCGGCGTGACCTAGTGAAGAAGGTGTGAGCTCGTCTCCACCGCGGACTTCGGTTCGATTCCTGGGTCAGGCGAGTGCGGTCGGCGTGGCCTAGTGAAGAAGGTGAGAGCTCGTCTCCACCACGGACATAGGCTTGATTCCTGGGTCAGGCGAGTGCGGTCGGCGTGACCTAGTGAAGAAGGTGAGAGCTTGTCTCCACCGCGGACTTCGGTTCGATTCCTGGGTCAGGCGAGTGCGGTCGGCGTGGCTTAGTGAAGAAGGTGTCAGCTCGTCTCCACCGCGGACTTCGGTTCGATTCCTGGGTCAGGCGAGTGCGGTCGGCGTGGCCTAGTGAAGAAGGTGTCAGCTCGTCTCCACCGCGGAGTTGGGTTCGATTCCTGGGTCAGGAGAGTGCGGTCGGCGTGGCCTAGTGAAGAAGGTGCGAGCTCGTCTCCACCGCGGACTTCGGTTCGATTCCTGTGTCAGGCGAGTGCGGTCAGCGTGGCCTAGTGAAGAAGGTGCGAGCTCGTCTCCACCGCGGACTTCGGTTTGATTCTTGGGTCAGGCGAGTGCGGTCAGCGTGGCCTAGTGAAGAAGGTGCGAGCTCGTCTCCACCGCGGAGTTGGGTTCGATTCCTGGGTCAGGCGAGTGCGGTCGGCGTGGCCTAGTGAAGAAGGTGCGAGCTCATCTCCACCACAGACTTCGGTTCGATTCCTGGGTCAGGCGAGTGCGGTCAGGGAAGTAATGGGAATAAGACCGTTCCAGGACACCATAAAATCAAAAAAATTAGTATCTTTAAAAACGACATAAATTCATAAATTTAGACCCTTTTTCAGGTTTTTAAGACCTAAATTCATGAATTTGGTTCATTCAAAAAGTACCATTTTTTTCAAAAATGGTACATTTAAAAACGACATAAATTCATGAATTTAGGTCTTAAAAACCTGAAAAAGGGTCTAAATTTATGAATTTATGTCGTTTTTAAAGATACTAATTTTCAAATTTTTCAAAATCTCAAATTTGAGAATTACAATTTTCACCCCCAAAATCATGACCGTTCCAGGACACCATAAAATCAAAAAAATTAAGAATCTCAAATTTGTGAATTACAATTTTTACCTTGAAAATCATGACCGTTCTAGGACACTAAAAATTATAAAAGTTGAGTATCTCAAATTTGAGAATTACAATTTTCACCCTTAAAATCATGACCGTTCTAGGACACCAAAAATTATAAAAGTTAAGAATCTCAAATTTGTGAATTACAATTTTTACCTTGAAAATCATGACCGTTCTAGGACACTGAAAATCATAAAAGTTAGTATTTTTAAAAATGATTAAATTCATGAGTTTATCCATTTTTCTCTCTCTTAAATCATGACCCATAATTGATGTACGGGTCTCCGATGTATTCAAAAATTCTTCTCATATCCAAGTGTAAGAATATTTTACTTTGTGATTGCAGATGTATGATTACCTTGATAACTTCAGAATTCTTCTCCGCTTTGTCTTCAATCGAACAGATCTTTCAGTAGATCCAACCATTGTGATGATACGGGCCAAGCCCTAGAACCTTCGGTTTGTATAAGATTTAAACTAAGATTGTAATGTGTCACGTTTTATGAATTGTGTGTGTTTAAATAGTAAGTGAAATTTATGAATGGTGATCTAAGCAAAGCGGCATTGTAAGTGTATGAAGTTTGCTTGGCAACATACGGGTATGACATGACGCGTATGATTAAATGTACTTGAATGACAATGAGGAAATTGCACTGCATTGTAAATCATTTCATCGGCCAGATCCAAATCCAAACTGGCGACCAAAACCGGAATGGTTGCGGTTTTGGCTCGACAATTGGTCTCGACTATCGATACTGCGATATTGTATTGAATGATTGCTATAACAACAGAATATTCCCTCAAAGCAGAGAATGAATTAATAAAATGCTTTTATGCTATTAACGTCATTGATGAATGCACAACCCGTATGATCCCTAAACAATCATGCGGTTTGAGAAATGTGGAAACAGATGTTGCTAATGTCTTAATACAGATAAAACAAACAATAACCTCTTAATGAGAGTTCATAAAAATAAAATGGAACAATGTAACGTTTTCATTTAGATTAAATTAAATCATTTCAAAATCGAATAAGTAGTAAGGAAAGACATCATTAGAGAACAGTTTTAAATCAATACCCCTCTTCTGTCTAAGTAGTAAGGAAAGACATCATTAGAGAACAGTTTTAAATCAATACCCCCTCCCTTCTGACTTCTAGGGATTCCTATAAGAAATATTTTTAATTATAAAATGAGCAACATAAATGAGTTTTTTAAATTATATGGAACGCAAACTACGACAAATTTCGACCTAAAGAAAATCGCAAATGAATTAGGAATAAAGAATTTTCATGTTCTAATGAGAAACGAATTACAATTCCTAAAAAATAGGCCATCAGGAACCTTCAGTTCCCGGAACAAAGTTCCATCAATAACTGTAAATTTCATAACGAATCTTCACACTTCAGACCAAAACGGCGTACATTGGTCAGCAGGTAGCTTTAGTAAAAACGGAGATAATTATTATTTTGACTCATATGGTCTTCCACCTACAAACGAAGTTAAAAAATTACTTGAAAATGGAACTTATAATACATTTCAAATTCAAAAACCGGGAACAACTTATTGTGGACAATTATGTCTTTATGTTTTATTTAAATTACAAAAAGGAGTACCATTTCTAGATATTATGTTAGAGTTAAAACGAACCGTAGGTTCTATGGCTACGCCTAACAATCTATAACTCAAGCGAAGCTAGCTAAAGCGCCACCTAGAGGTTAAAGCTCTGTTTTCTGTAATTCATTTTGATAAAAACGACCTCTGATATCCTCATTATCTAAATCTTTAATTTCATAAGTAATCGGATAACTTTGATTTATTTTGCAAACTTCAAATATTTCTTTAGTCCAATAGCCAACAAAGCCTTTTTCAAATTTGTTCTTATATTTAAATATTCTAACTCTATCTCCAATTTTAAATTTCGGCTTAAGTTTCTGCAAATTCGGATTACTCTCATTCAAATTATTATTCTCGAATATTTTTTTTCGTATTAAATCAGGGTCGTCAGAAGCATTCTTTGGAGTTTCTTCAATACCAGAATGAACTTTATTATTGTACTCTTCCACAATTCCTGGTAATATTTTTAACCATTTCTGATTTCCTTGCTGAGTAAATTTCTTGAAAATTTTATTTTTTAACGTCCGATTGAATCTTTCTATCACTACAGCTTTTCCTGCATTTTCAGTTGAATAAACAATTTCAAATAGTGGCTGAACGTTTCGGTTATAAAATTCCGACCCTTTATCAACAAACAATTTTTTTGGCTTTCTATTACTTTCTTTAAAGATTTCTTCAAACGCATATTTAACTGAAAGACCACTTTTATTTTTTAAAGGCTTTACCCAAGCGTATCGTGTATATAAATCTATAACGGTCAATGCGTACTTAAACCCTCTTTCATTAGGCATATTTATTAGATCAGCACTCCAAATATCATCTTTATTAAATACTTTTACTTTTAATAAATATTTAGGCTTTCTATATTCTTTATGAATTTCAGATGCATAAACGTCTGAATTATGATTTCGAGCGTTGCTCTCAGACAGCTTTGCTGTCGTTTCATTTGCTGTCGTTTCATTTAAACCCTGGCCGAATAATATTTTAGCTTGTAAAGCTTTCTTAACAAACATTCTTTCAATTTTTTCTCTAAATGTAGGGTTTTGAATACTATCTAATTCTTGAATCATCTTCTTATCAGCTGCATGACGAGAACTTAGATCATGATTTCGATAAGCTAAATCATGCCTGTAAGCGGCGGCATCTACTCTATTTATTGGTTCTTCACCTGGTTTCGGATTATTATTCTCATCTAGTCTTATATCTAATCGAGTTCCTGGACCGGTATATGAATGACCAGGAAGATGTTTTTCTTTCGAATATTTACTCCAAATAAATCCAGGAAAGTTTTCTAATGTTTTTTGTATGTCACCACCGTAGGTAGTAGCCAAACTTTGTTTGTCGTCGTTACCTTCATAAATTTTACAATTTAAGTTTTTATTTTTGTTTAATAGATAATTCAATAAATCTAAATTAGCAATTTTTAATTTAATTAAATTTTCTGAATTTGTGGAATTTGCGGTATCCATTTTTAAAGATAAAAAAAAATTAAGAAGATAAAAAAAATTGTTTTACCGAAAAGAAACAAAGGTCCTGAGGTTATTACCTTATCATACTAGGACTTAGATATATTCCAGAACCATCTTTAGTTTCTTTAATTTCAATTAAATCATCAACATTGTGGAGAATATTTTTAAGAACTCGTTTTCCTTCATCAACTAATTTTAATTTACTAATAAAATTATCTACTACTCCTTTTCCTTCGGGCGAAGCCCTAGAAGACATCTCCGTTGACTCATGAACCGATGTCCCTTCACCCCTAGCAACTTTCTCTAACTCTCTGTTATGACGTTTTTGTTCTTCTAATGCTGCCTTCTCTGATTTATTTTTATTTACTGCTTGGACAATACCAGCTGTCCCACCTGCAACACTTCCTGCAGCTGCTATGCCACCTATTATTAGTGGAATTAATGGGAGAATCCCACCATTCTTTTCTTCTTGTAATTTAATATTCTCTATCATTGGTTTACTTATGTAATACTTTTTTTTATTAATCGTAATAGTTTTGGGGGTATTTTTGTCAACAATATTACGTAATTTTAATTCAACAGTTTTATTATTAATATTACTTTTCGCTTGCGACATTTTTAATAAAAAATTTTAAGTTAAGAATTTAAAGTTATCAAAAAAATTTAAATCTATTCTAGTTATGAAAAAATTTTTAAGTTAAGAATTTTTTTTAATCTATTCTAGTTACCAAAAATTTTATTACTAATTACTAAAAAAAATTTTAAGTTACCAAAAAAAAATTTTAATCTAAGAATTTAATTAACTTATCCTAACCATCTTCCCATTAAGAATTTCAATAGAATATTTTGCATCTTCTAGCAATAAACCATAAGCTATCAATGAAGTTGTAGAATCTTTCTTTTCAATATTAATTGTTACATCACAACCATTTTTAATAATATCTTCAGATTGTGCACTTAAATCGAAACAGAAAATTGGATATAAATGTCTCCAATCTCCAGGAGTTAATTGTGGTTCAACTCCAAATTCTGTACAAAGATTTCTATAAGAATCATATCCTTCCATAAATTGATTATTGGTATCATCGAATCTTAATGGATCAATTGGATATCGAGTTTGATTTAATGAAACTTGTAAACTTCGAATTGTATTAATATGAAAAATATTATTGTTCTTATCAAAACTTGGAGAATTATTTCTTTGAAATGTTAGTAATAAATATCTTGGGGTATTCGCAGTTCTAGTAAAATGCCAGTTAAATCTTTGTTCGGAAAAAGTTACTGAACTAGCAGTTCTCTTTAGAAAATTTACTGGAATTGGTTTGTTAGTATTTAATCTTTTTGCAATAGCTGTTTCAACCTCTAAACTAGGAGTAATATGCTTAATCCACCATTCAAGTCTATCAATTTTTAAATATGCTTTTTTCCCAGTCTTACCAAAAAAGATTAATTCATTATTTACTGTACGATGAATTATTAATTTAAATTTTAATTGATATGATATTTTATCATAATCTAAATATCCGAATAATGGAGACAATGGCCAATTAACTGTCTGTTTACTTTTTTTGTTAAATTCACGTCTTTCTTTATATGCATCATTATTTGTTTTATTTAAATGTTTTGCAATATTTTCTACATCTTTCGCAATTCCTGCGGCATCTGTTCCAGCGTGAGTTAAATCATCAATAATTATACCATCATTAGTATCAGGAAACCAACCTTCGATTTCATACTTTTTATTATTTTCACCAATTGTTACAAATCTAAGCATTGTATCAATTACACCTGGGGAATCACTTATTGTTTCTATATTTTGAGTTCCAACATCTAAACGCATTTGTGTAAATAAATTTGGGAAAAAATTATTCTCTAGTGTAATATTATCGGTATCTGGTAATGGTGTTGTAAAATTAGCATCACTATATAAAGAATATTCGCAGTGTAAAAATGAATCAGGTAAATATAAATAACTCTGCTGATTATCAACTTCAAAAATTAAATCACCTCCAGTATTTACTCTACTGGAAGATCCGGGATTCATAGCAACTCTTATATAGTCATTCTTTTTTTGATTGTAACTGACGAACGGAGGATCGTCTAATCTAAATTTATTTTCGATAAGCGAAGACATTTTTATAAAAAATAATTTGACTTTTTGTTTTTCTCACAGATAGAAAAAAATTTTTACTAAAATATAATTTTAGAATTTTGCTAGACCAGCTCCGCTATGAATGCCATTACCTCTTATTTCTTCAATTGTTTTTTCATTTTGTTTACTATTACCCTCTACAGCTATGTTAGCAATTTTGTTTTTTGTTTCATCTGAAAGTTTTTTTAATTTTTTTAGTTCTTCAGAATCATTCTTGAGTTTACGAATAGCTTCTAGTTGTTTTAATTCGTTTTGAGACTTGACAGCATTTGATATTGCACTAGCTGTACTACCTATAGCAGCTGCTCCTTTTGCAGCAGATGTAATCAAATCTTTATTATTTTTAATTAAGTTAACGATACTACCAATACCAGAAAAGATGCCATCCCCTTCTTTTTGAACGACACCTGCGGTGCCTAGGAACTTTTCTGTTCCGACTGTTTCTCTATTATCATAATGGTAAACCGGATTCATACGTGGTTCATGAGCAATTTTTTGATTTGAAGCAAATTGTTTAAGATTGTGTTTATAAATTATAGGCATTTTTTAGTAATAAATTTGACTTTTGGGAAAAATATAAATACGGGCGAAGCGCGAAGCGCGAAGCGCGAAGCCCTGGAAGACATCTCCGTTGACCCATGAACCGATGTCCATTATAAAAAATGTTTATTTTTTGTTCTTAACTTTTACAGATTGGGTTTTTGGTTTAACTTTATCAGGAACCAAACCTGCATCAATCATTCTTTTTATTCTATGATTTTCTTTCATAATATTTCTTTGTTTTATTAACTCTTCTAATTGTTTTATTCTTTTAAAATTATTAGCTCTAATTTTATCCATTTTTAAAATTATATACTTTTATATACTTTTATATATTTATACTTTTATATTTTTAAAATTATATTTATATTTTTTAAATTATATTTATATTTTTTATGATTTTTATTTTTTGTAAGTAAAAAATATTTAAGTTAATATTTACACTAAGATTTACGTTTATGAATATCTAACAACTTCGAGATAACTTTATTAATTGCTTGTTGCACTTTATCTATTGCATCAAGAAGCGTGTGATGCACTTTAATTTCTTTTTCAGTAATTTCTAATTTTTTCTCACTTTTCTTTAATTCTGTTTTTAAAGCATTTAATTGAACTTTAAGACCATCTACTTTTCTTTTAACGGAATCTAACTGTTCTTTATTTTCTTTAGAGTTTTCTTGTAAATTTTTCTTTAATTCATTTTCTAAATTGATTTTCAGAGTTTTCATTTTATCAACTTTTTCATTAAGTGATTTTACTTCAATTTTTAATTGATTTATTTTTTTAATTTGTTGAGCAATTTTAGAACTCAATTCATTCACACTTTTTTGGAATGTAGTTTGTAACTGCTTTAAATTTTTTTTAATTCTTTCAGGTAGTTTTTCTATTTCATCTTCTAATTGTTCTTTTAACATTTTTATCTGATGTTTATTTTTAATGACTGCAGATTTTAAATTTATAGAAAGTAATATTAAAATTTTTGATTGTTCAGAAATCTTTTTAAAAAGTTTTGCTATATCTGCTTCTAGCTCTCTATCCTTTTTATCAAGTTTTAATAATTTTTCGTTTAATGATTTGTCATTAAGTTTAAGCAACTTCAATTCGTTCATCAGTGGAACCAAAACATCGTTTATATATTTTTCCTTTAAGTCATTGATTTGTGTATCAACATATTGTTTATTTGTTAACTCTGTATTTTGTTGTGGAAGAATAGAAAGATGTAATGGACCAGATAAAACGTCTCCAGTTTTCATTATATAATTTTCTAGTTCTATTTCCGATTCACGATTATTCGGTATATATGCACCTCCACCAACATTTGGTAACATCATTTTTAAACAATAAAAATAAAATTTTTTCTGATTATAAAAATACATAAATTATAAAAATAAAATTTTTCCTAATAAAAATAAAATTTTTCCTAATAAAAATAAAATTTTTCCTAATAAAAATAAAAAAATGGAAATGACTCAAATTTGTCAAGTTTGCAATATGCGTTTTTTAAATCAAACACTATTATATTCTCATATGAAAAACACACCATGTGGTATGCATATGAATCAATTTCAACCTAATAATAATATTCAACCTAATAATAGTATTCAGTATAATAATATTCAATCAGAGCAACCATTACAAAGATTGAAGCATTTATTTATTTCAGATAAAGAACAAAATCTTTATACTGCTAGAATAACTACACCTAGAATAAATACACCTAGAATAAATACACCTAGAATAAATACACCTAGGCAAAATACACCTAGGCAAAATAATAATAATTATTTAGCACAAAATAATAATGTAGCACAAAATAATAATGTAGCACAAAATAATCCTTTTGTTCAAAATAATCCTTTTGTTCAAAATAATAATGTAGCACAAAATAATTATATTGATAAAAATCAATTTGTTGAAAGTAATAACAAAAAAATATGTTCCGGATGTAATAAAAATATAACATCAAAAAATTTTGCACGTCATTTAAAATTATGCGAACAAACAGAAGAGGTTAAAAAAGAAAAAAAAGATAAATTAAAAGATCAGTTATGTCGTAATTGTAATAAATATTTTACAATTCAAGGAATTACTAATCATTATAATTCTTGTATAAGTTCTACAAGACAATGTACAAGTTGTCAAATTACTAAACCT
Source organism: Prostheceraeus crozeri (assembly GCA_907163375.1). Classification (NCBI taxonomy): domain Eukaryota; kingdom Metazoa; phylum Platyhelminthes; order Polycladida; family Euryleptidae; genus Prostheceraeus; species Prostheceraeus crozeri. The sequence goes on along the minus strand of CAJQUW010001516.1, from coordinate 57,615 downwards.
AAGACAGAGTTTTATGATAGTAAATATCAGTGTAAGGATTGTTTAAAAGAAAAAGTTAAATGTAGAGGTTGTCAAAAAATTATATTAAAGAAAAATTTTCAGCGACATGTAACACTATGTCCAAAACTTAATCAATATAATGATCAACATAATAATAATTTATGTCAAAATAATAATTTATGTCAAAATAATAATTTATGTCAAAATAATAATTTATATTAGTATTTCAACTAAAATAGTTGTATTTCAACTAAAATAGTTGTATTTCAACTAAAATAGTTGTATTTCAACTAAAATAGTTGTATTTCAACTAAAATAGTTGTATTTCAACTAAAATAGTTGTATTTCAACTAAAATAGTTGTATTTCAACTAAAATAGTTGTATTTCAACTAAAATAGTTGTATTTCAACTAAAATAGTTGTATTTCAACTAAAATAATCTTATATATATTAAAATATTATTTTTTTATAAAGAATAAAATATTATTTTATTAAAATATTCTTAAGCATTCCGGAAGAGAGGAGAGGTTCGGAACATACTTCTTTTGAGTATAGGAACAAAAAGTCCGACACATTCCGGAGGTTCTACAGAGGTTAAAAACACTCATAAGAGTGTAAGAATGCGAGTCCGGAATTAAAAAATAATAATTCCTAAATTTTTATTTTAAAAATATTAAATGAATAAAAACGAAAATTTGGAAGATTTATATTCACCGGTTATAATTAAAAGTAATAAAAGTAATAAAAGTAATCTAAGTCGTCATAAATCTCTTAATGCAATAAACGAAATAATAAATAATTATATGAATAACACTGAGTTTCAAGATACACTAACCCCTCAAGATCCGAATCTCAAAGATATTAATAATATTGTAGAAAATCCTATATATAATACTAAATATAATAATAATATAGATAAAAATATATATAATAATATAGATAAAAATATATATAATAATATAGATAAAAAATATTTAGAGACACTACCCCCTAATTCATCTCTTAATAAAAAAATACCACAATCAGATCTTACACGTCTTTGGAATTTTTTAAAATTTCATTGTATAAAAATATTGTTAGCATGTATTTTAATATTTTTTATTTATCATCTTGTTATATGTATTGGAAATCAATGGGGTTACTTTCTAACAGAGGAACAAAAGAGAATAAATTTTTATAAACAAGAAATAAAAACTTTTAAAGGATGGAAGACTGAGGAGGATAAGATTATGGATAAAACTAATAATAAAAATATTAAACAAGGTAAAATGTATCAAGAAAATTTACATTTCATTGTTTACGGTAAAACTGGAAGTGGTAAGACTACGTTTATTAAAAAATATATAAACCAATATTATAAGGATGAAACAAAAGTACATATTTTTTGTATGCATACTTCTGAATGGCCAACTTTTACAAACGTCTATAATGATAAACAATTAGATGAGTTACAAGATATGGAAAGTTTTGCTGGTACACCTGAAAATAAATCTTTATTAATTTTAGATGATGTTGCAAGTTTATCAAAACAAAAAAATATGTCAGAAATATTTACAAAAGGAAGACATCAAAATATTCAAATAGTTGTATTAGCTCATAAAGCTTGTGATGTAGATAATAAGATTAGAGAAAATATTCAAACATTTTTTACAACTACACAAAATAATGCAGCATTCTTTAATGATATTAATAAAAATTATAAAATGAATATGCCTTTATCATATTATACACATCATAAATATGGAATAATACGTGTTGACACCATAAGTGAACATATGCAAGTATATGATAAAGATTTAAATATATTAGTAGATACCGAACATGAAATCTATAATAACTCTCAAGATTTTGATATTAGAATATATGCAAATGCAAAACATTTATCAAATCAAGTTATAGAACAAATAATTATCTTTTTAGAGTCTGAAGCAAAAGTACCACTAAAAATTATTCCTGATACATTTTATTTTTATTTTGATCATTATTTAAATGCAAAATTTGGTATACCAATACCAAAAAGATTACAAGATAATGAAACATTAAACTATTTAAAAATTGCAATAAATGATGTTAGAAACGGTTTAAGAAAAGCAACACCAATAATATCTGATGTTAAATCTACATTTTCTGATGCTAAATCTACATTTGATGAAGCCAAAAAAACATATGATGATATAAAACCATTAATAAATGGTGTAAGTGAAATACTTAATAATTAAACAAATTATACTATATTTTTTGTAATTATACAATTTGTTTTTTTTTAATTATACAATTTGTTTTTTTTTAATTATACAAATATTTTTAATTATACAAATATTTTAAATATATGGAGGAATGTTTAATTTTTGTAATGTTTTTAAATCATATACTGTTAAGTTATCTTTATTGATTAACCACCATAAATTATTAAAAGCCAAAAATACTCTAAAACTTCTAAGACATAATGGAAAATCATTTGTTTTAGCATATTTAGGTATACCATGTTTTATTTTATAGTCTTTCACAAATTGCATATATTTATGATGATAGTAAAATTTTACTTCTTGTTTAGGTGTAAGTGGATTAGTAGGATGTCGATAATTTTTTAAAACTGGTACATGTTCTATTTTATACTCTTCAAACATTTTTATTTTTTATGTAAAAAAAGATATTAAATATAATTATTTTTATAAATAAATATAATTTTATTTATAATCTTCAAACATTTTGTTTTATAATTAAATATAATTTTTTTTAAATTTTCTCAAATTTTCTCTAAAAAAATAAAAAAAAAATGGATAAATTTTATTGCAACTTATGTAAAAAAAAGTTGCAAACAAAAAGAAGTTATCAATCTCATCTACAAAGTAAAATGCATTTACAAAATGTAGAACGAGTTGATGATGGAAATATATTAAAATTACATAGTTATAAAAATTATCTAGAAACATTACCTACTGATATAAAAGTTAAAAAAATGTTTGATGATTATTCACATTCGGAATATAAAAAATTTTTTAATAGTGAAGATGAAGCCGTAACAGATATAAAATATTTATTTAACGATACTGATGAATTTAACGAAATAGATGAATTTGATGAAGCCGTACATGGGATATCCAGGGCTTCGCCAGAGAGTTTCTCACCCGTAACAGATATAAAATATTTATTTAATCAGTCTTTTGAATATAATGAAACTGATAAAACTTTTTCTGATATTCTAACCAACTTTTATAATATATTTAAGAAATCTTTCAAATGTTATATGAATGTAGAAGTACTTTATACAAAAAATGGACCTGATGGAATTCCTGAAGAAATAATACAAGGACATTTTACAAATTCGCAAGAAATTCATAATGTAAATGATATACAACCCATATTTGAATCGATGATACTTAAATTAGAAAATTGTATAATTGAAGCCCAGTTACGTGAATCTGGTTGGAGATTTGTTAAAATACTATCTAAGAAAATAGTAATTGATAAATATAAAAATAATACTGGTAGTAGTTATATTCCTTTACCTTTCAGTTCACCACAATTAATCAACATAAAAAATAAAGATGAACGTTGTTTTCTGTGGAGTATTATAGCACATTTACATCCTGCAGAATATCATAAAGAAAGACTAAATCATTACAATAAAGAAGAATACATAAATGAATTTGATCTTTCTGATGGCTTAGATGAATTTCCATATGATTATAATAAGTTAAAAAAGTTTCATAAAAAGAATAAAAATTTAATAGAAGTAAATGTTTTTGAATTAAATGTGAATTATGTTTCTATTGGTAAAATTATTCCACTTTACCCAGATTCAAAAGAATTTTATTTGAATAATAAAAATTTATGTCAATCAGAAATAGTATATAATGATAGAGGAAATTACATGCATCATAATATTTTTTACCAAGGAAATATAATATGTACTGAAAAATTTGAACTTGTTAAAACACTAACGCCAATAATGATTAATCACAATAATTATAAAGGACGTACTGATGATTATAATTACAAATATTCATCTTTATCTTCAGAATACCAACAAAAATTAGAAAATTTAAATGAAAGTTTACAAAAATGTAAAATAGATTATCAACAACAAACAAAAATGTTACTACAAGAATATCACTATAAATATCAAAATAAGATAGAAACAATTCAAAAATTAAATGAAGAAAATAATAAAGAAAAATTAAATAATGAAGAAAATAAAGAATTAAATGAATGTTTAAAAAAATGTCTACAACAATATAAAGAACAATATGACAAAGAATATATTTATCAGCTACAAATATTAAATCAAAATTATTATCAAAATACATTTAATCTTACAAAAGAAATTAATGAAACACATGAAATATATAAAGATGAATTTGAAAAACTAGAACAGTCAAAACAACCAGCACAAGCGAATATATTATATTATCAGGGTCATTTTATATTGTGTAAAGATGTTTCTATATTTACAAAAACTTCAGATAATAAAAATTTTCCTTGTCTTCAATGTATGACAAGTTTTAGAACTTTAGAAGAAATGAATAGACATTTGGAGAATTGTCAACAAAACGAAGCAGTCAGAAACACATTTCCAAAAGATGATTATTTAGAATATAATAAATGGTATTTTAAAAATAAAGTACCCTTTACTATTTATTGTGATTTTGAAGCATATAATGTTAATATGACACAAAATCAAACGGAAAGTTCCAGGGCTTCACCCGATTCTGAAAAAAATAATTCTGAAAATTATAATTCTGAAAAAAATAATTCTGAAAATTATAATTCTGAAAAAAGTAAAGAAAAAAATTTATTTGAACAAAAACCATTATGTTGGGGAATGTACATTCATTCGAATTATCCTGAATTATTTAAATCAGAATATTTACAATACTATGGTGAAGATAGTTCAGAAATGTTTACAAAGAAAGTAGAAGAATTACAAGGACTTTTTTCACAATTGCTTGAAACAAATAAACCAATGTTACCATTAACGGATGAAGAAAAAAAACAATTTTATTATGAAATAAATTGTCATTACTGTGGAAAAGGTTTTACAAATAAATATAAAACTGGTAGAGGTAGATATGTTGATAAAGTAAAAGATCATGATCATCTAAATGGATTATATAGAGGTGCAGCACATAATTCTTGTAATCTTAATGCTAACAAATTTAAATATAACTTTGTTCCTCTATATTTCTACAATGGTTCTAAATATGATTTTCATCTAGTAATGAAAGATTTATTTTCATCAGAAAAATTACATCAACAAAAAATAAATGTACTATGTAAACAAGAAGAAGAATATTTTTCAATGCAATTAGGTTGTATTAGAATTTTAGATGCATTTAGATTTTTTACTCCTTATTCATTAGATGTTATGGGAAAAACTTTGAAACCTGAACAATGTAAAATATTAAATAAATATAATTTAAAACCTTTAAAAGGAATATTTCCGTATGAGTATATAGCCTGCGGCTCACAGTCGGAGACTGATATAACTGGAGATTTTAATTCTGTGAATAAAATTATGGAAGAAGAACAACTTCCTCCAATAAATAAATTTAAATCAACATTAAAACAATCACAATTATCTGAAGAAGATTATGCAGAAGCTGAAAAAAATTGGAGAGAGTTAAATTGTAAAACAATGTATGATTATACAATGAAATATCTACAGATAGATGTATTAATACTAGCTGATCTTTTTGAAAACTTTCGTGATATGTGTTTAGAATATTACGGAATAGATCCATGTTATTGTTATTCTACACCAGGTTTAACATGGTTAGCAGGATTAAAACATACTGGTGTTAAACTTAAACATTATAAAGAAAATACATATGATAAATTATTATTTTTTGAATCTGGAATTAGAGGTGGAGTTTCATCCGTTTTAGGTAATAGATATGTTAAATGTTATAATAAGAAAGTAAATCCACAAGAATATGGAATAATGAAACCTTTATCTCCAGAAGAAAAAGAAAAAATATTAGAAATTTTTCGAACGAAACGAGAAGGAGTAGAACGTGAAAAAGCAATTGATGAATTCATGCGAGAAAACTATTTGTTATATTATGATTTTAATAGCTTATATTCTTCTTGCATGATACAAGAATTACCAACAGGTGAGATGACATGGTGTAATAATCTTGATTATCAAAAAACATATGATGGAAATCGTAATTCTGGTTATATATATGAAGTTGATTTAGTATATCCTGATTATATAAAAGATGCAACAAAATATTATCCTTTCTGTCCAGAAAACAAAATTCCCAATATAGAAAATTTTTCAGATTATCAAAAATCTTTAATTCCTAAGAAATATAGACCAACAAAAAAACTTATGTTAACACAAAGCAATAAAGGAAAGTATGTTGTTGAAGGAAGAATGCTAGATTGGTATTTAGATCATGGAATGATTCTCACAAAAATTCACCGGAAACTAGTGTATAAAAAATCTAAATGGTTAAAAGATTATATTGAGTTCAATATTGAAAAACGCAAAATATCTAAAAGAAATAAAGATGATTTTGGAAACGTGTTCTTCAAATTAATGAATAATGCATTTTATGGTAAGACTTTAGAAAATGTGCGTAATAGACAAAATATTGAAATAGTTTATGATAAAGATAGGTTTCAAAATTTAACAAGGAAACCTACATATAAAAGAACTACTAGATTTAGTGATGAACTATGTGCTGTACATCTAAGAAGAAGCATTGTAAAACATGATAAGTTTAATTTTATAGGTTTCACTATATTAGAATTAGCTAAACTATTTATGTATAGTTTTATATATGATTATTTAGCACCTGCTTATGGTAAAAACTATAAATTACACTTTACAGATACCGATTCTGTTTTCTTAGAATTAACAATACCATATGGTTCTTCACTAGATAAAGAAATTAATAAAATAAAAGATATCATTCATCCTTCTGATTTATGTAAAGTAAAAGATGAATTAGAAGGAAATGAAGATTTCATAACAGAAGCTATATTTTTAAAATCTAAATGTTACTGTTATGATACAACTAAAAATATTAGAACATCAGAGATGTCTTCCAGGGCTTCGCCCGTTAAAACACATAAAACACATAAAACATTAAAAGGAATTTCAAAGGCATCAGTGGCTAATCAAATAACATTTCAAGATTATAAAAATGCATTATTTAATAATGAAATAAAAACAGCATGTAATTATAGACTTAATTCAAAAAAACATAAAATGTATTTAAAAGAAGAACATAAATTAGCATTAGATCCATTTGATGATAAAAGAAAAATTTTGCCTGATGGAATAACTACTTTACCTTTTTAATTTTCTAATTTCTATTTTCAAATTACTATTTTCTAAATATAGCAATATAACAATATAACAATATAAAAATATAAGATATTATAAAATAAAATAAAATAATAATATAAAATTATCATATAAAAATGGATAAAGTTAGAGCTGATAATTTTAAAAGAATAAAACAATTAGACGAATTAATAAAACAAAGAAATATTATGAAAGAAAATCATCTTCAACATAGAATGACAAAAGCTGGTATTCAATCTGATATGTTTGATAAATTAAAATTAACTGAAGAAGTAAAAACTGATTATGAAAAAACTGTCGAACCATTTAAAACTCTTGAAAAGGAACTTAATGAAAAACGTGTTGATATAGCGGATCCTGTACTTAAAACACTATTAGATGACTATGGTTTATTAGAGGCAAACATAGATAAAAAATTACCAAAATCTATGTTATTCGAACATTCTACTTTCTTTTTAGATAAAAAATTATTTGCAAGATTTTATCTTGGTGGTAAAGAAATATTTCCACAACCTTTACGAGGATTAATTTTTACGCCAGATAAAAAACCTATTAGTTTAGATAGAAATTTTGTTGATCTTTTAAGAGGAGCAGATTTAAAAAATTATGCTGTAGAAGATCTAATAAAATATAAAGCTATGTTAGACAGAGTTGGTGTAGTAAAATCTCTTAGACGTTATAAACAATTAGAAAATTTATTATCAACGGGAGTTAAAGTAGGGAAAGGTTTATCTGAAAAACAGAAAACAAAAAAACAGAAAACAGAAACAACTGTATTTTTACCAGATGATCCACAAGAATTACTAAATAGATTAAATATTTTAATATCGGCAATAAAAGAAGGACATAATTCTAGTTTTAATGAAATTCATGCTATATTGAAAAGACTGTTAGAAAAGAAGATTCTAAATGAAGAGGATTATAAAAGTGTAGCTGAAATATGTTGTTTCTAATTTTTATCTATGATTTTTATTTATGATTTTTATCTATGATTTTTATCTATGATTTTTATCTATGATTTTTATCTACGATTTTTATCTATAATATTTATTTAATTTTTTTAGTTTAAAAATGTGTTCAGCAGATTTAGACAAAATTAATAATCATTTAGAAAATTTAACAGAGATTTTGGGTTCATCAAAATTTAGTACGACGTTAAAAATTATAACAACTACTTCATCACACACTTGTAATTTAGAACCCATTCTACATTTGGAACAAAATAAAAATTATCAAATTGCATTGACTAGTTTCTCCACATTTAACACTATTCAAAACGTTATCGAAGATGTGAATGATCAATTTAGATATTCTACTGATAAAGGCAAAACATGGAAAATATTAACTTTTCTTCCTGGTTCTTACGAAGTTGAAACAATATCAAATGAAATTAAGAGACATTTAGGTATACCATTTAAAGATAAGAAACAATTACATTTTGCAGTTGAACCGGCAGTTAATAAATTTTCTCTTACTTTAGACGAAAATCATCAAGTTGATTTTAATCATGATAGATCATTGTCAAAGCTATTAGGATTTAATAAACAAACTTATATTCAAGGTTATCATTTAGGTGAGAAGATTCCAAAAATAACTGAAATAAATTCAATTGTTGTACATTGTGACATTATTGAAGGTGGATATATAAATGGTAAATTGTCAAATTTAATATTCAGTTTTCCAGCTTTTACTGTACCCATTGGTTATAGATTAAATGTAATTCCACAAACATTAATATATTTTCCTATTACAAGAAAAACTATTAACAACATTGGCATTAGAATCACTGATGAAAAAGGACAAGAAATAAATTTTGGAGGTGAAGAGATTATGATAGATCTTTTGGTTCGGGAGGTATAAACTCCCGTTCGAGAGGTATAAACTCCCGTTCGGGAGGTATAAACTTTTACGCTACAATAGAGAAGTTTAATTTTTTTATCATTTTCATTATTAATCTTATTAATCTTATTAATCTTATTAATCTTATTAATCTTATTAATCTTATTAATCTTATTATTAGAAACAAAAAAATAAACTTAAATTAAAATTTTATTTTTATTTTTTTGTTTCTAAAAACACTAATTCAATAATGGATGAATTTATTACTTTAAAAATGAATGAAATGTCTTTAAATAAAAAAAAACTTAAATTTAATCATCATCCAAATTTATCTAATAAAGTTTTAGCAGTTATTTGCGGAAGATCAGGATGTGGAAAAACATATCTATTATTTAAAATTTTAACGACTCCAAATTTTTTGGATTATAACAATCTTATAATTTATACAACAACGGCAGAACAACCCGTCTATCAATTTTTAAAATATGGATTTGAAAATAATCTTACAAAAACAGCAATTGCTTCTCTATTCGAAGAATACGAAAAATCTGAATATGAAGAAGAAATAAATTTGTGGTGTGAAGAAGCAGCAAAAAATAAACAATTAGTTGAATCCAATAAAAATAAGCATATAAAAATACAATTAATAGATGATAGTGGTAATATGCAAGATCCTAGTAAACTAGATAAAACAATGAAACATTGTGTAATTTTTGATGATTGTGTTAATGACAGAAATCAGTCAGTTCAAAGAAATTATTTCACAAGAGGTAGACATAATAACTGTAGTGTATTTTATTTGACACAAAGTATGTATTCATTAGATGGAAGTGTTATTAGAAAGAATGCAAATATATTTATACTATTTGAAATAAATGCAAGAAACTTAAGTGATTTGTTAAGAGATTTATGTATAAGAGATAAAGATGAATTTAAACAATCGTGTAATAATGCTTGGTCAAAAGATTATGGATTTATCACAATTAATATTGATAAAAAAATTCATGAAAGAGTTATCGAACAATTGTTTACCGAGTAATAAAAATATACAAATATAATGTTTTAATATTTTATTTTTTATTATCAGCTTTAATTTTGTCTATTTTTTTAAAATATAATATTTGAATTTTGTGGTAACATTGGTATACAGCAAAAACATTTTACTGAACAAATTATTTTTTTATTGCTTTGTTGTTTGACATCTTTTCGTTTAAAGTTTTCACGTTTAAAGTTTTCACGTTTAAAGTTTTCACGTTTAAAGTTTTCACGTTTAAAATTTTCACATTTAAAATTTTCGTGTTTAAAGTTTTCTCGTATTAAGTTTTGTTTAATAAAGTTTTGTCTAATAAAGTTTTTAGCTCTTCTAAAAAAATTTTATCATTTTCTTCATTAGAAATTTTATCATCAATAAAAGTTTTACCATCACTAGAAATTTTACCATCACTAGAAATTTTACCATCCTTTTTATTTTTATCATTAACTTTTTCTGTCTGTGATTGAAATGATATTTGATTTACTTCATTAGCTATTTGATCAAATTTTTCAATCTCATCTAACGTAATAACATTATCATCACATACTCTTTGAAAGTAGTAGTGTAGTTTATCATAAACTTCTTTAATATGTAAATACTTAGTTTTTAATGATTTTCGTTTCTTAGTTATTAAAGATTTTTCTAACATTGTAGCAAGTGAAGTTGCAAAAACACCCGTACCTGTTAAAGCTGTAGCAACTACTGGAATTACTAAAACACCTGAAGATATAACAATTGTTAAAGTACCTAAACTTATTGTTAAGAATATGCCAATTCCTTGTATTACATTCTTAACTTTACTCCATCTCTTTCTTAATTTATTATAATGTTCTAATCTAAGTAATAATTGCGTTTCCTTATCTTTCATATAGCGTACTCTATCTTTGTGTTTTTCTATATTTAATTCACTTATTTTTAATTGAGATAACGAAGGATATATTCTTGCGATTTCATCCATTTCTGAAGTTCCTTCCACTTTTGTTTCTTCCATTTTTGTTTCATCCATTTTTAAAGAAATATTTTTAACGGTGAAGCCCTGGAAAACATCTCAGATGTCCCGCAAATCACATGATATATTTTAAAAACCTGAAAAATGGATAAACTCATGAATTTAATCATTTTTAAAAATACTAACTTTTATGATTTTCAGTGTCCTAGAACGGTCATGATTTTCAAGGTAAAAATTGTAATTCACAAATTTGAGATTCTTAACTTTTATAATTTTTGGTGTCCTAGAACGGTCATGATTTTAAGGGTGAAAATTGTAATTCTCAAATTTGAGATACTCAACTTTTATAATTTTTAGTGTCCTAGAACGGTCATGATTTTCAAGGTAAAAATTGTAATTCACAAATTTGAGATTCTTAATTTTTTTGATTTTATGGTGTCCTGGAACGGTCATGATTTTGGGGGTGAAAATTGTAATTCTCAAATTTGAGATTTTGAAAAATTTGAAAATTAGTATCTTTAAAAACGACATAAATTCATAAATTTAGACCCTTTTTCAGGTTTTTAAGACCTAAATTCATGAATTTATGTCGTTTTTAAATGTACCATTTTTGAAAAAAATGGTACTTTTTGAATGAACCAAATTCATGAATTTAGGTCTTAAAAACCTGAAAAAGGGTCTAAATTTATGAATTTATGTCGTTTTTAAAGATACTAATTTTTTTGATTTTATGGTGTCCTGGAACGGTCTTATTCCCATTACTCAGGGAATCAAGGGTATTGGTGTATTGTATTGTATCAATCGTTGTCATTCTCTTCAGATATTCAATGTACTGCACAATTTTGCAATTTTTAAGAAATTGACACGGATTTGATTGATCATGATAGCCATACAGAAGGAATTTTGCAAATTGGCCGTGTCATGTCAACCTTGAAGAGGTAATGTAATTTGTCAAATTAACAATTTGATGGGTAACTATCACTTTCATGCTCAGCCTTGTTAATAAAAGTACTTTCTTAAGTGTGATCATATCATGAACTCCACTCAAAATATCATAATCAAAGACAATAATCATAATTAACTTTAAACGATGTAATTGGGTCCACATCACTATTTAAATTCAAGAAATGAAACATAAATTTAGTGAATCATAAAATCATGCCGATGAAAATTGATTTAAAAACTTGAAATTTCAGCCAAGAAGCACAGAGATCTCAAGTTTTCATGAAGACTTGCATTATAATTCGGTTCATGAAACTTCCTTGCAAATCATCTCAATTTCCGGTCGATTAAGATACCTGTTAGTGAATGTTCATTCTTGATGATATACTACTTATATATAGAGCTACCAAGTCAGTAGTATACTAACATCGGAATAATTTGCAAAACTTAAGCTTTCAAAAAAGTGATTGAACATTTTTAAGACCGCAGGAACACAATCTACGCAAGACCCCATGATGTAAAGGCAAAACAGGACAGTCTCTTACCATCATCAACTGCTGGAGTCGAATTGGACATCGATCAACACACTCAGGCTCGCTCCCATGCAATAGAAGACGCCAAACACAAATGGAGCCATCAGAACAGCCAGTCACTGCAATTTGGCCATCACAGCACAAGTCAACGATGGAGTTGGTCCTCCCATGATGTCCCTGGAGACGGGGCCACACTAGATAATGTCCCAGCCGCCAATTTTTATCCAAATGAAGTCCTCGAAGAAATACTTGATGCCACATGCAGCGAACTGGCAAACCCCTGAAATCCAAAATTGAAGAAATTGTTAACTTAATCAAATGCATTGATGTTAACATTTAATTATCATTTAAAAATGATCAAACATGCTACTGAATAAGCATTTTCAAGTAGTTCGTATTATCTGAAAATATGTAAGTCAGCAAGAAGTCATCGGTAGAACAGCGCTAAATTCTCAGGTGGAGCTAGCTGCAGGCAAAGACTCCCTCTAGAGAAATGGACTTTGGCATCACTTGATCTGTCATGCATACGACACAAACATCAACGACACACATGAAAGAAATAGTAAAGCGAAAGGTGAACACGATTATCAATGATGTGAGTAAAACAAAGACCCTTTCATCAATTGTCGAAAGATTTGTTCTCGTTATTCTCATCAATTGTGATTCCAATTAGCGACTAACAGCTGCAACTTACAACGTGCGTCGGTCTTGTCAGCTGATTGCCCAATATATGACCCGATCGACATGGCAGGTAAGGAATGTTATTTACAATGCAACTGAGAACTTCGCTAGAGATGTTCGTATCGAGTTATCGCCTGTATTACAGCACTGTATATCCTACTGTATTACAGTACTGTATCCTGATGTCAATCATAGCATTAGTCGGGTATTCGATGACGCCGCAGACTGAGTCACACAATGGAATCATGTCGCGAAGCCGGCTGGAGACATCGTGTGCTGTGACGGGTGTGTACTTGATGCACATTTGAAAATCTCGATGAACTCAAAAAAAGAAGGATCGGCACAGCGGCCAATGATGATTCTCGAGTTTGTAGGAGAACGGATGGACCGATTTTCATAAAATTATACATTCTTGGAGCTGACAACATCAGTGCAAAAATTCGAACTCAAGCAGAAGAAAAGTTAGAAATTTGCAGTGTTAAAGCGGCTACATTGTCTTGTCTCACTTGGAAAAATGTGAAATGACATGAATGAAAATGCTCTAAATTTTATCAAAATTCGAAAAGTATTAAAAAGTTTACTGAATGTCTGATTTATTAAGGACAATCGAAAATTTGCATTTTATTGAATTCCTTTTATGGACATTAGCAGATATAAGGGCCAAATTTCGATAATTTTTCAATCTACTGACCACAACTGACAGGACATGACATAAAAAGTCTGCCAATTAACAATGATGTTTATTGATATTGATCTTTTCTTTAAATGAATAAGATGTGTTTAATGTTTATATGTGACCATTTTGCGATGAATAATATTAGTGGAGTATCTTTTTGTACATTCCCGCACCCTTAACCTCTATTCATCATGAGAAAAGTAATGAATAGATGATGTTGTCAGTCAATTTTCATTAACAAACTCCGTCGTCTTCATGCAGAAATCCTGCGTCAAAGAAAACTTTCAATTTTTAATCAAGCTGGACGCCAAAGTAAACTATGGAACATAAGGTTTCAGATGGCATAAATTTTGTCAAAACTGATCCAAAACTTCAATGCGAAAATAGCGTTTGAAGATGGGTTGACATTTTTGTGCAACTATCTATGAAAAGTCATGTATTTTTAAACACCACGGTGATGTCCGTGACACAGTGGTAAAGTGTGGTCCACAGGTCGAGCCCCGAAAGTGTCATTGGAAGACGTCAGGAAAGGCATGCGGACTAAATGATCACAGCGCTCCAGATTAAAGTCTGACTGTGTCAGCACCGTCGAAGCGGACGTTAAATCATCATTTCACATTCATTTTCTGTATTTTTAGGTACTTCTTGGGAGATCGATGAAAGTCCTTTCTTCTATATCCTAACGAAGATAAATGATTTATTTTCCTGATGACATAGAACAAACTGCGGTGCATCTAGCACATTTGTCCGTTTCGCTAGAGGCTTTGGTTGAACTTTCTTGAATGCTTCGATGAAAGCCCACAACATCTGAAGAGACAGATAATGAATTGAAGAAGCAAATAGATGGAACAGAGCAAGAATTCGTCAGCTCAAAATCTCGTGAAGTTGAAGGAATAAATTTGAGAAGTCTGACTGAGGAATTCTCTACAACTGGTTGTGAAAATTATAATTTTCCCTTCGAAGAATAGATGGAGAAACCGGCGTCTTTAATTGAGGATGCTCCAAAACAGAAATTTTAATCTACAAATGAAATACTGAAAGCATTGATTAGTTGGTTCTATTTGTTAACTAGACACATCAGCTTCCTGATGCAACCACATGATGCTGAGCGAGAAAGGATCCTCGAAATTGCAGCATTTTTTATTATCACAGAAATACTGCAGTAATCGTAGAACAAAAGGAACACGAAGAGTATCAAAAGCCAGCTTTGTTCAGTGCTCCTGAGTTTTGAAGGATGAATGAATAAAGGATAAACTGAGAAGGTCTGACTGCTCTATTTTCTCTGATTTAGAAGATGTTTCCCATTTGAAAGCAGTGCTCTATTTTCAACTTCGGCAACTTCAAATTTCACAATCCTAGATATTTCATTCATCATTCAAATATCAAATAATTTTGGTTAGAAATGTCATAGACTTCTAAATTCGAATTTGAACGCCTAGATATCGTAGCTGTCATAGTTATTTAGAAGTCCATGGTTAGAAACAAGTGCTATTCTAGCCATAGAAATTAATAATAAGAAGCAATAGAAAGTCCTAGAATGGAAATTGCATGAAAATCATGGCAGATGCCGGCTGAACTTTGCGAACTAGTGTTCTTATTTTCTGCTTAGCTTTTCAAGTCAATTTTTAGTCTGGATTGCTGCCGCTACACAGAAAAGCAATGTTGAATGCCACAATGCAACATTGGCAAGACTTGAATTAAAGAAATCTTCAGGAACGTTCTGCACGTTCAACATTATGAAACATCGCTCCAATGGTACATAATCAGACACATGCAGCTTGCAATGTTAATTTAAAGAATGCATCTAAATAGATGTCGATTCTGATTATTGCAAGTGAACAGCTTTCAATGTGCTCGCTCCGGAAATTCTTATTCAGAATTTTTATCTCTGAATTCTTGAGATGTTCTCGCAACCAGCATGCTGCCCTCATTTTAAAAAGCCCCTGTTCAATATAATTGAACAATTTTCAAAGTCAGTTTCCAAAATATCGTCACACGAAATGACATGTATTGTATGGTTCATCGAAAGCTCCACTGACATTTCATTTATCTGAGTGATGATTATAGGTAAAAATAAGCTTTCAGTGTGTTTATCCCAGAAAGGCGCTCGCTTTCTTTGCCGAAAGAATGATAAATTATTCAATAATTAGAATTTTTATGTGTGAATTCTTGAGATGTTCTCACAAACAGTGCAGTGACCACTTCAATGATGACTCTGAACCAATTTCCTATCTGTATTTCAACAATGAAAAAAGAGGATAATAGTTGTCAATGACAGTCTATCAACCCATGGAATAGTAGGCTATTTCATATGAATCAATGTTACCATATCACTTAATAGAAAACTCTTCAACTAATCAAGAAAAAACCTGCAATTTGCTGCCAACAACTTCCACGACTAACTTGACATATACAGTAGAACCCACTTATAACGTACTTCAAGGGACCTAAAGAATTGGTACGTTATATCCGAGGTATGCTGTATCCGAGGTGTGTAAGAACAAGTTATATAAGAAGTATTGAAGCCTACTTCTGCACCAAATTAAGTTATCAATTGCAATAGTAAGGTCCTATCCATCATGACCAGCTAATTCTCACTATGCATCACCATAAATACATGTATGCCCTGGCCCTACATGTATGATCATGCCTACTCGAGAAAACAGCATAGTGTCTTAACAATTCTCTTTCTCTTTTGTGTAAGAAAAAATATGCAATATTCTGAACATGAATCTAAAAATCTGAATGACTAAAAAAACAATGTAAGCTGCAATAAGTCATTTTGATAAAAATTCGTCCAAAGTTTTCTGCGTAAGCGAGCGACTTCGACAGCGGTCAACGCAAGAAGATAGGTGGACAATGTCTTAATTCCAGTTCACTTCTATCGATTGCTCATTGGACGGATTTGACACTCAAAAGTTGTCCTCCTCCGAGCCAATGACAAGAGCTGTTGCTGCCATCATCAAACGCAGCAAGTTATTGTAGAATCGCGTCAGCTTCGTTTCGATGATTCCGAATACTTAAGTACTTTCATCCCTAAGTACGTTGTAAAAAATCAAAATTTGCTCTGTGGACCCTTGAAAAGAGTTCGCTATATCCGAGAGTTCGTTATAACCGAGACATTTTATATAGACATAATAGGAATTTTTGTCCGTGCCTGCAAGAGGAGTCCGTTATATCCGAGGGTTCGTTATATCCGAGTAGTACGCTATAACCGAGGCATTTTTTATGGACATAATAGGAATTTTTGTCCGTACCTGCAAGAGGAGTACGTTATATCCGAGAGTTCGTTATAACCGAGTCCGTTATAAGTGGGTTCTACTGTAGTTTGACTATGATGCAATGAATTAGTTCGAAATTGATCTACAGACCATAGAATCTTCATTGTATCATCGTTGTACATAAATAAGATATCAAACTTCCATTCTGGTTTAATACTATTCACGTCTGCGTCTCAAAACCAATAAATAAGATATTCCTATTGATTTCTCCATCAATCACCGGACACTAATATCGTAGTTGGCAATAATCTCCGCTGAATTGCATTGAAGATATTACCTCGCTGATAACAGCCTAAATCGTCAGCGCGTTGCACCACATGCAGACGTTCCCTAACCATTGAGAGCTTCATATTGTCTGATAATCATTGCGTGTCATGTTCTGATATTCTGACTCCGGTTTGATTCAATCAATATTGATTGCAGTACTTAATTCAAAATAAAAAAAACTTCTCCATGCATAACCAACAACTCTTCAAATTCGTCTTTGTTTGAAAAACTGAAGCTTAAAATTTCCAAATCCATAGTTCTACGGGAAATGGTTAGCAGGTGATGTTCTTATCCGATTGTTGTAATTTTAGAACAAGAGATCGTGTTTTATAAGATAAAAAAACTTCCTCACACAATTTACAAGTACCTATTGCAAATAATCAAAAAAGTACTATACAAAAACTAATCAGAAAAGAACGTGTGATCTCGATGTTGTAATAGCTGGTCTCAAGTTGTTCGTCTTACTTGATTCTAAGAAGATATGCAATAAATAAAGTATTCACTTCCATGCGATATCTGCTGATTATCATTATTTGAAATACGGCTTCCATCTTCATGTTGATCAGTCTTTAATAATTACAAAGATAGTCTGATGATAAGTCAAACAAATGTCCGTCAAGGGTCGCGTAATTACGGTAACTTTGCCTCTGCATTTCTATCATAGTTCAGTGAATCTGTCACCTTACCTAATGTACGGGAGTTTTGCATTTGCGCCACATTTTCCAGTTACGTAATTTGGATGCAATGCATTTGCGCCAAATGTGTTATCTGCTAAATCTAGTGTTATCTGTTATCCGGTAAATTGATCAGCAAATATGAAAAGGATTTCGGCACAGAAAATCGTTCGCATTACTTAAGATTATCTACAATCTTTAGTAACTAAAAAGTAACTTTATTCTATTTGGCTACCAATAATAAATGCACCGGTATGAAGAATAAGAATAACTAAATGTCGGCGGTCACAATTGCGACGTGTTATTTATTCATTGATTATTATTGCCTTGACAACTGATGTGTGGTGGTGAGGGTTTGATCCTGCCAATTGACAGAGTCGCGTAAGTGGCTCGTAGCTCAGTTGGTTAGAGCACAGGTCTAGTTAACCTTGGTTGTAGGTTCGAATCCTACCAGCCGCACATCTTTTGCATGGCAATCTCATCTATCGTGTATTTAATCTCATTGTTGTTAATTAGCAAATTCACTATTAAATCAGATGAATTAGGCCCATTACCCCGCATTATGAGTGTAACAACGAAATGAAAAATATATTCATTGTAATCAAGACACAATATAGTATATTACACGTCCCATACAGTATATTACACGATTAATAAAATTGATCCTTGTAGAAGGACTGTCTAAACTCGGTCTGTATAACCTAACAACTTCACAAAGGGAAATGTTTCGATCTCAATGTTCGATCTCTCTGTTTCGTGGATAAAATATTTCTCTGATGTGTTCACTTCCATAATCGTTCTTCGCAATGAAAAGATTTTGAGAATCTTTCTCTTTAAGGGTTTGAAAAAAACCAATTGACTTTCTCAAATTTGACAGCTGCTGTATTCTGTTGCAAAATATTTGCTCTTGTTTGTATAATTGCATCACATTTTCAATTTGGATGACGTTTCAATTAGACATCTATTCCCTCTAAGTACCAATGCATTGTCAATCGCTCAAATGGCTTCACTAATGTGTCATATCCCAATTGGTCATACAACTATCAGATATACAATATTAACAAAACATCTGATAAGAAACTGGCGCAAATACATGATTTGTTTTGGCGAAAATGCATTACTAGGCAAGCATATCTGTGGCGCAAAAGCATTGTACCTCCATTACATAATTCTGAAATATGTGGCGCAAATGCATGACGTCCTAATGTACATGATATGCGAACAAAGTTTCAAATGCAGTTAATTTTACTGAACAATATGCTGCTAACATCCGAAAACACAGACTCTGTTGGAAGTGCTCATAACTCAGTGGAGCACGAAAAAACGTTCTATTTTAATATCAACGTTTCGTCATTATGCTTCATATTCGAAGTAACAGCAACTTTGTAAAATTTGCACAAATCAACTATTTCCTAATAAATGAATCTATCTTGAAACTGCTTTGAAAAAGCACTTCACCAGTCCATTCATTAATTGACAATCAATCTGGCATGACGGGCGCAGTGGGAATAGTATGACAGAGTTGTCATTCAATGCCGAGCAGTAATGCAATTGAATGATACCTCAATTGTGTGACCTTCAAAGACCTTTGTATTTTCAAAGGTCAGACAGGTTTTCTCTGCATCACAACAATAGATGCATTTTTTGTTATCACAGGATTGGAGGGCAAGAAAGGTCAACTATCTGTGTAGCTCACAGTCATCAAGATTGTTGTGAAGCGGGCCGCATGGATTTGCTTCATACCATTGGATAGAAGACAGATCAAGGTCATCACCTTCGAAATCAGCCACTCTGATTACATTGTCAATGAGCGAGATGACCGGTGAACCCAGCAATGATAAAATGATTAACGGCACCACTTAGAAGGTAGACCTGAAGATATTGAGATAACCAAACACATTCATAGAAATAGCTATGACAATTTCCGAATAGTTTTTCTCACAAAGTACACGCGTACTGCTGAAAGTCTGGTCATGAAACAAATCAATAGTTCAACCTTGATGAACGAACACGAGTCTTCAGTTCCAATTTTATTGTTTTAGCAGTTGACATTGAATTCCGCAGTTTTAGACGTAATTGTAAATGCAAATCAGTTTCTATTGCATTGTTTTTAACATGCATTCAATTTCTGTGGTTTTAGAAGCAACTGAGAGTTCTTTTAAAAGTTCTTTGAGCTTGACAAGTTCTCAATTGATGAGAGTATGGAATCACACTGACAGTGGGCAAATATTACAAACAACTGAATTAACATAGTACAAAATTCAAACACAAATAACTCAGAGGTCCTACTTCTCATACTAAATAAACATTGATATCTGGGCGATACTTAGAAATGAAATCCTTCTCAGATATCTTCCGCTCAATCGTATTAGCAAATCGTCGCTTTGAAATAAAAGGGGTCTCAAATCAAAGGTCAGGTAACATACCATGAGTTTAAACAAAATGTTTATGAAATAAACTCGAATCAGTTGTAAGGTGTTCATGCATACGTTGACGAAAAGAACGAAAAGTCTCACCGATATAAAAACTTTCACACAAATTACATGTCAACTGATAAACAACATTTTTCATGTAACAAAAATTATTATTCTTACACAAACAATTACTAGTACAAAAAAATTTTTCTTTAGATGAAAAATTAATTTCTTGGCAATAATTTACATGAATTTAATCGAAGAACAAATTAAGGAGAAATGTGCTGATCAAATCATAATATGGAGACGATATATTGATGACATCTATGTTGTCAGCTTATCTCCTATCGATGATATCCTCCCATTGATAAATGATATCGACACAAACATCCAGTTTACGATTGAACTGCCAGTTGACAACCAGCTTCCTTTTTTAGATACCAAAGTTGTATGATCTCAGGACAATAGCTTCCATACGGGCTTTTATTCCAAAGACCTTCACAGCAATCATATAATGCCATGGGAGAGTTGGGTGCCGTGGCAGAGAAAGATAAACCTGCTACGTACAGAGTGTCTGCGAGTACATCGCAATTGTTCCACCAAGAGCAAGATCAAAGATGGACTATATTTTATGAAAAAAAGATTTCTTGCAAACGGGTACCCTTTAGATATTGTTGAACGATACATGAAACCTAAACCATTGAATGAAAGCAAAAGAAGACATAGAGAAGAAACAAACAGAAAACAAATATATTTTAGGGTACCGTTCATTAATGATT
Organism: Prostheceraeus crozeri; assembly: GCA_907163375.1. Taxonomy (NCBI): domain Eukaryota; kingdom Metazoa; phylum Platyhelminthes; order Polycladida; family Euryleptidae; genus Prostheceraeus; species Prostheceraeus crozeri. The sequence continues at coordinate 36,226 of CAJQUW010001516.1, read as the reverse complement.
TCCAGTCAACGAAAATAAGAAAAGAGTTTAAAAGTTTCCAACATCATTTGTTTGATTTGAAGCCAGTATTTGTGACCCAGCCTAATTTGAAAAGAAGTGTTTCATTTAAAGAAAAATTTTTTTGTACTAGTAATTGTTTGTGTAAGAATAATAATTTTTGTTACATGAAAAATGTTGTTTCAGTTGGCATGTAATTTGTGTGAAAGTTTTTATATCGGTGAGACTTTTCGTTCTTTTCGTCAACGTATGCATGAACACCTTACAACTGATTCGAGTTTATTTCATAAACATTTTGTTTAAACTCATGGTATGTTACCTGACCTTTCATTTGTGACCCCTTTTATTTCAAAGCGACGATTTGCTAATACGATTGAGCGGAAGATATCTGAGAAGGATTTCATTTCTAAGTATCGCCCAGATATCAATGTTTATTTAGTATGAGAAGTAGGACCTCTGAGTTGTTTGTGTTTGAATTTTGTACTATGTTAATTCAGTTGTTTGTAAGATAATTTGTCCACTGTCAGTGTGATTTCACACCCTTGAGAAAGAGACATTCGAAAATTTGGGAGTATTATATGATTATTGACCTAAGACGTCTATTTTTTTCATTACATCTACCAGAGCATTGATTGCATTTTTATGCGCTCTGGACTTTCCTAATCTAATTTGCTCTCGAGGAATCTCCACCAGAGCATTTAAGTTTGTACTCTTTGCCCTCCGCTTCAAAGATTCTTCGATTTTTTTAACCCTGTTATGTTTTAATTCAATTGATCTGACCTACTTTCTAAGAGAATTCCAATTGAGCGCTCTATCATGTTTATGAAAGGAAAATTTATCAGTCCAGTTCTTTCAGAATGTTATCAGCATTGAAACCTCTAACTCAATGTTTGAAACAATTTGAAACAATTTCCTGGCCTCAAATGTCATCTGTTCATCCTTTTGACAAGACACCTACAGAATTGACCTTGCAAACTTCAATAGTCGCTCTTGAACTCAATAAACCTTATCTCAAATAACATGAAGTAACTGTGTCCTGAGATAATACTACTGAAGGTCATATAGTGGTTACCAGCAGCGGACACTTATCAAAGATGATATCTCGTCATTTGTTATGGAAGACATCAGTTAACTGAATTAACGCCTCTGGCTTTATGCGGAATAAAAAGCTTTGGAGTTGCCTAACGTTTGAAGACCTTAAATAGAGCAACTGAAGTATCCATGCAATACAAATTATTAAATTTCAAAAAAAATGCAGTCTAGGAATGAACTATGCGCATGGACTCCTAGATATATACAGGAGCGTGGCGTCCATTGGGGCAGTCCCGAATGCATTTTTAGATAAATTCCGCAACATATTTTAATCAAGTACTATACGGGCCTGCGCGTCAGTGACCAAACGCTACTTCTTATTAAGTCTTTATTTCATGTTTCCATCTTTGTCATCTTTGTATGCATGACTGTCGGTGGCTTTATCTCTCTTCCTCTCTCAGGGGCAGTCGCCGGAGTGTCGCCGAGACTGCACGGATTGGCCGAAATCTAACACGAGCCACACATGATCAGCAATGGCTCGTTGATGTCATCGACAACTCAGCCAATCTATCAATGTGCCGCTCGCACGCTCCAGAACAGCTCGGTGACGCCTTCAGTTCGTCGCGGCCACTGCATGCAACCCACGGAGAAGCAATCCATCTCTGTGATTCAATCCGGGTGAAGACAGGGAATTGTTTACGAGAAACACTTACACACACTGACTGGATAATCACGGCGTGTCTGACAAACGCGTAGCTAATAGTTTAAACATACCTGCCTTCACTTCTTCATTCCTTCATGATTATTTGAAAACATCAATGTGACTTCTAGACTAGAAGCGGGTACTTTACATATATGCTGCATGCTAAAAGGTATACCGATGCCAAGACTGATTTTAGCCCCCCGGAGACGTTTTGAAGCACTCTACGCCACTGGATATATAGCATCTGGACTGTCAGCCAAAATCGAAGCTGTACACCAGAGGGCCAATAAATCTTAGAAAATTATATTATTAAATTTGAGTTTCTTTGAAGTTGATGAATGATTTCACTTAGTATTAATTAATTTCATCTGAAGACATATTACAAATTAATGTACATACAGGGTGGGCCGGAAAGGACCGATGAATTCTCTGTAGTAAAAGGAAATATGCTTAGAAGAGTTAGACGGTGCTTATCTGTACCGTAAGTTAGCTTCCTTCCGTTGACTAATTGAATGAATAGTATCTGATGTGTTTCATGACAATGCGTGCAGATTAATTAGGTGATTTTCGCTCAAGTGTTTGCTTATGCGTTCGTCTTTATTTCGTTAATTATCACGAATGATGGCACATAAATTGGATGTACAACAGCGAATATTCTGTATTAAGCGATATTATTCTACAAACAACATCTCTTCCGTTTGTCGAACTTTTCAGGAAGAACATGGAAACACTATTAGATGGAATGCGGTTAAGGACCTTATCGAAAAATTTGAAGAAACGGGTAGCGTTCTTGACAAGAAAAGTTCCGGTCGTCCGAAATCAGCGAATGTTGCTTCGAGTCAACAAATTGTTCGAGATAGGTTGCATGAACAGCCATGTAATTCAAGCCGGCGTCTATCTGCTGAGCTTCAGATTTCGCGAACGTCCCTAAGACATATCATTAAAGCTCTCGGGTTCAAGATCTGGAGACCAAGATTGCTCCATCAACTTCTCGAGGATGATTATGATCGCCGATTAGAATTCTGTGAACATTTTGAACAGGCTTTCGCTAATGACGTGAATATCTTGTGGACCGACGAGGCCACTAACAAACTCAAAGGGGATGTGAACAGACATAATTGTGTCTTTTATCATGAAGAAAATTCTCATCAAGTGTTTGAGAAAAGTGTGAATAGCCCAGGATTGACTGTTTGGGCTGGAATTTGCCCTAATGCTGTAATTGGACCTCATTTTTTCCCAGGTACTGTTACTGGTGAAACATATCTTCACATGCTTGAGACTTTTGCATTACAGACACTTAATGAAATGGGATTGCTCGACGGCGATATGTGATGGCAGCAACATGGAGCTCCACCGAATTATGCTCGAAATGTAAGAGATCGTCTGAATGCCGTTTTTCCAGACAGACGGATGGGTCGGAGAGGCCCACTTGAATGGCCTCCTCGTAGCCCAGACCTTTCCCCATGGATTTCTCAGTTTGGGGAATCGTTAGAGATTACGTGTTTAGAGATAGAGTTGAGGGACTAGAACATCTCAGGGAGAGAATCATCAATTCTTTCTCAAGGTTTGATCAAACTCTTTGTTCTGCTATTTGTTCATCTGTTCGTGAGAGGATCCGACAATGTACCCGTGAAGGAGGTGGTCATTTCGAAAATAAGAGAACATAAAGTTCGTGAAGTTTACGTGGTTACTTCCTATGTTTAACTTTTTGCAATATTTGTTATATATTCCAATGTTATGTTGTGTTCTTTTTATCGAAATAAACTTTATTTTATTCTGTCACAAAATCGTGCTGTGTTTTCTTTTGAATTAAACAGTTAGATTAAGGAATTTAAAGATTTGAAGAAATTCATCGGTCCTTTACGGCCCACCCTGTGTATTAGTTTGCGGTGCGCAAAACCTGAAGAAGTCGCCGGTGTACAACTCAAAACCACGGAACAAAACAAGAACGTCTATAATTGCGGCGAAATTGGAAGAGGCGAATTTCAAAGTCTCAGATGTTCATAGGAGGACTATTGCTGCCGAGAAATGCGGGTTCTGGTAGATTGACAGATGGAGGGACCAGAGGGTGCCCTAGAACATCGCAAATTCAACTGTTGTCAATAAATGAATACAAATCTAGCAAAATACTTCTCTTTACTTGCTTCTGACTTTATTAAGTTGCCATTATTTTCCTGAAGACAACTTTTTTCACTGACATTTTTTACCATTGTGTCACAAATTCATATATGAGACGATGTGTTTGTGTCATCTAGTGCTAGGAGTTTATGCTACTAGACCTGAACAGAGAATAGAAATCATGACAAGAAATAGATATCTAAGACATTTCTTGGAACATGACCAGATATAGTTCACTACTAAATTGCAGTTCCTAGATATTTCATTCTTTTCAAAAAATCAGTTGCAGAAATTGTGTTCGCCTTTTAACTGCCGAAACAAAGTACCTAAATCAATATATTACAAAAATTCCAAATTCTACGACCGAATTATATTAAAAAACACACGCGACGTTTCACACAAGCCTTAGTCATGCAAAGGGCAAAACAGCGATTACAAATGAATATTTAAGTTCGGATTGCGAGTTCTAATCTCATGCAACTCGATGCTTCGAGACAATTGAGTATTCGTGAGACCTGTATGTAACACTTGCCGTTGATGACTACTCAGCGATGGACATGGATATCTATGCAATTCGTTGAAGTGCCGGTAGACCAATGACGCACCCGATGATATGTGTTCTTTTAGACGGGAACGCATCGTTCGCTTGGATTCTCCGATGTAGAATGAGCTGCACTCTCGACATCGGATAAGGTAGTCCCACAGAATTAGATTGTTTAATCGTATCACTTTGCTAGAAGTGCAAACTGATTCAAACAGATGGCACATGCAGGAACTTAATAAGTGGGCAAAAAGAAATTTTTAATACCTTGCAGAGACAGGAAAAATAGTCGTCCGTGGCTTCCGGATTGCTCTGAATTCCTTCAAAATGCTCCGATTTTTTTGTGAAAAAACGTTCACAAACTTCTCTGTAGAACTTCACATCGACTGCGTCTCTTTGCAGTGTGATCCGGTTGATAGCAGTCACTGAAACTTTGCACACTTTGGCGTGTTTAATGTTGAACTGACTGCTTATTGTTCGATTGCTATGGCATTTAGTCTGGAGATTGTGCCATTTCATTAACGTAACATGTTCCAATGCTTCCCTTCTAATCAAACGGAAGAAGAGACGACCTGTCTAATTCTGTGGGTAGTCCACATTCTTAACACAGCAATTGGCGTTATCACAATTTGCAGCCGAACAAGACGAGCAATTAGCTGTCAAACAGTTCTTTGATGGCTTGGACTTCAACCACGATACCATAGATTTCGATCTGAAAGAGACTCGAATAGCTTTCTCTAAGTTGCATTTATGGAGAGTTCCTTGTATTTCCCTCATATTCTTTTTATTGGTGTAAGGTAAAGTCAAATTAATGAAGGAATTACCATATATATTGTTCCTTGAAGACCTTTCATGATAATTTTTGGCTTGATTGTGGTGCCTTCCGTATCACTTTCCTGGGATAGCCAAAAACCTATACCTACTAAAAAAATTACCATAAACAAAATACCTAAACCTATTGGAAAAAAACTGAAAAGAAGTACAATTGCAGTTCCAGATCTTTTGAAATTAAGTAATTTATATAAGCTTTGTTGTAGACTTTAGCGTCCAACAATGCGGTTTTATCTAACTTAGAAATTGTTTTTTCATTACTTTTAACATTGGATATCAGTGATATTTGATGTCTATCGTCCAGCAATGGAAGTCATTCTACTAATAAATCCCATAGCATTTGAATCAGAGGAGAAAGTAGTTCAGAGTACATGCGCACTCTGGGCGGCGGTACAGGGGGGGGTCCGAGGAGTTGAGACCCCCAATAGTTTTCGGGGGGGGGTCCAATCAGTATCAGGAGCCCCGCAATCATTTGAATTGCAAATGATTGTTGAGGTGTGTCTGTACAATTGAATTACCATTAGCTTCAAATGTTGCATATGCATAGATCAGAGTTTTCGGATCTTCTCATGTCTCAGACTTAGCTGAGTACTTGGTGATTCGTTCGAAATAATTCCGCCGAAGTTCTTACTGGAACTGTGTACTTTCAATCCATAGTTCCAATCAACACCTGTCATCTTTGGAAACTCCACGTGGATAAATCAACTTCTTAAGATACAAAAACTGAAATGTTTATTAGACCTGTCAAATAAAGCGCCATGGTACCATCGCTTATATCATTACCATCAGTTCGGTTTTGCAAAGATATAAAATCAAGAAGTGGACGAGAATTCTGTAGGAAGATTTTTATAATATCTCAGTATCCAAACATTCAGAGTCTGGATCCCCTCAACGGCTGCTAGTCTCATCAACCAAGGTATCAACTCATCGAAATCCAGTTGAACATGTGGCCCGTGCGATATGAATTTCAACCAATAATAAAGGTTAACACATGCGCCTGTAATTCTATTTGTTTTCAGGCTATCATTACTCCTTGTATCCTCGGTCTTCACACATTGCCAGAACAGTTGCACAGGGTGAGTTTTTAGTAACGCAATGTTTTGCACGATCAGTAAATCGATCAATCACAACAATGATGATGAAATTTGACGTCACATTGCTCTATATGCGTTGGGATTTATGATACTGCATTGATATTCTGTTAAATTGATGACATGTTACGTTTGTCGACGAAAGATATAATCCATATAATTCAGTTATGTACGAAAATAACAAAAGTCAAAAAGGAGTACACAAGTTCCAAACATTTAAAAAGTTGCACAATAAATCATTCAATGAGTCAACCGTAATACGAACTGTTGATGAATTTGAGACAATTGGGTCAGTCTTCGACCTACCAAAAACCGGTCGCCCTTCTTATGGAAGCGACATGGTGGAAGAAGTTAAAGATGTTCTTAACTCAACGAAAGATGCTTCAAAGCTGTAATTATCTTCTACATGTCAAATTGCTGAACTATGGGTTTGCAGACGTCAGTTCACAAGATCTTACGACATCGTCTTCATCTATATCCATACAAATTACGAACTGTACATCAATTGTATGCACGTGAAAAGGTTGCTCGAAAGGAATTTGATGATTGGCTTCTTCTGAAAGTTGATTAGGATGAAGAATTTTCACGAAATGTTCTCTGGACCGATGAATGCGTATTTCATTTACACGGTCATGTAAATACACACAGCAGCATTGTTTGGGGATCGTCACCGCCCACCAATCCAATTCAGTTGCCGCTGAATTCACCAAAAATAACAGGTTGGGCAGGTTTTACATCTAAATTCCTTCTCCCAATGTTCTTCTTCGAAGAAAATGTAAGCCAAACAAATTACTGCAATATGATTTTGAATCATGTTGTTCCAAAACTGAAGAAGATGACATAGCCACCACGTTCACCAGTTATCAACCCATGTCATTTTTTCTTGTGGGGTGCCATTAACCCGCATGTGATCAGGCGGACAAAAGTGTCCGTTAACGATTTTCAAAATGCTCTTTTTCATGATCGATAGCTTATCCATCCGTAATATCATGTGACTTTGTTCCTATGGTGAGGTAGATATTCATGCTAAAAGGATTTTTGATTTGATCTATTAGAATGCGATCAGCAGCAGAATAACCTGTTGCGGTTCAAGGCGGACAAAAGTGTCCGTTCATACATAGAGTCATTTTCATTCGATTCAAGCATCTTCACAACCCGAAGCTATTGTCTCATTGTGAAATAAACTAATTCATAGAGATGATAACGTCATCCTTTCCAAGATAGTTGATTCTCTATGGTTGATTCATCGATTGACAGAAACACGACGAACGAGTGTGTGCGTATTTTTAGCACGTGCGTGTGATTCATTCTGTGTTTCGTCCATTGATGTTATTTGATAGACGAAGCCAATCAATTTGAAGAATGTTTTCCGTCTGACTCGACGCTGTTTGTGTTTCATCTTGTACGCATAATATCATTGTCTTCGGACTCACAGCTGCTCGCAAGATGTCACGCGCTGCAAAGCAGATTGCCATGAGACTGATGGCCCTAGAAAGTGATTCAGAGGAGGACGATGATTTTACAGCAGCTGATGATGACTTTCATGATGTATCAGTTGAAGTTCCTTCTACTCACGATGATCCTATGGGTGATGTGACAGTGGTGAAGATGATGAGCCGGACATTGGTGGTGATGTCGTCTCAGACAACACTACACCCGTTGAAGTTTTGATCGGCAGGAATAATACAGAATGGTCTGTGATAGACGAAAATGCTGTATTTCCTGGGAGAGCATCGAGAGAGAACATCCTGCGTCCAGCTCCAGGCCTAACAGCGTATGCATTTCAACGTCTACGGGATAATCCGGTTTTGGATAGTTTTCTAATTTTCTTTAGCACTGGTAGGTAATAGCCTTATTTATGCACAATAATTTTTGCATCTCTAATCGATTGCGCTTTTGTTTTTCAGATATGATTGAAACGATGGTCAAGGAAACCAATAGACAAGGTACAAGGATGAAAGGTGCTCAATTTACGGAAATTGATCTATGTGAGATGAAGGCCTTTATTGGATTGCTGATTCTCCGAGGTACATATCGAGCTGCTGGGGAATGTGTCGATGAATTGTGGTCACCAATATACGGTAGACCTATTTTCAGCCGAACAATGAGTTTACGTCGATTCAAATTGATACGCTCCTATTCTGCGATTTGACAATGTTGAGACAAGACAAGGACGACTTTCTCGTGACAAATTGGCAGCCGTGCGTCTTTTATTGGATGTTTTTGTAAGTCACAGTCAACAGGCGTATGTTCCAGGACCATCGGTTACCGTGGATGAACAGCTATATCCGTATCGTGGAAGATGTCGCTACATTCAGTATATGCCATCTAAACCGGCCAAATATGGTCTAAAGTTTTGGCTTGCCTGCGATTCGGACAACTACTATTGCACCAATATCCAATTCTATTGCGGCAAGGACGACGTTCGGGATAGTGATGTACCGCTTGGTCAGCATGTTGTTTTATCACTGACTGAACATTTACGACAAAGCGGTAGGAACATCACATGTGATAACTTCTTCACTTCGGTTCAGCTTGCTCAGAAGCTTCATGAAGCAAACATGACTCTCGTGGGAACAGTGCGATCCAACCGACGTGAGCTACCAAGTGTACTTGCAACACACCAGAGAAGAGAGCAATTTTCAACTGTACAAGCTGTGAATCAAAGCAATGGTTGCTCGACTCTCTTAGTATCCTACGTGGCGAAGAAGAACAAAGTTGTCAACCTCATCTCGACCACTCATCGCAAGGCTACTATTGATCATTCCTCTGAGAAGAAGAAACCTGATGTGGTGGAATATTACAATCACACAAAAGGCGGTGTCGACGCCGCAGATGAGCGCATCGGCACTTATAGCACCAAATTCAAATGTCGACGGTGGCATGTTGTCTTTTTTACCAATATTTTGGATTTGAGTGCTTTCAATGGTTATGCCATTCATTCTATTTTTGAGCCGAATTGGAACTCGACGAAATTATTTCGCCGTCGGCTGTATTTGTTGGCACTTGGCAATTCTCTGTTACAAGACCATCTGGACCGCCGGTCACCCAATCTGAACACTACATTTATTGTTGGAATGACACCATCTCCGATATCCCAAAAACGTGGTGTCTGTGTGCGGTGTGATTACGGTGAACGAAAGAATGCAAATGCAACTACAAATGCAATCATTTCGTTTGCAAAGATCATCTTACGCAAATTTGCTGTCATTGTTCGAATTGATTCGCTCGGAAACATACACGTCTTTTGGATATACATGTATTTTTCGTCTACACATCATATTTAGATGAAAAGAACATATATAGGCTATAAAGCACATCACAAAATGGTTTAAAATGAAAACGGACAAAAGTGTCCGCTCTGACACTAATCGTAGTTATTTTTTAGCGGTCACATGCGGGTTAAAGATTCTGTATATCAAGACACAATTACAGATGTCAATCATCTGAAAGAAACGATCAATTCTGCGGTTAATCAAATTCTTCTGCAACATTGTAATCGATTCATGACTCCCTCATTGATCGTTTGCTTTGCTTGCAAAAGAAAAATGGCGGTCATTTTGACAGTTGTTGTAGGCATTTATTGAAATTTGTGTTTTTCATTTAGATCGCCCAGTTATTTAATTTTATTTATTAGGATAATGAATGAAATGTTAAATGGTTGAAATATGGGAATCAATTTGAGCTCATTTAATGTTAACATGCGAAAACCAGGAAAATGTAAGCGTAAATTTTAGTGCTTAATGAAAAGGAAATATAAATAATTTATCGAAACATACGCACAATTTTAACCACTTACACATAAATCCCAACGTGCATACTATATGCCGACTACAAAAAATTGCATGTATCTTGAATTATGTTGATTTTCTGATTGACTAAAACATTGCATTACTAAAAACTCATCTTGTATGACCACCTGAACTTTCATCACTTTCGTGTCCGTAACTTTCGCTCTACACTTTAATTTCCTGATTACTAATTTCACACAGCAGGTTCCATTACAAATGAAAATGATGAAATGATGCATTCACATTCAAGGTCAATGGTGCAATACACGGTACGGAGATCTATCTCCTCAGCGGCACTTCTTGTCCCCTGGTCGTTCCGCTGTCCTTAATGCGTACTAAAGTGCACAAGCACTTAGGTAGAGTGCTAACTATTATAATGTCACGCAGTAGATGCACAATGAATGATTGCGCTTAAAGAAGGCCACAATGATGATGCTAAAGTGCGCAGCGCTGAAGAGGACAGCAATTCTATTGTTAATAGAATAGTGATTAATGTGAAACTCATAAGCTATGTTTCTATGGATGATTAAATTTACCGTTCAAGGAATCTATTTAAAAAGTCGGGCAACAATGATAATATCATTACTGTCTGCTTATTTCTATTAAATTCTATATCTAAGAAACATACAATAACGATATAATTGCTGTCCGATTTTTTCCAATTGAATGCTATGTCTAAGAAATCGGACCGCAGTGATATCACACAGTGACGATGTATGTCATATTTCTCTTCACAGCAGAGAAACACACAGCAACATCAAATAAGTTCAACAGTATAGGCCACCTATTAGTCCGGGAGCTAGCGTGAACTTGTGCAGGGAACGAGGTAGTACATAAAACTTTCACATAGCATAGTACACCTCTAACCTACTGCAAAACTTCGCGTCTGCCGGATCAGATCATTTGCTTTTCAGAAATAGAGAGGATAACACAATCCTATGTATTTCCAGTGGTAAAATTGTGACAATTAAGGTGTTGACTCCATTTTTCGAATTTTTGCTCATAAAAATATACAAATTGGTATTTTGTTGAAATGGTTATTATAGAAATCATCTACAGATCATGATCTTTCAAATGAGCTATCATTCAGTGACAGAGGATGAAGTAAAGTGCACAAACTATTTGTTGGAGTATATCAATCATTTTCCTGAAAAATATGTTAAAATTTGCAGTTGCACCAACGAGAAGTGTCTGTTTGCACACTTTGCTTCATCCTCTGTCACTGAATGTTAGCTTATTCGAAAGATCATTATCTGTAGAGTCAAATGATCTGATCCGGTAGACGCGAAGTTTTGCAGTAGGTTAGAGGTGTACTATGCTATGTGAAAGTTTTATGTACTACCTCGTTCCCTGCACAACTTCACGCTAGCTCCCGGACTAATAGGTGGCAAACATTGAATAGTAGATACACTCAATAATTTAGAGATGATTGAATAAAGGGGGAAAACTGCTATAAGCATGCCACATGTTCACATTCACAATCTCTGATGGTGTCAATAAGTTCATACTGATGAGCAGAGTGTCATCTCAGATTGGATGAGACTGCATTAAGAAAGTTAAATATTTGCATTATGATCGCAATACCTGTGGAAGAGTTTCTAAAGATCTGAGCAGTAATAAAGCAACCAATCGAAGAGGTTCCAATTTGCCGTTGACCGAAATTACATGAAGTTTTACATTCTTCAGAAATAACGAGGAGTTGAAGTATCAAAGAATGGTTGATTGAACGCCATTGACAAGTTGGTGGGGAGATCTTTATTTCTCTGTTTGATAGAAGTCTAGAAGAAAACAAGTCGGTGATCACTTTTGAGTAACCTTTATCATCTTTAAGCCGATAAAAAAATATCAAAACCCTTTCACAAAAATTCATTGTATCCTGTTGAAAGCAGAATTGTGGATTTGCCAAGTTTATCAATTATGCAACAAGATCCCTCAATTTTGTCCTAAATATGCTCGAGACATCAGTATTCATGTTGAATTTTTTCAGCTTGTTGCCTGGTTCATAGAACAATTTTGGGGCATTATACGTGGGTTGATCGGGAAGTTCCCGGACTCCGCCTGCTATGTCTATGCTACTGACTTCGATAGCTATTGATTTCTTCATATATATCTATTCAGTAAGCTTGAAGTGTAGGAAAATCGGTTTCGTGATTTGATGTCGTCTTCACGTTGACAGCAAGGTATAGTAAATTGATCATTTGCAGCCTCGGCGATCGTCAGCATGACAGATAAAACAGAACAGCGAACGTGCATCAAATGTTGCGTTAAGTTGAACAAGACTCATTCGTTACACATCCTCCGTACTCTCCTGACATCACCCCATCTGATTATCCTTTGTTGCCAAAACTGAAACTGCGGTTAAGAGGGCGTCCAAACAGAGACAGACGCTGTTTTGAGAAACTTTAAGCCGGGGTTTTTCATCGTAACTTTCGAGGAATTGAAGCGGCGCTGGATTCGCTGCATTCGCGCACATGGCGAGTTCTTCAAAGGCGATAACTCGAATTCACTTGATGATACTGAGTAATGCAATTATTTTGTAATTCTTAATGCCTATTTCATTCCTGGAATACATCTCTTGCTTTGGTTTACATAGCACACGAAACAATACAGCATCAGTACGGGAACTTTCCGATCAACCCACGTATAGTGTCAACATTTGAGGCTCCATGTGATTTCTTCTCTGCTAATTCGAATTTTGGCTTCAGATTGCAATTTTGAGAAATGTATTGAATCTCTCCGGATCATTTTTCACTTGCACGATGTACGCATTCTATATGGAATAAAGAATTCAAGCTACATGTCCAATGAATAAATTGAGAGTCCAGATGCAGGAGCTAAAGATCTCTGTGGACATTGTGCAACCATTTCTTCCCCTGTCCATGACCCAGCAAGTTCATGAGCTAAGTTTCTGTTTGTTGAACCGCCATCCGTTGCAGGTGAGCAAACCAGTGCAAGCCACTTTGACGTAGGACTGATTCCAGGTCATGTAGGTGGAGGAGTTCATCTCATTCTCATCATGTTTGTCCCTTTTACATCCTTGCGATCTACAGGATGCTGATTTGGACGGTCTCCGCTTGATGACCTTCCTCCACTTGAGGCAACCGTACACGTCAACTTCTTGTCTCCTCGTCAAACAGGTTGCGCCAATCATCATTTCACGCAGCACGCTTGTCAACAACTCTGTCTCGCTCTTCCTCCGTACGTGGTCAGGCCAGCACGACCTACCTTCTAATGGAATTCAAGATGCTCTCTAGACCCATTTCCTGTCGGAGATCTTCATTCGAACTTGTATTCAACACATACACCGCATTGCGCGCATCTCCGTACACCGCATAACCGCAGATCACAGCCTTAACTTGCATGCATGTTAACTTGGATGTTAGAAAGCATGGTGCCGATCGTCGACCTTTAGGCCGAGAATGTTGATTTGTAACACAACATTCTTTATTCATTCCTCTCTTCGAGCAATTTGGAATTCAATTCAATTTTAGAAGATCGAACAATACCTACGATTGCTCATTTTGAAGCTCGCGATGTATTTCGTGAAGTATCCACTTCATATGGTCAGGCAATGATACATGACGAACGGTATGGATGAGAAATCAACAGGGAGCAGCAACCAAACAACAACATGCCGAATACAACAAAGAAATCAAACCAGTAGAAAAACTATAACACCGCCGCAAAACAAGCAAAGTAAAATATACTACTGAAGATACAAGGACAAAGTAGAAGCAATAAGACAAGTAGTGTATTTTCAGTAGTATATTTTACTTTGCTTGTTTTCCGGCGGTGTTACATTTTTTCTTTTGGTTTGATTTCTTCGTTGTATTCGGCATGTTGTTGGTTGGTTGTTGCTGTCTGTTGATTTCTCATCGACAGTTCATCGTCCGTCATGTATCATGACATTCATTGCCTGACGATGTGAAGTGGATACTTCACGAAATACTTCGCGAGTTTCAAACTGTTCCCTCTTTTCATTTCGGTCTTCTTCAATTTAAAATGATGACTTACGACTGCAGCCTTTTCAAACATTGAATAATTTCAGTATAAACTATCTTAAGTCAATGGCTGCCGAATTAGAAATATGAAGCTATAGAAAAAAAACTGACTCAAATGACACTTCTCGAGAAATCCGCTACCAAAATCAAACAAGATCAAAAATGATGCAATACTTTTAAAACTATTTTTGTCATTCTGAAAATGAGCCATCATGCGGAAATAATTATAATTAAGGAGTGGATAGAGGGGTTTGTATTGTGTAAATATTCTTTAAGAAGGGGATTTGTTGGTGCGGAGTTGCGCCAGTGTTCTGCGTGTGCGTGTATCGAGTGTTTGTTCTGATTTGTGAACTGTGAGGGGATTGCGTTAATGATTTTATTGCTTTGTCTGTCCGTGAGGTATGTGCCGACGTGGTGCGTGTGCTTGAGTAGCTGTTTTGTTGTTGCGTTGGATGACTGTATGGAAGGAGATGAGGCGTACTTCCTTGTGTTGAAAATTGTGGACTTAAGTTGTCTGAGTGGTGGTGGTTGTTGCGTGAGGATATGCAGAGCGTGTTGTTGATGTATTGCTTTGTTTAAAAGCTGTTTTGCATGTAGTGTGAGGTGTTCAGCAATGGGGAGGAAGTGCATGTGTGTCGCGTGTGGCTATCCCGAGCTCCCTGTTCTGCATTGCTTGTAGTTTGTCCATGTTTATTTGTGAGATGATTGGTGACCAGACTCTTGATGTGTATTCCAAGAGGGAACGTGTGATGGCCTTGTAGGCGGCCACGATGGTCTCTTGTTGTTGTCCCCAATTGGTGGCAGTGAGACAGGAGAGGACACTCCTCAGCTCGGCTGAACCTCAACATTTAATGAACATAATTGCAGCGTAAACATTCATCAGTTTACAGAACTAAATCTTATATTGCATGGCATTGATAAATCACAAAACCATAGCAACATGATAACAAAAACCATGATTTTATAACAAGACCATGTGTTTTTAAACCCTTGCAGAGAAAATAATTTAGCTCAAATATATGCCAAACTGCTGACTATCAAAGATCCACTATTATAAAATTCATAACTTCTCAATGTGTTAAGGCCTCATCATGTGAGTTTTCAATAGAATCAGGTTGGCAATTTGATAGAACTGCATTACAGCGAAAATGTATGCATCTTATAACAGAAGACAATTGATAGTTAGCCGTTTGGATTACACTTGCTCTAAAATATTGCCATTTTCAACATACTGCAAAATTATTTTCTTCTCTTGACTAATTTGTAACAGAACAGCTGCACATACATATTAATTGCCTTTGGCCTTCTGTAAATATGAATAAATGCTTTAAATCTGTAAACACCGTATTTCTTCATAATAGCGCACCTCTTGTCAAGAATTATTAATAAAAGCTACAAATCCAGGCAACCAGATAATGCCGTTTACATATATATAGGCACACTGTTTGAATGTTTTAGTGACATTGTTGCTACATGCTACGCAATACCAAGTTTTCCCCTATGCACCTACCTTTTACCGAAGGGCATGATTACCGCGAACATTTACAGCAGAAGCATTTTGATACTGTGAATGAAGTGATCACCAGCTTAATCTTCAAACAACTTCTATTTGTACCTAAAGGTGATTGTAGGCAGATTTGAATGAAACTGCTGTACTTACGTATCCGTCTCCTCCCGAAGAAGTAATTTATCCAGTAGGAAGTACGGAGAAGTGGACACTTTGTTGCTCGACATCCTCTGTATGTCCTTAGCGTCAATGTTCTTCAGTGGTAATTGTCTGAGACGCCCAGGAGCGAATCTATCGTAGCCCCGATGAAGAGCATGTCGATACCAGAACCGATCACTATTCACAGCCTCATATAAAGTGAAGTTGCAAGCACCAACATGGGACAGGCTGACAGGATCGAGATTATCCAGAATCTTCTCCAATATCAACCAGGGCAGTTCGTCCAACATACCCTCCACTGGAAAAGGATGACATAAGATATTTTCACCATTCTGATAATAATATTTGACAAGATCAACATTGTCTTGTATCGTTAAGTGCGGCATGACTGACTCGATTAACAGAAAGCACAAGAAACAGATGGTTAATTTCAGACGTTACTCCTGTCTTATAGCTGTGTAAAATCGATTGATGGAATATAAACAAACTATTGATGAAATCTATTCACGTGGTTCATCATCACCAACAGCTCTTCATTGAAAAGAGTATTGATTGCTTGATGACAATAGCGATTGATCATTGGAATGCGGACAAAGAGAAAGCAGGTGCGCCAATGTGAATTCATCTCATGACTGTCTGTGTGTGTATGGATAACAATAATTCTTTTCATCTGTTATTCATAGAAAATAAGTCGAATTTAGTCTTATTAAACATTTAATTTTAATGCATTTTTGTAAATATTTTGGAATTTCATGACTATAAATAAAGGTATAATGCTCGTTAACTATTGATAGTTATTTTAATTTCAAAGCATAGAACAAAATCCGGTTTCATGAAGATCAACTTACAAGTGGAAGCGCTGAGCTATGATCTTCCATTCACACACAGTAGCGTTTTTACTATTTCAGTCTAAAACGGAACACCCTGTATCACCAGGGAGTTGCTTTACCGCATAAATGTCAATTTAAGGAACGTCAAGGAAAATTATCTAAAATATCGGCGGCCCGTAGCAGCAGCACCGTTATGTTTCCAAAACTCCAGAACCGAGCCCGGTTCACACTCGTCCGCTGATGGGAGAACTTGTATTGTTAATAAAGTATCATTTTCTTTCAGTAGCAGACGTATTTAATCCGAAATACCTTCAATAAGCCAAACTAAAGTTCATGAATGAAAAATGAAGCTTTTACGTCACTACTTCCCATACTGGGGCTTGGACAGTGCTGACATAGACTTATGGAGCGTTGTAGTACTTTTAGTCCGGATGCCCTTCCTGCCGACTTCCAATGACACCTTCGGGGCTCGACCTCTGGACCGAAAGATCGTTAGGCCAAGCACTTAGTCACTGTGCCACGGAGACCACGCATGTTCATGTAAAGAGAAAACCAACCAAACCTGCTGAGAATAACTTGTTGCGGCATAGTTGCAAGATCGTTGGTCACAATCATAGATTCGGTGAGCACAGTACAAATGACAACAATCGAAATGACAATTCAATGGGTTTCATGCTCTTAAGAAGGAAAAAAGTCATACTGAAAGCTTAATGGGTAGAAATGATTTATAGAACCTTATGAAAGACTTGACAAAACGCTTTGTCGTTGCAAAAGAGCAAAGGAGACAATTAGTCGTCCTGGAATTCATGTGAGTGCGTTAAGCAAAGTCATCATGTCCATCACATATGTCCATCATTCTGCGCCACAGAAGCAAACAACTTTTAATCATCATACTGGAGTCCAATAATCCTGTATGCTCTCTTTTCCACACAGCTATAAGTTAGTAAGTCATTTTCAGCAACTTGGCTTTTTCTTACTTTCTTTACACAAATATGCTGCTCATGTAAAATGAACATTTATTACACAGCTTTTACATCAATTTGCTTCATGTCCGCCGATATGTCGACCTATTCATAGGCATAAGGATAATAATAAAAAGATAGCACCAAAATATCACTGCTGTTAGTTAAGCGACAAAGTTGTGTTCATGGTATCTATGATTACTACCAAAAGTGCACAATGCAATATTGCGCTGTGCAGTTTTCGACATTGTCATAGACTTCCGTGATAAGAGACATGGACTAATAGCGATGCGTTGTTCTACTCAAAATTCACACCTAACGCGGATTTGATTGCTGTGTTCAATTTTCGCATAACAACCCTACAATGTTTGACGATCACAGCTTTCATCTCTATGGAATGTTGATGTTGATAGCCACTGTGAAGCGTAAATTGATTGAACCAGAGGCCTGACAGTTAGTCCGGCAGCCAGAACGAGTTTGTGCAGGGAATGAGGCCGAAAGTGAGACTTTCACAGAATGATGTACACCTCATGCCAACTACGAATCTGCACGTCTGCCGAGTTCTAATTAGATCCTCTTCTTGTCAGACAGGATCAAAGAAAAACACATACAAATCCAATGGGACGCAGATTGCAGTTTTTGGCTAAAATGAAATTATCTATGTTTTCTCTGATCAAACGAAAAGTACTAAGCCCAGAGTCATAATTTTTGGCATGGAATGTCTTCAAGACATTTCCTTTCATGTTCATGCAGTCTTGCCTATAAAGCTAAACACATTTAGATTGGGCGAGCCTCTTAATGTCGGCAAGCACAAACATTTTGAGCAACTTTATCCACATTCAATCACATTCTCACATACATTGCCGATCAGAGTCTTGATAATCGCACATGCACATCAGAGGAAATGACCTGAAGACATTCCATGCCAATAATTATGACTCTGGGCTTAGTACTTTTTGTTTAATCAGAGATAACATAGAAAATTTCATTTTAGCCAAAAACTGCAATCTGCGTCCCATTGGATTTACATGTGTTTTTCTTTGATCCTGTCTGACAAGAAGAGGAACTCACTAGAACTCGGCAGACGTGCAGATTCGTAGTAGATATAGGATGTACATCATTCTGTGAAAGTCTCATTCTCGGCCTCGTTCCCTTCAGAAACTCGTGCTGGCTGCATGACTAAGTGATCCGTCAAGGAAAAGCGTATGAAATGACTTAGACAACCTGTTCTAAGTCGCATGTCAGAAACCGTGCGCGCATAAACAAATCAAAGGACATCTTGCGGGCAAAGTTTCCAGTATTACAGGGACGTTCAGTGACAATACCATGCATAAATGAGGCTACATTATATGAATAATGGGGTGAGTGACCCCTCAAGTTATCAGTTCATATTTCAGGTTGATCTTCGGATGTAGCCATAGGATCTTCCTCAGAGATTCTCGTTTTTACGATTATGTAATTTGTCAATAACTCTACAGTGAAGTCGCTGATATTCAGATTGACGGCCTGATCTTTAGAGAAGGCATGAGCTGAAAATGCTCTTTCAGAATCTCTAAGACTTCTGTTGTGTTCTTGAAAACGGACGCTGGAAGGCCTGTTTGTACAGCCACTGTCACAGCAGTGATTGCAAGCAAAGCGATACACGACATCTGACTAAACTGAAATAGGTTGGAAGCGATTGGCAGATATTACAAGAACAATTGTTTGAGTTAGAATTATCAGTGCTGATGTGGTTTATTTGCCGGGTTCATTGATAACTCTGATTGGTATGTCGCATTTTTCTACCGTGCAGCTCAAACGCCTGGAACATTTATCGTCTATAAAATCCAAGGTTAGCTAGTAACGTTTACTTTTTGATAACTTGTTGTAGTTCTTTGTTTGCTATGTCATGTTTATCAAAATGTTTTGTTACTATATCCATTACTCTTTAACATTTCGTGAAACTTGATTCGTAGATATCAACCAGGGATTGTAAAAAATTAATTGCTTAATAATTAATTGCAATTTAATTGGACCAATTAATTGATTGATAATTTGTGTTCAATTATTAATTGATTGAATCATTAAAATTAATTGCTTAATAATTAATTGCAATTTAATTGGTTGATAATTAATTGCAATTTAATTGGACCAATTAATTGATTGATAATTTGTATTCAATTATTAATTGATTGAATCATTAAAATTAATTGGTTGATAATTAATTGCAATTTAATTGGACCAATTAATTGATTGATAATTTGTATTCAATTATTAATTGATTGAATCATTAAAATTAATTGTCAATTAATTGCAATTGATTGGATCGGTGTCAATAAATTCCGCCTATGTTAGCACTTAGTAGTTACTTGGTTCCTACTTTTTAAAAATTTACCTTCAACATTTGTACATTCAAACTCCATCTAGGTCTACACACACTCCTTTGAGATCAACTTCCATTTAACAATTGAAAATCGCAGGCGTGCGGATTGCATACACGCATGTCATACTCGTGTGAATTTTTAGTCTGAGGTGAGGGATGATTGATGACTAGTACAGGTTGCTTCTATTGTATGAATACAAAAATCATATAAATTCACCTCATATCGCATCCTTCACTTGAGAACATAGTTGAGATATTCTTAATAGATCTTAGTACCTGCAACTTGAGTCTTTAATCTAGTCTGATTTCAGAGATAATTTATATAAAGTCTAGGGAATATCCGTCGATAAAATGTTCCTTTCTATAAAAAGTCAAAAAATCAAGTCGAGAAAATGAATCACATCTAGAGTTAAATGAATGAATGCAATTAAGGCCCACGTAGGCCTATTAAGAATATTGGCAATTAATTGCAATTAATTGATTGATGAATTTCCAATTAAAAATTAATTGATTGATAAATTTCCAATTAAAATTAATTGATTGATGGCAACATAATTGATTTTTTATTTGCCAATCAATTATTTACAATCCCTGATATCAACACTGGAGCATCTGTCTTTGACGCATTCAAAACTATATTCACAAAATTGCATTTAATATGGGAGGGTACCCAGCTTTTATTAGTAAGAGTGGCGTCAGAATGAAATTCTTTACTGCACAATTTATGGTGGACTTGACAGTTGAATACGTAAATGGAAAGGTCGGAGCATCATCAAAGGGTATATCTATAGTAAATTTCATGGCACTAGTGACCCGAGTCATAGGCGTTGAGGATGATATCAAAGTTAGTAGTAGACTTGCAGAGAGGACCAAGAACAATGTCATCGATGTAACAAAGATCACGGAGAATGTTGAGAGCAGCGCATGAAGATGATAGTAAACGCTGAGGAGAAATGGGTACCAACAGGGAAGCCATTAGCTTGCAAATAGGTCTTAAAATTAAAGAAAAAATTCGCAATTTAAAGCAGTGAACATAATGAAATTCTTAACATTCTTAATGGTGATATCTGCATCATTATGAACGGGACTGGTCCAAGCAGGAAATTTCAGGTATATTTACAGGACCGTGACAACTGTTGCTGTCACGCGTTAGCGATGTGCACACAGTAGACTATCGATGTAAGCGACACGGCAGGTGGTCCCTGCTGAATTGATAGACGTGCATAGCTCTCGGTACAAGCGATGGCAACATCCGGTCCCAAGGGTCGCTTATATCAAGAGTCGACTGTACTTGTAGTAATGTATAGGCGAAGAATCGATTTATTCGTGGCAGAGTTCACTTCGAGTCTCGACTACAGACACCGTACAATTTACCACAAGTGCCCCTACCACTGAACACAAGTTGGAAGATTTAGTACATGACGGAAAAGAAAGCGCGATGTTTGAAAATATTTGTATTCAAAGTCGACAACATTGTAAGAAATGCAACTATCTGAAGTGCAGAGGCTTTGACTGGGATAATATCAAAATACTTTCAAAACAAGTCACCCAGACGACACAGTGATGAAATCAAATTCAGTGCAAGGACGGAATTTTGAAGAAGGCGCTAACACAGCGGTGAGAAAATGAATAAAAACTTTATGTCACAGCGATAACATCAAAGAAAAAGGCAAGATTCTTATCAAGCAATGAATAAATCTGAATTTTTCAATGATTCTGATGGTTTATATAAATGCATTCGCAAAACAAGGAAATCCGTGCGCTTCAGTTCTTTCGCATGAACTGTCTTTGAACATCTGAATAAGTAGTACGCAAGACCAATCATAGTCATATACACTATAGACTGCTCAATAAGAAGTTTTATGAAGATCAGTGACTCAGTTGTAACTGATCTGAGAATGATACAGAGGGTGAATCCTTGCGGGGATCGGTGAAATGAGTTGCTCCGTCGCTACGGAGGTTCTGCCTCTACAACTCTCTCGAATGAAGAGCGCACGAACGTCACACCAAATGATGACATGTAAACTATAGTCATCAATTTAACCTACTTATCTGAATAGATTCAGTGTCCAAATGCGTGACTTTAAATTGCAGATCTAAGTGACAGAAGATTCTTAGTACATTATCTTAGAAAATAAATTGTTTCGGAACGAGAAAATATCAAGCAGTCAGTCAACGATATGCAATGAAATGAAACGGCCTGTTTCAACTGTTAACTGCTGCAGATATTCGATATCTCTTGAGTCATAGTTGACATAGATATTCGATATCTCTTGACATAGATATTCGATATCTGCACATCAACAGCTGACATAAATATTCGATATCTCTTGACATTCTTAGTTGACATAGATATAAAATATCTGCACATCAACAGCTGAATAATATTCGACATCTGCGCGATAAATGCCGCAGACATAGATAATGATCTCTTTGACATTCTAGTTTGAATAGAACGTTAGTAATATAGGATTGAAGAACCCTTGCTTGTTTGTGAAGCGTGTAATGTCAGATTCGATGATCATTGAATGCCGCATAATTGCTTCCACATCTGGTCTAGAACTTGGATAGGGTTCGAGTCTGTTACTTCTCGTTACATGCTGCGCATCAGGGATGAGGCGCTGCATGCCTTCTTAGGATATAGCGTTCTTCTCGAATCCAGTGGCAGATATGTTGACGGAACTTTGGCGAATGTTTCATCATCATCAGAGACGAATAAGTTTTGTGATTTCGCTATAATCGGCTTGATCATGCTCACTTCTGCCTTGGTCACACTCATGGCTCTGTGTGTCATCTGCTTCTCAATAATTCCGCATGTTCACGTACTTCTCAACCGAGAATTCGTTCTTCTCCGTGGCAGGAGCCCGCGCGCGGCTGTGGACGTAGAGCTGGTTGTGACTCGACTGTCTCCATTCTTTCTTTCTTCAAGCCTCGGGAGCACAGACCGCGATCAATCGCTACAGCTAGCGGCAGCCGTTCCCTGAAAGCTTCAAATCCAAAACACTTGCCATATTGCCAGAGAAATTCGTTCCTCTTAGCTGCGACATTTAGTAGGTTCTGGGCGACGTTTTCCGGGGGTAGTCCTTCTCAAGCACGCTGCAGGTTCTTGCTCAGCCGTTGATGTTTAAGAGATCGATTCTGTATGCTCAAAAGATCCTCTGTCAGCCTCGAAACCCAAGCCCGTGTGTAGCGCGGGTGCAACTGATGCTCCACCAGCGCGCTTCCAGACGCAGCCGAACAGCTGTGTTGCAGGTTCCTTGCGATCGGCGTTCAGCAGAACTCGTGTTTGAGAGTGTTGGAGAGGATAGGATGGAGATGTGGACGAGGTTTGTTGATACGACGCACTTGAAGATCCGAGCAGGGTTCCTTTCAGTGTCAGAGATTGATAGTGGCCCTTCTAATAATGGGCTGGATACTGGCCCACAGAATGCGTGATGAGAGCGGATGCTGCACCCATCCGCCAACCCATAGCAAGCAACAGCGCTTCGACTGCCACTCACTTTCTGTATCCAGGGCGTTCAAATCTTCGAGATAGATATCCATTGACGCTGCATCTCAGTTCAGTATTTACGTCTTCCCGAAGGGGGACAATCTTCAGCGACATGCGCGCGCAACACCTTCATCCAATCCGATGAATAACGACATGTAATAAACTCCGTCAATCAGGAGAACGCCAACAGTACTATTGGGGGTCGGCTTTAAAAGGGACCCCGGGGGGGAGCGCATCATCGATTTGGCAAACGGCACACTTCTGGCCTTACTTGGATAGACCAAAGTGCGCAAGATTCGAGGAGAAGTTCTATGCTCTCCTTGATTGTGGACCACTTAGCTGAAATCAAAGACGGTGAGTTAGATGCATTTTCAGGAATACCTCGGCACCGTTGCAGCCATTTTCTCACAGGAGCGGGCATTCAGGAATAGCGGATGCTGCCCATTTTCACAGATGTAGGCCTTCAGGAATGTATACGGCATTGTTGCCGATTTTCACAGAGATGATATATAGCAGAAAAAATAGCGCGGTACATCTGAGTCATTCACCCCCCGCTTTTCACATTTGTATTGAAACCGTAGAAATGACTTCAATTTCAAGAAACTTAGGTTGTTTTGTAAAAAACAAATAAGCAAAAAAAACAACCTGCTTGTTGGTACCTTTCTACCCCACGAGAAAAATTCCCGTGCAGTTCCGGACTAAGTACGTTTTGTAATTGAACGATCAAGTGCGTGTAGCAAGGGTTCCGAGGCTTTTCGAACTTTTTCGAATTTGAGACGTTTCTATATACGTATTGAAATCCATCTTTACCATTATTCAACGCGCGATCATTTTTACATTAAAAATGAGTAGAAAAATAATTGAATATACGCGTTAATGGACCCTTATATATGCAGTTAACGAGCGCATGAGGCGGCGCCAGAAGCGCGAGAGCGACGATGTGTCATAGGGTTAGGACGTCGTACGCCCGACTTCAGCGGTGCAGCAGTTAACACCAACGGCCGCAATATCGCGTTATAGGGTGCATAACGCCAAAATGTGTGACTTCGCGTTTAGGTTAGTACATAACTTCGAACACAACCGCGCACCTGCGGCATTGTATAACATATTCATGTGTAATCCTCCACGCAATGAGAAGCTATTTTGACCTTAAGCAAAGCGTTAGTACATGTGAGGATGATTGTGAAAAAAATTCAGTGGTTTTCCGCTTTTTAATGAACTCTAGAAAAAATCTAGTCATATAATACAGTTCAGGGATTAACAACTTTTGAAAAAAGAATTGATTGTTAAGAAAACGTTTGATTACATTCGTAACAACTTTGATGGATCTCACCCTGGTATGCGTAGACAGATCACAGGAAAGCTTAGCAATGTGAATGACTATTCAGACAGATTTCAATTCTTGAGTTCTCGCCGTTGTGAAGAGAGATATCCTTTTTCTCGCAGTGGCAAAATTAACGCGGATTGTGTTAATGATATGTAGAGCCACATCGCAAATTTCTGCAGCAAAATATTGAACATGATGCATTATCATGAAAAAAGTCAAGGGTATTCAGGCGGCGATTTAAAATTCAAGGGGTTTCAAGGCCCTGAATTGTCTTTACAAATAAGGGATTTCAAGGGCGACGGGAAACCCTTGTAGCGATGTCCAACGAACTGTGAATCTGAAAAAAAAACTTTTCCTTATGGTCAAACAATTATTGTTACTTGTGTGGCTTTGTTCATCTTCTCATCGTCTCATCACTGCTGTGTTGACTAACTCTTCCCACACACCACTGCCACCCCACCTTTTTTAAGTTAGAAAATGTTATTGTAAGGGATCCACGTGCCTGGTCAACATAACTGAACGAGCTTCTGTGCCGAAATGCACGCAAGTGCTTTCTGCCTCAGGGGAGATGCCACAGAACAAGTCAAACATAGTTGCAGCCGACGGCTGACTTAAGTTATCGCCTCTAAATTCAATCAAATTATCTTGTGATTTGCATAACATTTTGTGCACGCGTGATTCATTTCTAGGATTGTAGACAAATTAGACATGAAGGGGGGAGTCATCGTCTGACGCAGAAAGCTCTCATAGACGTAAACAAGTAATTTCGTGAAGTGTCAAGTGGATGACCGGCCCTCCTCCCCTACAATACAGTTCTAATTAAAAAAGGTTGCTGATTGTTATGGTTGCGGGGTAGTGGTCGTGGGAAGATTTCATAATCGCCGTCGCGCATTGAGGACGAAGAGGGAGAAGAGAGATCTACATGCAACACGAGTCCCAATATTCGCGTCGACGAGCGAAAGTGCCGATCATTTTTGGGCACCCGTACATCGCCACACTCAGTTATGTAATATGCAAAAAACTATTGTCGATGTGCATAAGTTTTGCATGCTGGTAGAAAATATGTACGTAGTTCTACCTGAATTTGATGTCGTTATGCTGATTGATTTTTGTAGACTTTAGGCCAATTTGAAGAAAACTGGGGGAGATAAGCCAAGTAACCTAAGTTGTAAATCTGACGATGAAGAGTGCATTTGGTAAAATGATTCGGATCATAAACTTGAACCGCTCAATTCTTGATACTGTCGCAGCATTTTCCGATAAATTCTCCGGGTTCGGTTTATATTGCACTTTAGAGTGGGTCTCTATTCGAGGGTTGGGAAAATTAATATGATTTTCTAGTTGATTATCAGACTTTCGCTTTTTGTGATTAGATGCACACTGGTAAATTGAAGATGATTAGCGTGAATACGAGGAAGAAAGTCAATGAGAAAGCTCATCACGACAGTAAGATCTAGGCATAGCAGTAGACCAGAAACGTCATGCTGAATGACGATGTGGTATGGAACATCTGTGCTTTAATGCTAGTTTTATGTCCAATCTTTGAGATACTGATTGCTGCGGTGCTTCAACATTCTAGTGTCTTTAATAGTGAAATCATCAAACATTTCAAAAGAATACATGCCTTAAAACCAAACGGTTTTTATTTTATGATGCTTGAAAAAAAGTATTTGTGCAACAAAATAATCATCGTTAGTTTATTATCTTCTGTTTGCAATCTTGTTATGCAACTGTTAACAGTATAATAGATATGACAGCACTCTTCTGCGACCTCGATTAACGTCAGACTTTCTCTATGTAGTCCCTGTCCATGTCTCCAACGGATCAGGACTCATAGATAATAGCTGAATTAATCGTCGTAGAAAAGAAATCAAACTTCAAGCATCACTAGGAATTTGGCTCTCTCCAAAGAAAAAGAAAATACACAGGTGAACCGCGACGTTTGGTGAGTTATTCTTCTAATATTTTGGAATTGCAAGTCGTCCTCACCTTCGTATGTACAGGGAAAGGCCAGGCAGGGATGACTGTCGGCTGTGTCGGTAAATCGTTTCCCATTTTGCACCAATCTATCTGATTATCCTGTTCCTCAGAAAATCGTAATCATGCATATCACAGGTTTCCACTCATCACAGAATCTCGCGGTTTACATTAAATCTGGACTTGCGGCGCTCTTAAACCTTCCCAAGCAATGTTTGAGTCAACCAGATGTCGAAGCGGTTCTTTGAAGAAACGACCTCTGCGGGGTACGTGTCACATATGTCAGTTATTATATCTTTAGTAACTAATTTCCAGTATACTTTCTTATTGCTTTCCAAATGCTGCGAATCATAAATTGTACTGATCATGTCCTTTAACGGTTTTGTATCGCTTATTTGACATAAGATTAGGGAAATCAGTACTAAAAAGTCATTATCTTATTCTATGAAAAATAGTTAAAAAATAAATAAAATAGTAAGCAATTAATAAGACCAAACCGAAAGGAACTGCGAACGTATCAAGCTTCCGCTATCCACGTTAGCGCGTCTATTATCTCACAGATTTCATCATCCAACACGCTCACACACGCTCAGCACTTGCTAGAACAAATGTCAAGAAATACTTGAAACTGACATGAAGTCGATAGATCCAATGAGATGGACAATCAATGAAGTTCTTATAAAATGATGAAGATTGGCTGGCGATAGTCAATGAGGGGAAAAAACAAAAACAAGAACATGAAAGGCTCTGATAGCGCAACTACGGCAAATTGCTGAATAAGATAAAAAGACAGAATAACAGAATATTGAAGACTATTCAGAAGCACGAAAGTTGTTCTACTATTGGGAAGAGGAGTGGGTGATTCCTTGATGAGTAGTTCTTTTTGCTTTAATAGATTTTATCACGCAGCAGCGGCCGGCCCCTTCAATTATTTTCATTGTTTTCTCCCTATCATTTCATTATCACCTAATATCCTTGATGGTTCATTTGATATCTGTTGCATCACCTCTGGTACAGATGAGATGACCATTATGCTTCATTTCTTAAGACTCAAATTCACACCTCCCTTTGCAATCTTCGCGTTGGTGTTTTTGATTGTTGTTTGAAATCATCAACCCAAAACAATCTCAAATCTGAATTTTGAAATAAATTCCAAAATAATTTGCCCCTTGATCGTTTTAGCTTTGTTGTGATACTTGGGCTTCCACACTGCATGTTCTTTACTCTGTGTTGTTATTTATTACTGGGGTTATTATAAAGTGTGGTCTGTCCAGACCTGAGAGATCCCATCTTTGCATCCTATCCTGTCACCATTTTCGGCACATCTGAGGTCTTCTTTTCTGAAGACACAGTGTCATCAACAAACCACCCATTGTTTTTTCAACCTTAATTTCTATGAAGATAAGAAGCTAGAAAGAGAAAGAAAGAAAGAATAAAGAAGCCCACATACCATTTTTCGCTAGGAAGATATTTTTGTAAACGCCTCGGGGGACATCAAGACTCCCTAACCTCCTTATCTTATTATTTTCCTATTTCCCTCTAAATCGCTCTCTCTCGATTTAAGGAAAAAGGGAATAGGAAAGGGGGTATAAGAGGGGTTCACTCTAATTGTTCGAACATTCAATACTCGCCCATACTTTTGCACAATTTTATTTTTAATATCTTTTTGTTAGTAACGCCAGTGACACCAAATTATAAAAGGAAAAACGCTATACCCTTTCCAAGTTTACAAGCAATCTTTGATATGAAAAATTTAAATTTCACCACTTTTCAAAAAAGGGGATATTCTAAAAAACAAAAATTGCAAATAAAAATTAGATCATATATTAAAGTCTTGCGTTGCGCCTGATGTTAAATTAAATTGAATTTACCAATTCTAATTTTCTCTGATTTTATAAAAAGGCCTCCTTGGCCAATTCAAACTTAACTTTGGTCTGTCCCATGAAAAATAATTCGTTCAAGGTGGTGGGACCGCCAAACAGATTTATAATTATTTATTATTTGATTATTTTTTTAATTTTATTTTTTCTTCTCGCTTGTTATTTTAGTTGCTATTATTTTATTATTAAATTATCAATTTTATTATTTTAATTTTATTTTTCTCGTTATTTTAGTTTGCCATTCTTTTATCTTATTAAAATTATAAATTTTATTATTTTAATTTTATTTTTCTCGTTATTTTAGTTTGCATTCTTCTATTATTATTTTATCAATTTAAATTGTGTTTAATTTTTACTTTATTATTATTTCAATTTCCTTTTTTCATTATTAAATTATCATTCATTCGCTTCTAATCATAAATATAAGCCTTCACTTTTAAATCAGGTCAGGCCGCAAATCTGACGAACCTTTATAGGGCCGAAACGAAAACGCAGCATCTGCGGCCGCAAATGATTTATATGCAATAAATTGCTTCAAGTCTCAAGACCTCTTTTCTACTATGCATCGGCGCCAAAGGTGAACTGGCAGCATCTCGGCAATAATCCTTGATAAAATAGATTTTAATTATGTTTTTTTATTGACATTTCTGTTTCAGTTTGTTGAAGTTTGTGGTAGACAGTTCTGTTTTAAAAATCTTTTCTGCATTTTATTGTCATAAAATTATGGGGAATGCCGTTGAGTGAGTGAATCAGGATGCTTGAAGTTGTGGGTTGGTTGGGTTATTAGACAGTTCTGTAAAATAATCTTTCTGCATTTTTATTGTCATAAAATATGGGAAAGAGAAGCCCGTGGATGTTGGATGAATGATTCAGGAGTGCTTCTGAAGTTTGTGGTTGGTAGTACAGTTCTGTAAAATCTTTCTGCCTATTTATTGTCATCATAAAATATTGGGAGGAGCCGTGTTTTGAATCAGGATTGCTTGAAGTTGTTGTTGTGGTGACAGTTCCTTAGTTTCTGTAAAATCTTTCTGCAATTTATTGTCAATAAAAATATGGGAGCCGTGAATCACGATGCTTGAAGTTGTGGTAGACAGTTCTGTAAAATCTTTCTGCAATTTATTGTCATAAAATATGGGAGCCGTGAATCACGATGCTTGAAGTTGTGGTAGACAATTCTGTAAAATCTTTCTGCAATTTATTGTCATAAAATATGGGAGCCGTGAATCAGGATGCTTGAAGTTGTGGTAGACAGTTCTGTAAAATCTTTCTGCAATTTATTGTCATAAAATATGGGAGCCGTGAATCAGGATGCTTGAAGTTGTGGTAGACAGTTCTGTAAAATCTTTCTGCAATTTATTGTCATAAAATATGGGAGCCATGAATCAGGATGTTTGAAGTTGTGGTAGACAGTTCTGTAAAATCTTTCTGCAATTTATTGTCATAAATATGGGAGCCGTGATTCAGGATGCTGATGTGTGTGTGGTAGACGTTCTGTTAAATCTTTCTGCAATTTATTGTTATTAAATATTGGGCAGCCGTGAATAGGATGCTTGAAGTTGTGGTAGACAGTGTGTAATATTTTCTGAATTTATTGTCATTAAAATAGGGGTGCGGAATAAGGCTAGCTTGAAGTGTGGTAGACAGTTCTGTATAAATCTTATGCAATTTTGTCATAAAATATGGGAGCGTGAATCAGATGCTTGAAGTGTGTGGGAGGAAGTTCTGTAAATCTTTGCAATTTATTGTCATAATATGGGGAGCGTGAATAGGATGTCTTGAAGTTTGGTTGTGGTGGTAGACAGTTCTGTAAAATATGTTTCTGCACTTATTGTATAAAATTTGGGTCAGGGTGAATCAGGTGCTTGACGTTGTGGTAGACAGTTCATGTAAAACTTTTCTGCATTTCTTGTATAAATATGGAGCCGGTGGAATCAGGATTGCTATATTTTGTTGCATACGAAATAATAGCTTTCATCAATATCGAGATAGCTAACACGGCAAGGGAGATCATTTCGAAAGATTCTCAAAAAACAAATATTTTATTTAACGTGGTAAAGAAGAGATCTTAAAGATAGAAGTAAGTAGAGATATAAGAAAAGATTTGATCGTAAGATGATGATTAGATAGAAGAAGTAGATAGATTACGTAATCAGATAGTAGAGAGATAGATGTAAGTGAAGATAGTAGTAGTTAGCTATGTCAAAGGGTTGAAGTGTATGATTACAACATTTGAAAGTTAGTCTGACAAAGAGACAAGTTGTGTTGATACGTTCTATGGGAGGCTTCGACGCACCCCCCCCGAAGTAAATGACAGATAAGCATGAGGTAAATACGGTCGGTACGAAATGCGTGCAGCTGATGGGATACTTTCTATTTCACAGAAGGAGTCTTTAGTAAATTGAAGTTCTTCTCCACTCTTTCCTGAAACGTAGAACTGATGATTCATCAATATTTCTGTTAGGTAAGGGATTCGCCTTAGGGATTGGAAAAATCATGTCAACATTCTTCTGCTTCGTTTTGTCTATTTTTTTGTCCTTTAATTTTTTATTCATTTTCACACTCGGTTCAACTATTGATTTACATGTGCATTTTTCGAGGGTACAATGGATTATATTCTGTTAAAGTTGGTTAGCTTTTTGTATTGCGATCCAATAATGTCAATTTGTTATTTTAACAAGTCACTGCAGGCTGGTATACAGACTACTGGAATCGTGCTAACTTTTTTAGTAAAAATTGCATTGTCTAGGTAATTACATACATTAAAAAATAGATACAGCAAACTTTAATTTAAAAGTCAATGAAAATGAAAATATGACATCGATAAGCAGTTCTTAAGTTATATTCTTTTCATACTTTGACTTTACACAGTAATAAAAAATTAATTAATTCTTTTTTTTTTTTTTTTTTTTTTTTTATCTATATCAATATGATATGAGATTGATGATTTATTTTTTATGAGATCGTGCATTGTTTATATTATCATTCCCGGGATGCTGTTCATTTTAAAAATGCTGCAATTGATGTTTAGCAGGATTAAAAACGCTTTTTTAATTGCTAATGTTAGCAACATATGATTATAATTACGATTTATATATCAGAATTGACTGATAAAACAAACTACTGCAATTTTAAATAATATAACTTATTCTTTAAACAAATTTTTATCTTAAATAATGGACTGATCTACTAAACGTAAAGACTGATTTTAAACCATATTAATTGATAGATGTATACATACAAATTCTCTTTATAATAATTATTTATATTATACAAATAATAAAATCCTTAAACATACCTAAAAATCCCTTATCAAACATTTATATATATATCATTACTAATTTTTTATTAAAAAAATAACCATATATACTCTTTTTATTTAACCATCACTTCAAGCACATAAGTCTTTCTACACACATATTCTTCTTCAACAAATAAATCTAATTTCACTACATCTTTTTTATAACTTCATATGCGTTACTCATATTTTTCCTCCTTTTTTCTTCTATTGTTTTGCTTACATATACACATTTAATTATTTATACCATACTTTTTTATTTCTCTTGCCAAGAAATCGTTAAAGCAATAAATATTCAAATACACAACATCTTCATTTTTCGAGGGTTTAGGTCGTCGCACTTTCTTGCGTTTGGAGTAATGGATTATTGATGGATTATTGAGTTAAGATAACTCCTCAATTAGAATACTGTGTTCAATATTACTCAGCTCAGAAGCATTCTGTGATTTCTCACAACTTTTAAATAAAATTCTGCAACATTTTTATTTATTAATCTGACTAAATATTTATTACAATCCAGCATTTAAATAAAAGGCTTTGAGTCCTCTTGAAAAATGGTTCTAGGGTTAAGTTGCAAACAAATCTTGCAAAACTATTTTTCTGCTCTGCAAATACGGCTAGACGTCTGCAATTTTTTCAATGTAAAGCCAATGTATATTCTCAGCTCCGAATTTTCTAGATTTGAAGAAGAGTGAAATAATGCGGCTTAACAACAATTCTAGGATTCGCAATGTCAATTTTCTAAAAATTCTATGCTCTGTTTCAACCATTTATAATATAATGGATAATATTTCTGGATAATAATGGATAAAATTTCTAGCAAGTCTTTTAATGAATTAAATTTATTCCGTGTGTAACACAGTATTATGATTTTGAAATCAAATCTGAAAATCTCCAGCTAAATAACTTGCATCAATAATGTCATGGGTGAAGAAAAAGATCGCCATAGTAAATGTACATGCTAATATCCATCACATAGGCCACAATACATTATATACCTTGATGTATGTTGGGGTTAATGTTCGTCACTCGAAGACTTACTTCTCCGATTAACAATTACAGATTTATCCGACTGATAATGTTTTCACTATCACTGCATAATATAGACAATTCTTAATATTCTTTTAATTGCGTGATTTATCTTGCCTTTTTCTTTTGGGAAATAGCCACATGCAGAAGCAATTAAAGACTTCATGGTAAATTTTTACGGTACCTACTAAAATAATTTTTGGGCAATGCGAATGTAAATAAAATTGATTGAAAACATGAAAGTGTGATCATTTGTGTCTGCCCTGACAAGGAGTGAATACTCCGTGGACAATTCATTCCGGGGGGAGGGGGGGGGCTTACATAGATTTCCTTGCATTGCGTGATATTTCACCCATATTCATCGCTTTCAATATTAATTCTTTCTCTTCCTTCACTGATGATTTTTTGATACAAGTTATTTAGCTAAAGATTTTCAGATTTGATGTTGAAGTCATAATGATATGATAATTACAAAACTGACTGAAAAAAGGTTGTTCGCCGAAATTGGTTTCAATAGAAGCGTCAAATGACAAATTTGTTTCATTTTCAGTAATATTTGCCAACTAAGATAATTAGTAAGTCTTTCTTTGCAGTTACTATTGCTAAAGATTTATCATTTGTGTTATTATTTTCATTAATTCTGATTTCCTTTGTTCTCTGATAAACTTACTTGCTCAAGAATATAGATCACATTGTGTCAAACATTTCCTTTCACTGTATGCGCTCATCGAATTTGAAATGTATTCAAGATCAAGTTGTGCTTGTGTTTTACTCCATTTTTACCATCAATACATCGCTTGCTTTTGCTTCAAATGACACGAAACCTTCGAAAACAAATGGATGAAGTTTCGTTTCAGAGCTTTTCACTTGATATAAAGACTTCCTGGTCGCAGCAAATCTTTCGCATCACATTTTTCCATCACAGCTGAAATGAACATTACTTCACATCGAAATTGGTCCGAGGCCCTCTTCTACACATGTTTTCTCGAATCAATGAACTCAGACAGGCTTCTTCCTGATCTATCAATTTCCTTCATTTATCAACGGGCCACTGATCTCTCTCCAACGCAACCAGCACACTGATGTGATTTGATTTCACCTATCGCTTTTCAAGTTACACGTCCATCTCTGCGATTATCATTGGAGGATTCGCATATTGTTATAATTCAATGACTTACGACGCCTTTTATCATGATATGATTATTCAGCAGATGAGAAGCGTAAACAACAATAGACCTACATGACAATGAATAGAAATTATGTTACAATTGGCTCATTGGTCGGTGAACCAAAGTTGAGAGATTAACGATGCAGTTTAGTGAAATACAACGAATGTGCAGGACATGCATGTGCAGAGAATTACCAGCGAATGCAGGAATTATCGGCGAAAGGTGCATGAAAAATAATCTTAACTTGCTTGTCTGGAAGTCAGTAAATTCTCCGAAACACTATCCGCCTGAACCTGTCTTATCAGATCATCTCTGTAGATACTTTGGAACTTTAGAGATCAACAATGCAATCTAATTAAAATAGAATACAAAGCTTGCAAGTTTATGCGCCATTCTCGACTTCTATTCAGAAATGAAAATATTTTCGAATAGTTTCTTCAGGCTGAATATAAAGGTATCCTAGCTCCTTCCAAAACACTTCAACTGCCTAACAAGCGTGGACAACTTCCCCCGGGTCACTACTTGTCAATAACATTGGCAAGACAATTCACGCCAATAGAATCGGTCGTTGTTGAACAATTTGATATTTTGGAGGCTGTCCATGAAGTGTGCCTGTTAACTACCTCCCAGTACACATTTGCGTTTAGTTTCTTGGAACATATCTATTTACATCGAAGTCAGATTACCTCAGACAATTTGCATTGAAAGTTGGAGAATGTGGTGGTACTTCTTCAATAAAACAAAAGAAGTATTGATGAAAGAACCTTATACATTTAAGTTTGCCGTCCTCTCTCAAATTATTTACTTAACACATTTGAACATGACTGATACCTTTTAATTCAAAATATCGAATTCTATGACTACGATTCCCCATTTCAAAGGAAGCTGATCAGTGATATACACGAGATGAAGAAATCCAGCAACATCTTCATTTTTGCTGGTAAGACGACATACATATATGAAGTGCCAAAGAAACAATGCCAAAATCTGTTAACCAAAAATATTACAAAAATATATAAACGCACAAATGAATCGACTGCTACAAGCGCGAACGAAGAAACGAAAGGCAGACATGAGGAGTTCAGGATTCTCCAACCGACCTGAGAAATGTGACGCATTTATCACCTTCAAAGATTACGAAGAACTTTGAAATTAATGTCAATAGTCGCTTCATCAGCCCTGCAAAATCCGAAGTAGACCGAATAAGCAAACAATTTCTGAATTGTGACCATCTATCAACTTTCTGCAAATGAGAAATTCTTCAGCAGTAACTATTTGGTTTTAAGACATTCCGAGCAGAAGATCGTGCTCATTTATGACAGTTGATGAAGTGGACTTTGATCAATCGATCAACGAAGATGTTCTGCAAAAAAGTACAGATTTCGCAAGGAAAAAGTCAGTCCTTCACAATGCGACGCGTCAATACTCTTTCATGCCCATAAATCTTCATTATTCAACAAATACTCACAGAACCACAGAACGAAAGTAGCACGGATGAGTTGGAGACAATTTGTCGTGCATGACAAGAGAATCCCATGCGATTGAAGGTCAAGCTGCACACAGCGGTGATAAGACCAGCAATGACCTACGGTTCCGAATGTTGGCCAGTAAACACCGAACATGTTCAGAAATTCTCGACCACAGAAATGAAGATGCTACGCTGGACGATGGATCACGTTTGGATCATGTCCGGAATAGTGACGTGCGTCGGAGATCTAGGACAGCGTCAATCGAAGAAGTGATGAGATGCAACGTTTTCAGATGGCTCGGTCACGTCCTACGGCGAGAATGACACCATCCTATTCGAGAGGTATACGACACTCCTATCCCCGGAAGACGCCAAAGAGGAAGACCGCCGAAGACGTACTGTTCGGTTTGAAGGAGAAAGACGTGACTGACCGAGGCAAGTGGAGGAGGAAGACCAGGTCGACCCTATCCTATTCAAGGCAAACAATGTAAACAATACATCATGGATGAAGAAAGTGAACAACAATCTCTTCGACGTTGCACAAGGTAGCTATGCTGGCCCCAAAATTTGTTAACTTGTGGGATTGCAGATATTACATCATCTTACGAGCGATGTAACATTGTACAAGGAACATTGTACCTGCACTAGACTGGCTCTCAATTCGCA